>JARHVA010001467.1:680000-1112500 GCA_037957365.1 Torreya grandis
AAATTTTAGTATGTTAGAATTTCTATACATCTCTTAAAATAAATGATTTCTAGGAATCTGATTGTCTAAAATGATAGTTGTTATCACCTTTAGCCTTGGTTGGGTTAACCCTTCCCAAACCCAATTGTGTTAGGGTAAGCCTCACCTCTCGACCATTGACTTCTATGGGTGAGTCAATGGGAGATAGGTGATAAAGGCTTCACTCATAAAATTAAGGGAATAATGGCTGGCATCTATTATTGGCTTGTATGGATGAGCTTTCCCTAGATGCTTGGAATATTATGAACTAGGCAAGACCAAGGATTCATCCTAAACCTAGAGGGCTTAATAGGGTGCAAAGGTTTGATTTACTTGAGTAAGTCAACAAAGCTTGAGTTCTTTGCTTATAAATGGGAGTGTCTTGAGCCATTGGAAACCTATGAAACTTGAGTGATCATGATAACCATTATTGGTCCTATGGATAAAAACTAATGAAAATTCTTGCTCAGGGAGCTGAACATTCTATTATTATTAAAAGAGCTCAAATGTTGAATTTTTCAGATCTAGTATGACACTTTAAGCTGAATGATTTCAGTGGAGTAAAATTGTCTCCACTACTCAAAAAGGCTACCTCTTACCCTATTTTTCTAGAATATAAAAAATTTGTTATGGTTAGTATAAATTTCATTATTGGACAGCTGTGGCAATCCACTATAAAATTTTGGCTTGGCCTAGGTATCACTATATGTGACTGGTGGTAGCATTATAAAAGGTCCAAGGAAATGGGCGTATAAGCAAAAACTAAGAAGGTTTTATTGTCTGAGACATTTTTATGGTTGGTTGATTGCAACCATTACATATCTTGAAAGTGGATAAACATTAAGAGATGCTAAAAATATATGCATTTAGCTGAATTAGGCTTGATCATGTTATGGGCATTGGTCACTTTGAGTTGAGTAAAGAAGTATGTGGTCTCATAGCTCTAAGGGATAGAATCCATTTCATGTATGGATATGTTTGGATTCCATGATGTTATTTATTTTGATCATGGGTATGTTTTAATTCCATAAAGATGTTGTGGTGATCGTGGATATGTTTTACATCCATGAGGATGTTTAAATGATCTTGAGATGAATATTGGCATCCCTGGGTATGTTTGCTATGATTTTTAATTAAAATTAATGATTGAGGGGGATTTTAATTCCCATGGTAATATAAAATTCACTTTGAACCTTGGCTAAGCTCACCCTATCCCAAAGAGATGTTGTGTCAGAGCAAGCATCACTATTCAACATTTGACTCATTGGAGTGAGTCAATTGGAACAATATCGATATAAGCTTGTTGTTGGAATCAAGAGACTATACCTTGGTGACCATTGATGGATTGCATAGGCAAACTACCCAATGATGCTAAGGTATAACATTTTAGGAGGACCAAGGGTGTGGCTCAATCCTGGAGGGCCTAGCAACATGAATGTGATCAACTTGCTTGGGTAGGTTAGATACTTTGAGGATCTCTTATTATTATTGGGTATCATGAGTCATGTAATCTATGAAGCACAAACATTATTGGTAACTTTTGAAACTCATGGAAATATATTTACAAGCTCTGCTAGAATATAACCTTCCTTGGAATAAGGTGGTCATGAACATGAGATCCTTAGGACTGAGTATGTTGCATTATATGATGGATATTTGATGTCATTAAGATGGCATCTAGACATCAGGTGGATCGTTGGAAAGCATGGACCTTTGTGCTTCACTAGCAAGAATGCTTAACTATTATAATGTGAAAAAATACCTTGGCATAACTACATGTATCTGAATATGTGCCTATCTTAAGCAACTCCTTCATATATGTACATTGGTATATATTGCATAAACCCTTGTGATGTGTGGAAGTGATTAACCATGTGAAACATGTGAACATTTTATGTTATCAATCTGGATGTTTGGGCATTCAAGTATATATATGTCATGTTATGTATGTGATCTTACGTTGTTAGACCATGAAATTATGAACACTAATCATTATGTAATGTAACTCTTATTTTGGAATCAAATCCTTCAATTGAAACTGCCAAGGTATAATACCAGGATGTATCTTGTAATCATGCATTGTTGTTCTAGTTATGAGCATCGATGCAAGTATGACGTTGAGGGTAGGGAATAAATTTATCCATAATGGTTTAGATCAGGGATGGGCTAGGAATTTTAGCCTCTTGTAGGATGAAAATCCACTTTTCCCCTTTACACAAGTAGCCACCTAATTCATTCACGATGTGCACCATGAGTGCCATAAGTTAGCCATGGGATCTCAGTACATAATGGTCACTTTATAGATTTAATGTTAATTTAACCACCTCTTGGAGGTTGTAAAAATAACCCGTGTGAAATTTATTTTTATAGCCTTATGAAGCACCAACTAGTCCTATAATTTGGACATTTATGAAAAATCAGCAAGGTGGTACTTGTTGAAATACATGCATGTGTTGGCCTTTAAGTGAAAACATGTTATAGATGAGGTATTATTTTGTTTACACATGATAGATATATTCTTGGATGAATATATTTCTAATTTTTTTTAAAGCATGACTGGTATGTATGCTAATTTTATGCTCAAAAGGAGCAATATAAGTCCTGATGAGGCAAATTTGGAATCTTGAGTACCTTTAACTACTGCCATTAGGTAAGTGCAGTTAGATGGTGGTATTATACTCCATGTAAGCATCATGTGAGATCATAAAGTTGTGGAGAACATCTTGTAAGCCTTTGGGTTGCATGTGAATGCCTAAAATGGCTTCTCAAATGTTTAGTGTGGTTGGTGTAGGATGTTTCACTAACCCATGAATGGTGAGTATTGAATTATAAGTAACCATACAATATTAATTACTATCTTGTGCTAGCATTCTATGATGAATGTTGATAGAGTTATGCATAAAACATAACATGTGTAAAAACACTGCTTTATATTCTAAAACATGTTAAGATCTAGCTGGATTGTACAATTACAAATGTTATCATGAAAATTTGTAGATTTATGCATTAATATCTCCTCATAATAGGAGGAATAACTACCTAAAAATGGGTTCACTATCAAAAAGGTTGATCTTGAATACAGGAATAAAATGAAAATGTTTGAATGCGCCTATCTTACAAAAGCTAACAACTATAAAATGTGTGTTGAAAGGTGATGAAAGCTCTTTTGTTGGCATTTAATGAGGTGGAATATTTGTTCCCATGGTCAAAAATGTTTGCTTTTGCCAAAAATGGCTTAATAGTCCTGACTACACATGTAGCTGAATTCTGATAGTCTCAGTAGAGTTGTGTTAAAAACAATGGCATAACCAATGGTTCATGTTAAATTAAGAGCATATTCAAGTTGGTAAACCTATTACCAAGGTTGAAAATAGTTGTTTGGTTGTTAATTAATGGCCTTGTGAGTCATAAACATTGAATTTATGCCCCGAGTCAAAATATGTGTGGACATATAGTATTGTAATAAGCTTATATAGTTCCCCATTATTCTTCTGTGTCATAAAAATAACATGTGAGATGATAAAACATTTATTATGGCTTGGTTTAAACAAAGGCATGGCTATCCTTATGATCATACTGGAAATGTCAAGCAATTGAGGCTAAATGTCTCATGCATGGAGGTGTGTTACATCCTCACACTCTGTTGATAAGTAAGTTGATGGTGTTCCCAATGAATTTTATTATGGAGTTATGAAGGTACACAATGGAAATATCAATACTTGGTATATTATGGTGAAATACCAAGGGTAGACACCCTTATTGAAAACTCAACAGTTGATGGTTGAGTATTGAAACATTTTGTAAAAAGATTGATAGAGTCTTTTTGGATAGCTAGTCCCTAGTTGTTAATTTTAGTCATTGAGATGACTCCACTCTAAGAGGGGGAGGATGTTACAACCCTACTTTGAGATGCATTATGTTTTTATTAGCATGTTAACCTTGCAAGATCATATTATCTAGATTGGGATTTTGACTATTCAGTATAATTGATTATTCTATTTTGGGACACTATGATATTGATTATGATGTATATGCTTAATTTAATTATGACATATTATTTTATTCTATTCACATCATATTTTATTACTATTTTATGTATATTCCTTGAGAAGGTGTTGTTGATGTTTTGTTTGGTGTTTATAGGAATATTCAAGTGAGCTAGGCTTGTTAGTGGACTTTGGTCACTAGGAAAATAAAGGAAAGTTTATGAGTAGTCAGGTTGGTACCAATAGGTAAAACATCATGTGACAGTTATTACTATGGTTTATATCGAGTCCTTTTATTTTGATTACTTTATTTTTTATTATCTTCTTATCACTATGTGTGTGATTGTTTGTGTCATTATTTCACACTTATGTTTTTCTTAGAATTGATGAGTCATCATGTCGTTATTATTGATTTTTGTTTGTGTCACATGTTCGAGCTCCATTTTGGGTGTGTTGGGTCTCTTTGATCTTGTTTGTTTGAACTCTTACTTTCACTCATCCTGATGAGTCATTAGGTCATTATTATTGATCTTTGTTTGTGTCGCATGTTCAAGCTCCATTTTGGGTGTGTTGGGTCTCTTTGATGTTTGTTTGAACTCTTACTTTCACTTATCTCCATTATATTTAAGTTTTTGAGTATTGAACCTTAGCCGCGGCACTATAAAATTATAATGGGTCCCTTTGGTGTGGTTAGACCAAGACTTTGTTCTTTGACCCCCATAGTATTATTACGTTGAATTCTCTTGGCTTATGTTATAATGAATTGGTTCATTGATTCCCACAAACTTATATTGAGTTTAATTCACTAAAAAGGGGGATTTTTGAATTATTATGTCTTAGCCTATTTTGACTTTCTAGACACATTATAGATATATCATTTCCATGATATAATATTGGTTTTGGCATAATTATGTGTGGCTTGACTTGGCATTATTAGTATTTTTTAACTTGGCGACTTGGTAGTGTTTCGATAAAAAAGTTTGGGTAGAAGCTTGGGAAAGACATTAATGGGGGTGGTTAAATATTTATTGAGAGTATAGATCCCCAATGATGCATTTTTCCTGCACTCTTACCTTTTGTAAAAGCAGACAACATGGAGCTCCCTACCTAGGATAAACCCTAGGTGATAGTTTGGCATGGTTAGTTGAAAGGTGAATGCTTTTAAAAGGTCATGATATTCTGCTTGGATAGGGGGAGCTAGGGAAAAATCAGGGTCAAATATGGATGCAAAGTCCTGAGTCCTCTGGGGTGTCTGAGTAGATTACAGCAGGAAAGGAAAAGATCCATAGAACCAATAGCACGGCCTCACTGTCACCCTACATCATTTTATGTGATTAGGTTTCTTGTTTTGAAGGAAATCAATGGGGTTTGTTATTTTTACTGTACAATGGTTTTGAGCAAAAAATTTGAATGAAAATTTTGAACTATTATGAGATTCACCATGAAGTTATGAGACTTTACAATGAACCCGTAATACAATAATCTAAATAAATCCCCATTGTGGGTTGCATTGTACTCTCCCCCTGTTTTCCTATAATTGTTGGTATTTAAACTATGTAGTGTAGGGTGACCTTGGAGGGTCGGATTAGGAATAATTCATGTTTACAACCTTGTTATACATGACAAATTAAGAACTAAACTTTATTACCTTAGTTTTTAGAAAAGAACCCCATTTTGATTTGGGTTATTAGATGTTACTATTGAAGCCCTAATTGGGTGAACAATTTTAATCTTTGTCAGCATTCTTAAATTTAAATCTTAATTTGATATACACTAGCTAAAAAGTAGCTAATTGTACCCTATGCTTCCATGAATAAATTCATTTGCATAGCTAGAATCCTCTATGTGACCATTAAGACCTTATCATGGGAAAAGGGAAAACCGTTGTTTATCATGATCGTATCTCCTTAGGATTGTGTTTCATTGCCATATTTGTATGGTTAAAAGTAACTATTTTCTATTATAAGTAAGCCTATAAAATCAACAATGGTTTATATATGGGACATTTTATTCCTTGAACACCCTTGTGCTGATTTTGTGAGGTTATATTGGGACGTACCCTTTTTTGTAATTAGCTTGTTTTTCTTTTGGATTAATGGATGTAATAATAACTCCCTATATAAACCATTGTTGATTTTATAGGCATGTGGAAGTTAATATAGTTGTATGGGAAACAATGGAATGTTGGTTTAAGCTCCACCAATTATTTAATTATTGAAATACTTGATAGATCCATTAGTCGAGGGGTTTCGTTTGAGAAGCACTCTTCATCAAATTGGTAGTCCATTGGTTAAATTAAATACTTGTAATGATTTAATACATTAATTATATGAAAGGGATTGATGGGTTTCAACATAGTATTGAGTCATCACACATAAATTCTAACATACAAACCAATGGGTTACACAAATTTACCTGGATTCATGTGAATGTATACCCACTTGATCGAATGAAACTATCTATGGATTCCAGAAATAACTTTTGTTAAGGGTGTGTTGACAGTTGCTCAATTTTTGTTAGATGGGTGACTATGATTGTGTTATTACAACTATTGTCAATTTTTATCTTGACTGAATGACTGTACATGTGGGTTATGATTGAAGGATAGTTACCCCTGTGGGTGTCAGCCAATGCTTGACCCTTTTTATTATTGTTTATTACTCTTGTGTTTGCCCCTTGTTAGTCTTTTGATTTTCATGAAGTTGACCATGGCTTATGTCACCTGTATGCTCATAATGTCTTGGTAAAACATGGATGCCTGATTCCACCATCTAGCTAATGGTTAGGGTCGTCAAGGCCACTGATGGTTGGTCTCATTAGGATGTATCTTGAGGTTTTGGCATCTTATGGATCAATTATTTATCAACTATTCATTGGATTCTTGTGCTTATGGCTGATAATTCTAGTATGTTTAGTATATTGTATATTTGTTGATGAATTACATTGGTTTCATTGATGTAAATGATTCTTATGATCACACTATAATTCTATTTATATGGCATTATTATGTTATCACCTTGAAGAGATACACATCTATGGTGATGCATATTGCATGAAAGGTAGCATCATGATACACAGGTATCAATTATTTGTTAACTCTATTATGTAGTTATAATTTTCCATTCCTATTATATGGTTATAACATTGTACTCTTGTAGTTACATTGTGGAATTGATGCTAGAGTTTGAATCTTATTATTTATATTAGAAATTAATAATTGATGAATTTGATATGAACAATAACATTATGGATAGTTCTACTCCTTTTTTAATCATATATGTTATCCTCTTAAGAGTTCTATATTGTTGTTATTACTCTTGTTTTAAATATGGACATGAAGAGTATTTTACTTGAACGACATTATATTCTTAAGTATGGAAACTCTTGATTATCTATTAAACTTATATGGTTATATTTAAACCTGTAATTAATATTATAGTAGTATGAATAAGAATACAAATTGGCCTTGAAGGGAAATTGTTCATTATTGCTAAGTTATTGGTTTCAATTGGATTTCGTTGGTTGCCTATGAATATCTCCTTGTTTCAATAAATATAAGTTTCTTGTTGAATAATAAAACCATGATGTAGGTTTGCTAAACTTACTTTTTGGTTATTGATTTATGAAAGGTTATGTAGGTTGTGGTATGGTTTATAAAAGTGCATTACTCTGCTAAATTACTATTCTAATTCAAGTTACAACATAGTATTATTACATTTCTATTATTGATAAGATCTTGACATTTTCCATGCAAATTTGTAACAATATTAATTGATGTTGATGTTGGAATACTTGAAACTAGACAAGCTCAACCTCTTGTGAATAACTTATGTTTTTAGCCAGTTTTATGCCTTTCATGTAGAGGACTTAAACATAGTCGTAGTTGTTCTAATCTCTTAAAATGACTTTATTTCATCATCTTTTGACCATATTAATACTTAATGGATATGTCTTATGGTTGAAACTACTTTGGTAAATGCTTTACAATCTTAGATGTTTGAGTTTGATATATATATATATATATATATATATATGAACTTCAAGGATTTATTGATGGGAATCTTTATTAGTCCAAGTCATTGGAATTTTGTGTACAATTTAGATGATAATATATCTTTAAAAACAATTTTACCCTGATGGTTATAATTATTTATTAATCTACTCTCAACCAGTAGAGAAAAGTACTTGGTGATAATTTGATTTAGTACTTATGAGATTCCCATGGAATCATGGTGCTTATTGAATCTTGTTAGAGATGGAATGTACCTACAGGTGTATTAATCTACTAGGTCAATGGTTAACAATAAGCCTTTCCTAACTTTATGTTACCCTCTTTGCATTGGGTTTACATACTTGATAGAGGGTGATCCCTTCTAATGATTATGGTATCATTTTAATATGCATTTTCATGGTTTATAAATTGAACAAAGAAATTACACATAGTTGGAATATGTTGGATATGAATTATTTAAATGTCTACTTTCATTTAGTATGCCTACATGTACATGGGCAAGCTTTGGCATATGGTATCTCTGCATAAAAAAACTCGAAGTTAATTATTTAAATATGATAAACACATTTTTATATTCACTTATTGCTAAAGTAATTAGGTGTGGAAGTCAATTTTACTTACATAAATTCTATACAATAGATTCAATCTAGTAATATATATAAATCAAATAGGTTGCCTTGCATTAGTAAGCCATGGGTATATTGGCTAAATTTTTTATACCATTAGCATCTATGCTTAAGGGCACCTAAAGTTAATTATTTTGCAACTCATTTTTATGAACACTTATTGCTTAAGCAATTAAGTGTTATAGGCTTTGACTATGCTAATATAGCCTTTCATATGTTGGATATATATATATATATATATATGTTGGATATATATATATATATATATATATATATATATATATATATATATATATATATATATATATATATATATATATATATATATATATTTCAGCCATGTTGTGTATGGAATTGGTTAAATTGTTAACTTGAAATCTAGGAGAATGTAATTGATCATCTTTTCCTTTTGGCTAATGATTAAGGCCTATTGAAATGTTATGGCAGCCAATACTCTCCCTATCATAAGGTCACCGATCTAAATGCACTTCAATTTGGATAATAAGAGTATGAAAACTTGTATACATGTTTCCTCTCATCTTGTTGTCAGATGAAACATTTGAAACTAAGTAATGTAAATAGGCTCATAGTTGGTAACGGTAAAGTCACCGTATTAAACTATTTGATATGAAATATATATTTCATGGGATTATTATTACCCAAAGCTAAGCATACCTAACTCCTTGGTAATAAGTGTTTGATGTTATAACTATTAAACCCAAGATTTTATTTATGGAATCTCAACGAGTGGCTCTATAGAGCTGTCAAACCATTGTTGGTTACATTGGTAGTCAGTTGGGCATCTCATGCTGGTTAGTTGAGTTACCTTATGTGAAAATCTAAATACTTACAAATGAAGTCCACTCTAGGGCATTTATCTTATCTAATTATGCTATGAATCAAAGGTTGATATATATATATGTATACTATCTCAAATAAAAATTTTGGTTTTGGCCCGCTTACCATGATCGGGTTTAACCTCAAGTTAGATGTCAAGGAGTGGCTATATTTGTGTATCTTATACATGACTCTATTAGATGCTCAAGCTATTGATTAGTTTAACTGACCATTAAATGGTCCTATTTATGGGATTTACCAGTATTATATAGAGTTTGGAACTATATACTCCTTAATGAAGATATGTTCCCATATAGAACTCTTTACTGGAGACTTAATATTAGTCACATGTCTATTGTCGACTAATAGAGTGCTGATTAGGAGCACCCTTATGTGTAAATCCACTTGTTGTTGCATCATCTCATCTGATTATGTTTGGGCCTAGCACGTAGTGTCACTTTGTACTCTTAAGCAAAGTGATTTCTAAAAATTTGTTTTTTGGGCATTTTTCAACCTTGATCACCAACCTATATGTAGTGTTATGATTAACAATGGTGAAATCAATAATGTTTGCATTATGACATTACTTACACATTTGGGTTATACAAATCATGATTTACATCTTTCAACCAGATCAATTAGAGCATTTAATGGCACTTCACAATAGGTTCGTGGTGAGATTGACTTATATTTAAAGGTAGGTCCTACACATGTGGCTACTACCTTATCATTTATACCTTACACAGGTGTCTTTGATATGTTATTGAGATGACCTTGGATACATACACTTCAAGAAATACATTCTACAGTGCATGGATGTGTTAAATACATTCATGCCAATTGAGTAATTACAATTTTTAAAATTCTATATGATCATCCTCTTGAGCAACATAAATTTATACCTAACAGTTAATTATCAAACCTACTAAGATTAATCTTTCAAAAAAGGGTAAGTAACAAGTAATCCCCTTTATGCAGTGGCCAGTACTTCAGAGATAATTACATTAGAGATCCATAGTGGGTTCCATAGAATCCTCATCCACTATACACCATATTTAGATCTCTAAAAAACCTACACATGTTCCTATTAACATGTTCTAAAGAAACCACAGACTATTCAATGATGGATTCTATGAACCCTTATTCCTATTATCACTTCACTACCATAGAGTCCTATTATACATATGTGAAGTATCACATATATTATAGTGCCACATCTATGCATGCTCATTGGTGGTATCACCAAATTATTGCACCAGGTTCATAGTGGGGAGATACCTATGAGCATCCTTTGGATGAGATCATAGGATAGTCTTTTCCTTTCAAATATTTCAAAAATACTAAAAATTCTAAAAAATACAAAAAAAAAACAAAAACATATTCAGCATTTTGCATGTTCTATTAGCTCCTTGGCGTCTATATTGTTAGTTACATGTTAGTGGATAGCATATCATTTATTTCTATATATGCATGTGTTTCACGCATATATTTAGTGTGATATATGTATACACAAATACATTATCTACACACTTTTTGATGTTTGGCCTTTTATTTACTTATGTCATATGGACATCAGATGTTAAGCATAGAATATACTAAGAGGGAGGGGTGAATCAGTATATCATATATCTTTTAAATATTTTACTTAATTTGATTTATTTTATTTAACCACTTAATCATAAATACAAGATACACAATAAAACTAAAATAATAACATGCACCACACAAGAGAGAGAGAGAGAGATCAAATTTTTACATGGAAACCCAATGTGAGAAAAACCATGGAGAATAATCTCAAGTATATGAATGAGCACCAACTCAAATTACAAATTTTGTAATCACCAACTTGCAGAAGTACCAACCCCTTTGTCGAGAACCGACATAACAACTATTTATGAGCACCAATCTACAGGAGCACCAACCCCTTTCAAATATTTGTGAGCACTAACCCCTCTTGTGTATAAATCAAAACTATCACTCAATGTTTCTTTCTCAATAAATGATAGAACTCTACAAAATCTCTTTCTCTTCTCACCTCTTTTATTATATAAAATAATTACAAACCATGCACTCTCTTATGTATTACAAATGGCTTCCCAAACCTCCTTTTATAGCTTTCCAAATGACCTTTGGCATTTACCCTCTAAGACCTTTCAATTCACATAAAAAATGGTGCCAAACTTACATGACCCTTCGAATCCTTTCATTTGAAAAGTTACATGGTGACCCTTCATGAAAAAATGTGTCATTTTCCCTTTTGTATTTATCTTGGTGACTTTTCAAATTCCTCAAGCTGACCCTTCATGAGAAAATGCATCCTTTCCATATTTTGTCTTTACCTCATGACTCTTTGACTTCTTCACGGGCCCTCTTTCGACTTTATGCAACCAAAAATATATTCATTAATATTAAATAAATATCAACACACTTTAGCCAAAATATAAACATTAAAAACACCTTTAGACATTAAATGCTATAGGGCCTTTGTCACCAATAATGTTAGAACTTTGATATCAATGACAATATTTCCAATAATCTCCCCCTTTGTTATTGATGGCAACCTCAAATTGAAATGGCTAGATCCTGAAACCTATACTACACATGCCAACCTACACATACTGCTAACTAAAAAACATACAATAACTCCCCTTTATTGTAGCATCTTATACTTGTTTCTGTACTTCTCCCCTTTTGACATCAATGATAAAGGGTCTATATTAGAGCTAACACTTAGCTCACCCTCAACTGATGTTGATCCTCAATGGTAGGAAGTAAAATAAATTACTCCCAACTTCTCTTGCAGATACTTGAATGTGTCCTTTGGTAGTGCCTTCATGAAAATATCTGCAATATGTTCTGTAATACTGATATATTCCAACTTAACTCACTGACCTACAACTTGCTCTATCAAGAAGTGATATCTGATAGGAATATGTTTTGTTCTTGAATGCATCACTAGATTCTTAGAAATATTAATAACACTTGTGTTGTCACAAAAAATAGAGATATGTTCATCATATTTTACCTTGATGTCTTCTAAAGTTTGCTTCATCCAAAGCACTTGAGTACAACACAACACTGCTGAAATATATTCTAATTCAGCTATAAAAAGTGATACTGAGTTATGTTTCTTGCTTAGCCATGATACTAAGCTATCATCAAGGAATAAACCTCCTCGACTTGTACTATTTCTATCATCCAAACAACCTACCCAATTTGAATCTGTATAAGCAACCAAAGTGAAATCTCTACCTGTGGGATACCACAATCTATAATCCAATGTCCCCTTAACATATCTAAATATTCTCTTCACCAACTAAACATGAGACTCCTTTGGGGTTGCCTGATATCTCACAACCATGCCTACTGCATGCATGATGTCTGGCCTTGATGTTGTCAAATATAAAAGACTACTAATCACAAATCTATATAAAGATTGATCTATAATAGGAGAATATTTATCCTTACTCACCTTATTCCATATACAAGTTGGTGTGCCAACTAGTGCATAATACTCGAAATCAAATTTTGTTAACATTTCTTTGGCATATTTACTTTGAGATATGAAAAAAAAATTATTTGACTAAAATATTTGCAATCCTAAGAAAAATGACAATTCTCCAAGCATAGACATCTCAAATTCTTTTTGCATATTATCATAAAATTATTTTGTCATATTTTCAATGTTACCTTCAAATATTATGTCATCAACATATACCACAATAATCAACTGATGTTCACCTTCTATTTTGATGTAGAGATTACTATCAATAAAACCTCTCTTGAAACCTTGATCTTGCAAGTACTTATCAAGTCTTACATACCAAGCTCTGGGAGCTTGTTTCAATACATATAATATTTTCTTCAATCTACATACATGGCTACTATCATTTGAGATAGTAAATCCATTAGGGTAACCAATGTAGATCTCCTCTTCTATATTCCTATTCAGGAAGGCAGACTTGGCATTCATCTAAAACACTTTGAAATTCTTAAACACTGCATATGCAAGAAATATTCTAATAACCTCTAGCCTTGCCACTGGTGCAAAAGTTTTTTTAAAATATATACCCTCAATTTGAGCATATCCTTTACATACTAACCTTGTTTTATTCCTGGTAACTTCACCATCCTCATTCAACTTACTTTTGTATGCCCATTTTGTTCTTATCACATTTTGATCTTTTGATCTATGTACTAATTCCCAAGTATCATTATTTTCTATCTAATTTAATTCTTCATTCATTACTTTAACCCAATGCTCATCATGTCTATCTTTTGAAAAAGTTTTAAGTTGAATTTTGGATAACAAATAAAAATTGACTTTCTTAGATTCACTTATCATCATCCTTTTGGTGCAAATTCCTTCATTTATGTTTCCAATGATGTCACTTTTATTATGATTTTTATGAACATATTTGGATGGGGTCTTGGTGTCCTTTTACTCCTTCTTCTCATCCTCATCTGATTCTTCAAAATCTTCTTTTTCAATTATTTCAGGAGTGTCTACTAGATCACTGGCTCTTTATGCTAAATCTTCATCTATCCTGACACTTGTAATTTCAAAAATCTTCTTAGTTCTTTTGTTATAACATTAATTAGCTTTACTTTTTCTATAATATCCAAGAAATATACCTTCATTTATTCTAGATTCAAACTTACATTATTTTTCATCCATTCTATTTATGAAGCATTTGTTGCTAAAAACTCTAAAGTAATCAACTGTAGTTGGTTTGTCTTTCCATAGCTCATAGGGACTCTTATCACTGTTGACTCTCAACAACGCTCTTTTTTTAATATGCACTATTGTACCTATTACCTCTCTCCAATATTTATCTGGTATCTTGGATTCATTTAGCATTGTCCTCACCATCTCTTGAACTATTCTTTTTTTTGCTCAACTACTCTATTTTGTTGGGGAGTTTTGGCTATTGAATAATGTCTCTTTATCCCATGGTCTTCACAATACTCAACAAACTCATCTGACATGAATTCTCCTCCTCGATCTAATCTCAATCACTTAATCTTCAAATCAATTGTATTCTCAACAAAAGCCTTGAATGCTTTGAAGTGGCTGAAAGCTTCTGGATTTTTCTTCAAAAACATCACCTAAGTCAGACATATAAAATCATCAATAAGAAACATTAAATATTTCTCACCTTGAGTACTTTGAGTTCTCATTGGTCCACACAAATCAGGGTGAACAAGCTCTAACATCAGAGTGGTCGAGTGTTCTTTTATTTTGAACCATCTTTTGACTTGCTTTCCATGTTGACATGGTTCACAAAACGTGTTACAGGGCTTTGTAATCTTTGGAAGATCTCTAACTACTTGATTCTTGATGATGTTGACAAGATTTTTAAAATTTATGTTTCCCATTCTTTTGTGCCATAACCAACTTTCATCAACCTAACTCAAACAAAAATTTTGACTTTTGACATCTAATAACATATACAAATTGTTTTCTATCCTCTGAGTATCTGCAATCAACACATCTGAGTATTCTTTTTCTAATTCCATAAACTTCTACATAAAACATTAGTGTGTGTCCTTGATCACATATTTGACTTGCACTCAAATGCTTAAGACCTTCTACATATAGAATATTTTTAGTCTTCTACCATTATCCAAACTTAATGTACCTTTTTTAACTATTCTGGCAATGGTATTGTCTCCAAATTTCACTATACCACCATTGATCTTATTTAGAGTTATAAACTTTCTCTTGTCTCCTATCACGTGCCTTGAACATCCATTTTCAATGAACCATGGCTTTTCTTAATTTCTTGCATGCAAATCTGTCTGGACTAACATAGACTTTTTAGGTTGTTTCTTCTACCATAAATCTGTCTAAACTTTCTTCTTGATGAATGGAGCCTTGAAACTTTGGTCCTTCTGAACTGACCCAAACATGCTTATATAATACTAGGTTATGTGTCTAAAATTAATGCACTTGTAACATATTATGTCATCTTCATCAAAGCCTGATAGAGGAGCAAAAGAGTTGTGGCTTCTGCTTGACTATATATAAGTTTCCTTCTCTTTATTTCTGAAATTGTTAGCTCTTTTCTAGCATTCTATTTTCTTATGACCACAACCATTAAAATAAAAATAATAACTATGAAAATAGAACCTATTTTGATTTGTGTATCTTTAACCTAATTATATTTTGTAGCTTTGTTCCTTCCAGCCTTATTTGTTTGAGTTGTCCTCTGCATTCTTAACTTCTTCCCTTTTTGTTTCTTCTTTTGAAAGAGCTTCAGCATAGCTTTTTTTTTTCAAATCTGATACATGTCTTATCTGATATTTATTTTTCAATTTTTAATATCTTATTTAACATATTAGTGCTATTTTCAAATTTTGAATCATCGACTGCTTTATCATTGACTTCTTTAATTATTTTCTCAAGATCTGCTTTTAACGAGGCAATTTCAACAACATACCTTTCACATTCTTCACTTACTTTTTACAATTGAGATGTTAGATCTTCTTCAATATTTTTGGATTCTTCAATGTGTTCTTGTAGATATTTAATTATTTCTTTTGGCTCCTTTTCATTTTTCTCAGTCTGAAGCTTCAATCTTTGATTCTTCTTCTCAAGAGCTTGTAATTCTTCTAAGGCAAAAATGAGTTCTCCTTCCAGATTCACCTCAGCTTTATCATGTTCTTCTTCTTGATAATTTTTACTTTTGCTTACGAATGCATCTTCATGCATGGTCATGAATATAATCTCTTCATCTGAGTCACTGACTCCACTATCTTCAACTGAGCTAGGATCTTTAGATTATAAACTCTTCTTCTCAAATCCCTTCTTAAATTTACCTTTGAAGTTATTTTTGTATGTAGACTTTCCTTCTTTATTGTCACCATTATTCTTATTTGGGAACTTAGCTACAAAATATCTAATCTTACCACATTTAAAACATTTAAATGGAAATTTTTCTTAATATTTACCCATGCCCTTTTTTGGGTTACGAATGAATAGAACTTCATTGTCATCTCCTCATCGCTAGAGCTATCACTTGATTCTTAAATTTTAGCCTTGTCTTTCTTTGATATCTTGAAAATGGCTTCCCTATTTGAGGGTTTCTATTGTTTGATCCTTATCTCATATGCCATAAGAATACCATGTAGTTCATCCAATTTTAGCTTGGCTAGATTCTTAATCTCCTCAATTGTCGAAACCTTTGCATCATATCTCATTGGTAGAGATCTCAAAACTTTTTGTACCAATGTTGATTCTTCTAACTTTTCTCTAAGTCCTTGAATCTGATTAACTATTTGATCAGCCTTCAAAAGATAACTTGCTATGTCTTATTCCTCTTCCAACTTCAAACTCTCAAACTATCTTCTGAAAGTCTGGAGCTTAGCTTGTTGAACCTTTCCATAACCTTTATAAATATTCTCAAGCTTTACCCAAGTCTCATGAGCAGATTTTCATTACATAACTTTAACAAGTTTTGATTCACATAAACTACATAAAATAGCATTTAAAGCTTTAGCATTATTTTCACTTACATTCTTTTCTGTCAGAGTAGTTACAAGTGTATGTGGCTCTTTGTATTCCTCCACCACTGTTTGCTAAATGTCAAATCCAAGGGACATCAAGTAAGTCCTCATCTGTATGCTCCAAAAGGTATAATTTGTCCCATCAAACAAAGGTGCTTTATTTGTATAAAAACCTTCATGTGATCAATCCATTGTGCTTTCCCCGATCTACCTTCAAGCTATTAAACTCTTTTCAAAAGAACATGCTCTGATACCAATTGTTAAGCATAGAATATACTGAGAGGGGGGGTGAATCAGTATATCATATATCTTTCAAATCTTTTACCTAATATAATTTTTTTCTTTAATCACTTTATCATACAAATAAGATATGCAATAAAACTAAAATAATAACATGCACCACATAAGAGAGAGAGAGAGAGAGAGAGATCAAATTTTTATGTGGAAACCCAATGTGGGAAAAACTATGAACAACAATCTCAAGTATATGAATAAGCACCAACTCAAATTACAAAGTTTTCAAGCACCAACTTGTAGGAGCACCAACCCCTTTATCGATAACCAACACAAAAACTATTTGTGAGCACCAACCCCTTACAAAGATTTTTGAGCACCAACCCCTCTTGTCTATAAAACACAACTATCTCTCAATGTTGCTTTCTCGACATATGATAGAACTCTACAAACTCTCTTTCTCTTCTATCCTCTTTTATTATATAAAATAATTACAACCCATGCACTCTCTTGTGTATTACAAATGGCTTCCCAAACCTCCTTTAATAGCTTTCCAAATGGCCTTTGGCATTTACCCTTTGAGACCTTTCAATTCACAAATAAAATGGTGCCAAATATGCATGACCCTTTGAATCCTTTCATTTGAAAATTCACATGGTGACCCTTCATGAGAAAATATGTCCTTTCCCCTTCTATTTTTATCTTGGTGACTTTTCAAATTCCTCAAGGTGAACCTTCATGAAAAAATGTGTCCTTCCTCTTTTGTCTTCACTTGGTGACTCTTTGAATTCTTCAAGATGACCCTTCATGAGAAAATGCATTCGTTACCTCTTTTTTATTTACCTCATGACTCTTTGACTTCTTCATGGGCCCTCTTTTGACTTTATGCAACCAAAAATACATTCATTAATATTAAATAAATATCAACACACTTTAGCCAAAATATGAACCTTAAAAACACCTTTAGACATTAAATGTTATGGGGCCTTTGTCACCAATAATGTTAGACCTTTGACATCAGTGACAATATTTTCAACATCGAAGGCATCCACTTCTTTGATCGTGATACATCTTGGTTTTATCATTTTATCATCACTTTACATTATCATGTTGGAGCTTATGTACTACACATGCCTTTATCCATGCTTATATCTTTCATAGTCTACTTGATATGCTATGTACTTAACATCTTTTGCTAACACATATATCTAGGGACTTGTATGATATGTTATGCTAATTGCTTATGATTTTTATTTATGCACTTCCATGAGTGTCTTATCTTGTTTTGTTTGAACATTTGAATATGCTTCATTGTTTGTGGCCCCTATGCCTTTGTTTGCCTCTTTGACATTTAAATATGTCATTAATTTTTATATGCACATTTGAATATGGCATTCTTTATTTTGTGGATATTTGACCAAGGCATGTCCCTTTTGATTGTGCAACATTTATATACATCCCTTGTTTACGATCTACTTAGACCATTGCCTTTTAACTTTATTTTGAGTGTTCTTGTGTGTGTGTTTGGTTTCTTACTGATCTTGTACTACTACTCTCTAGATAATTCCATCATCTATATCATGCATCTTAGGACTTGATGTGGTCACATTTTGCATGCTTCAATGATATATCTACCTAGACATGTTCCTTCTATATTTTACATGGTTCATTCAAAGAATATACAATTATATTATCCTTTTATTGTAAGGTAACTTCCAATTTATACTTCTCCTCACCTGAAAATGGGGGCATATTAGTGGGTGCATCTCATAAAGGCATGGCTTCCACTTTCTTCACATGTTCAAATTGTAGTGAGGACATGTTATGGAAACATGTTTTCCACAATTGTCACAATTTCAGACATATAGTGGGGACGTGTTATGGAAACATATAATCTACACTTATACCAGTTCTAAATTTCAAATTTTAGTGGAGGCATGTTATAGAAACATGTCCTCCACACTTACACAGTTTGTAAATATGTCAATTTCATAGTTATATAATTCACATACACATTTGTGGCATAATTTTATACATTGGTACCATTGTTATACATAGTTGTAGTGTGATAAATACATAAGGTGCATATGTTGTAAAAATATCATTTAAATTTAGAAATCAAAATCATATTTTAGATTTCAAAAACTTCAACAGACTTTAGTCTACACCAAGATGGATTGTTACAGATTGTATTAAGCCAATCTAATACAGTAGTTAGTTTGATTTTTGGTATAGTTAAGGTGATTAAATCACTCAATATTTCCAAGTTTATAGGTTGGACTTGATTACACCATCCAACCTCACCAGATATATAGTGTTAGCTAACTTGGTTCACTCACACTTAGTAGATTATAAGTATGTTTGGGTTGTACAGTTGAGCTAATATCAACTATCAGATGTAAACTCACATTTTCTTTAAATTCAAGGGCATGTGTCATCCAATATCTCTCTATCGCTCTAGAATATGCAATTTCTAAATTTTATATTTATCCTAATCTTGGATCTAATGATTCATAATGATACATCTTTTCAAACCAAATTTCCAAAAAAAAAGGTGGTTACATCGATACACAAGGGTACTCCTAAACCTTTCTCTCTTTCAATTTCAATAATTTCAAATGCTTTCAATTTCATACTATATGCAATGATCAAATATTTTAACATGTTATTGGTTGCAGGTTAGTCACAAATAAAGCATTCAAGTTGGGCTCATTCAAAGACAAGGTGTGTAATACACACCAAGGTATGCATTTCATTTCTTTTAAACTAGTAATTTCATTACTAGATTAAAGGGAAGGAAATGTAGACACTATTTTTGAATTATATGGTACCAAAGTCTTATACACTTTGAAAATACATATCATGGATGTACCTTCAACTTCTAGACCCTTCTCACTGTCAAAAGGCTCGCACACTATCTTTTTGTGCTAAATTGATTATCTCTTAGTCTGATGAATGCTATTCTGATGACTTAGACCTTCTATCATACTCATAATACTATTTTTATCCTCTATCTCTATAATTTATATACTTGCACTTTTTTTCCAACTACCTAGACACTTGTGTCCTAATCAAATACCTACATCAACGCAACTGTCCTATTATGATGCAAGTGTTTAGTGCCCTAAAGTCATCCAATTTACAAATGAAATGTATTTCTATGGTTGGCCTACGTGCTTTAATGTGATATATTCTCCAAAATATTAGTATAAATACATGATCAATCCTCATTCATTCCTTACCTAGCAACTTCTTGCATTTCACAAGGTAACTTACCAAAGTACTCAATCAAGCATTCAAGTGAGCAAAGATTTCATGTTTTCTCCTATTTCCATATCATGCATAGGGAAAACACATCTGCAGGTCTGAAGTATTGAAGGAGCATTCCATGATCCAAATTTTCCAAGTTATAAGCTAGGTCACTCTAGGTACTTGTTTATCAAACATTGCATCCATATGCACACACAAGCTAACACATAGGGGATAACTACATAAGTCTGAGACCCTTTTCAAAGTATTGACTATGTAAGTGATTTAACTTATTTGGGAATAATATAATTTTATTCTTATATTAGTTAAGGGTCTAGATTAATAAATCAATAAAGAATGTTGCAATAATTTTAATCTTGATTTGTATAATTTATTTGTCTTTTTTACCTTTCTAAAAATAGCAATAAATAAGGAAAAATATAACTTAGCTTGAAACTGTATTGAGACGGCTAAATTAGAGGCTAAAATTGGTAATGTAAGACTGAGATAGTGTCATGAATATAAATCTAACTTTCATTTGGTGAAAGGATAGAAGTGCTAAAAATAGGACATTTTGAGCTCCAGTGTTGCAGTCCACTCCTACCATTGTTGTCTAAACTGGTCATAGAGACCTAAAACTTTCTAGGTTTTTACATTATTTTTGTGTGAACTTGCCTATGAAATATGAGTACTAATTTACAATGGAACTTTATATAGAAATGATTTAATATACAAACCCTAATACTCCATCATGATTGATAAAACAATGTTTGAATCAATTTAGAAAAGGGGGGTTAGTGTGTAAGATGCATTGAACATGTAATCCACACCCCTTGTGTCAGCATGCTACCTACATACTAATACTCTGAAGAGGGATCAAACCATATGTAGTTCTCCCACCCAATGTGTTTTGTGCAGTAGTGTGATGTAGATGTAGAAAAGACAAATTGAGAGTGCTTGAGGTGGCTAGGGACTGTATGAGGGTTTGAGTGTGTTTGTAGTTGTGTTGGGTGATTGTATGTAGAGAATAAGAAGTGTGCCTTAGTGATTTGTTTGTATTCTTTCTTGCTTTATAAGATTTGTCACCTCCCTTTTTAAATGAGCTTTAAATAGAATTTTATAAGGAATCATTGGTCATGGGTTAGATGTATTCATTCTAGGTTGAAATAATTAAGGATAGGAATAAAATGAAAATTACTTTTTGGGCTCAAAATACAAATGGATAAGAACACCAAAAATGGGACACCTTAGGTCTGACGATATAGTCTAAGTATGGAACTCCTATCCTATAGGCTCAAGACCTGGGAGAATAATATTGGCCTAGAAAAAGCAGTCTGGCTGAGGTGGAATGACCATTCAAAAGGTTTTGGATGGCTAGTAATGAGCAAAAAGGTGTCTAGAAGATCATAAGAGCATGCAAAAGTGAGATATGGATAAGGTGTCACAATACACTCTCAAATTACCAATTTAGATATTTTATATGAATACATATACCCACCTTTATTCTAGTGATGCAACAAAGTGAAATACTAGGATAAAGGAAAAGTAGAAAGCGTACTTAAACTTACCTGCAAGGGTGAATCCAATAAAGATGTGTGATGTTGAGTGATGCTGAGAAATGTTGGGTATGTGTTGTACCAAAAGTAATATCACAAATAGATTTGAGTGCTCAATTCTATGAGAATAGATCAAGAATAAAAAGGTTGACCCTTTGGCTCCATTGTCACCCACTAAGTGAAGCTATGTGATCATGCATGTGTTAATCAATGTTTGGACTGTGTGTCCAATCCCTTAGAGTAAGTGGCTCAAGAATACAAAGGCTAGCTAGTCCTTTGGCTCTATCATTGCCCATTAAGTGTGAAGCTATGAACTAATATCGATATGAATGTGTGTTGTATGAGATGGCTCATGAAGCCCATGAATGCTCTATAATTTGACAATGTGGCGTGGTTAGCTAAATGTGTACTAAGAACAAGGCTAATCTTGGCCATTCTGAAAGGTAGAGATTAAACTTGTATGAAAGCCACTCCAAAACTAAGAACTAGGCTTATATGAAAGCCACTCTAAAATGGTGTCAACCACCTGTAGATGGAATAAAGCAAAAACTATTGAGAATACCTAGGTAATATATTAAGCTGGAAAGAAAAGAAGGTAAATGTGTTGTACACATTGCCCCCAATCACTAGTGTCTAAAACATGGATTCTAATCTATAAATTGTACCAACTTCCCAATCTAAAAATAGAAGAGAGAACCATCATGCCGTGCATGATGCACCCTATATTTGGATACTCTAAGTAAAACTATACTAAAACTACTCAATCTAAAATGTACTATAGTTGACAAAACTATAATTGATCTTACCTTTCTGTCTATTTTTGGAAAATCTAAGTTTTTTATTGTTTGGATAGGAGCACCAAAAAGAGGACACTTTGTTATCCAATATTGTAGTCCAAGTATGGCGCTCTTATTCTTTGTTATTTTTTATCACTGTTCTATATTTGTCACTATCTTTTTGGTCTGTTCTGCCTGGTTTGAATTCATAAAGTTGTTCTGAGTGTTTTGAAAACTAAATTTTTTTATCAGTAGAAGGCTCTAATCTATGTTATAAAACCCCTATTTGTTTCCCCCTCTTCTGAGGATAAGAATGAAGACCCTAAAATAATTTTCCTCAAAAGAAAGAGCCTTATAAGTGTGTTATGTTATGAAATACATGATATAGTAATGATAATACAAAATATGTCTCAATGTATAGCATAGTTTGTATTAGAGATGGTTAGATCAACAGGAGTATGCCTAGATAGATGTAACAATGTAATATCATGTGCAGTCTACTGAAATGAAAATGAAATTTTGGTTATTTGTTAGTTGTTAGTTGTCAAGGAGGGATGGAGCATGATGTCCATCATGGCATACAAGAAAGTAAGATTGCATGATGTGTATCATGGCATTACAAACAATTGAGAAGCAAACAAGCACGCAAGGTAAGAAGCAAGAAGCATATAAAACAGGCTAAAGGGCCAAACAAACAAGGGACATGGGCACATGTCATTCAAATTGGGAAAGTAAGCATACAAGGTATATTCAAATACCACATGCATATATAATTGTAAATAAGTAAGGTTAGCATGAGGGCCATAATCACATATAAGAGTACAAGCAAAGAACATTGGAAAATGTCTTAAGGCACACACAAGAGTATAAAATAGGAATTGAGAAATGCAATCATATCTAGCTAATCAAAGAAAGAAAGGAAGGCATATAAATGATGAAAATACTATCGCATCTAACTAATCAAAGTAAGAAGTGAAATTATGTAAAACATGGAGTACAAGACTAGGTAGATGCTAAGAAATACACAAGTGCTATATACTAGTGAGTGTCGATAGAATAATCTATGTAAGCTAGTAAGTAATGTATATCATCATGATAAATAGAGTGTGTGGTGTAGGAATGACATAACCTGGATGGTATATCCATGTAGAAGATGCCCCGATGGGTATATATGTCGATGTATGTCTCGAATGTAGAAGTAAGATGCCCCCTTAATGGGTAGAGTGAAGCAATCAAGGATATATGTGTCACTGCACACACTCAAAGAAGATTAAGTGAATCATGATAATATAGATAAATTGAAAAACAATAGCATAAAATAACAAAATACAAGTCTAGCATGGTAGTAGAAATGTAAAACATGGATAATGCATACAGTTGAATTTTTTTTGGTGTTTTGAGTTATTTGAATGTTTTTTATTTTGAAAAAAAATATTATTTTTGGTATGTTTGAAATAAGCCATGTATAATCAATCATAATAAAATTATGTACAAGTAAGCAAAGAGAAATTATGTACAAGAAAGATTGAGAAAAGATGATACTAACCGATGAGTCTCATGAGAGACTCCCTATCATGGTGTCTTGAATCAAGGAGAGGGATTGTGCATGATCATGAAGCACAATTGAAGGGTTGAGATTGTGGTTTTGAAATATATGTATGTTGTACGTGCTATGAAATCTCTATAGTGAAAATCATGTTAGGATCTATCAACACAATCGATTACTTTTGTGCAAGCAACTAAACACAAAATTAAACCAGAAAGAATAAGTAACTAGAATCGGAAACAACAAAGAATAAGAGATACAAGAAACAACCCAAAAACTTGTATTAAACTCTTCCAGAAGGAAATACAATGAAAAAATCTCTCTTTCTTCCACACCTCTCAGATGTACAGATCTCTTTCCCTCAAGAGTTTTCTCTCTCAATTACAACCAACTCCAACACTTGGATTGATTCACATTTACATGTATTGTTCCAATAAGCTATGGAAAAATAACCCTATTATATAATACTAGGATTCATGAGCTATGCATTCTCCACCATTAGATATACCTCCTAATCAAAGGTTTAAAACAGTCCTGCCAAAAATAGAAACGCGGACTCAATACCAATAGTTAAACTTTTCATGCAAACAATTTGTTCTGCCATGAAAATAGACTTCTGGATGCATAGGTGACCGACATCGGTCCCTATTGGTCTACACATGACCGACGTCGGCAGTCTCTGGTCGACTCCTGACTGGCGTCGATGACTGTGTAACTCTAGCAACTTTGCACTCGCTCATCTGGTGAAGCTTTTAGCTCCACAACTCAGCAATCTCCCACTTGGAGATAAACAGTTGCACCTATACCTGTACAGCAACATCCTCTAGCTTATTTCATCTTCAAGCTCAATCTTGAAGACCAACAAAAGTTGAATGAAGATTCAACTTCTCCTTTGTTATCGACTTTGTTAATATATCAGCAGGGTTCTTATCTATATGGATCTTTTCCAGCTTTAACTCACCATCCTCCAATACCTATCTAATAAAGTGGTACCTAAGTTGTATATGTTTGGTTCTTGAATGAAAGGCTGAATTCTTTGCCAAATGAATTGCACTTTGACTATCACTATATAATCTGCAACTCTTTTGCTCCTTTCCCAACTCTTCCATGAACCGAGTCATCCATATCATTTCCTTGCTAGCCTCTGTGACTGCAATGTATTATGCCTCTGTAGTAGACAAGGCAACAACCTTCTACAACTTTGAAATCTAGCTAACTGCCATTTCACCAACAGTGAATAAGTTGTTAGGATCTACACTCCATAAGAGCATACATGATTACCTTTGTTTAAGCAACTAAACACAGAATTTAACCAGAATGAATAAGTAACTAGAAATCAGAAACAACATAGAATATGAGAGACAATACACAATTGTATTAATACTCATCCAAAAGGAACTATAATGAATAAGTGCCACACTCTTCTTCCCACACCTCTGAGGCTTCCCACACCTTGAGCATACCAATAATCTTCCCTCAAGAGTTCACTCTCTCAATTACAGTCACAACACACAACTCAAACACAGAGTTGTTGTTCACTCAACCAGTCAGTAACAATACTGCCAGTACAACTGAGTATGCAAAATACTCCAAGTAGATCTCACCTGATCTTGCACCTTGTTGTGTTGCAGATCTCCTTTGACCTTGCTGCCACACAGATCTCCTTTGACCTTGCACACACACACACACACCTGTAGATCAACCAACCTTACCCATATAGATCTAACCTGATCTTGCACACCTGTAGATCAACTGATCTTACACACCATGTAGATCTAACCTGATCTTGCACACCTGCAGATCAACCTGGTCTTGCACACCTACCGACCTAGATCTTACACTCGGGAAGAATCCTTCTGATTCTACAGAACCCTTATGATTCTCCAAATTACAATATAGCCCATGGGTCTCTTAAATATATACCATACAAACAATAATTAGACTTTCCAATTACAATAATTAGAAATGCAGCTTCAAGACTTAAATTAGTCTTTTACATGTAAACAAATTGTCCATCCAAAAATATACCAGTTTTGGAGATGCATGCACACACACGCTGTCGATGTCGGTTCTTGTCTGAATGATGTCGGTTGACCCCTAACCGACATCGATTACTGTGAACACTGGATATGACTGACGTCAGTTGATCAGACCAACGTCGGTTGCTCTGACTCTCAGCTTCCTCCTCCATTTGCATCAGTAGTGAAGCTTTTAGCTCCACAACCTAACAAATCGATTGTGGGGTCCCACTATAACTCTAAGAAGTGGATGCAATTATGGGGCTCTTAGGGACCCATCTGTTAGTAGTGGAAGCTCTCTGAAAGTGTGCTCTATGTGTAAAGGCATGGGACCTCAATGATACTACTCTAGGTGTGAATATTATAGTTGGAAACTGTTTAGAGTCCTAAAATTATGTTACTCTTGTTTGTTGTTTCCGATATGCTTGTATACTTGAGTTTGCCCATTAAAATTAATTTGACTTCCCTTTCCTTTAGTGTATGACATAACTCAGTGAAGGAAGAGAAATTTTTGAAAACTATTGACTCATGCAAAGCTGTCAAAAGACTCTATTTGAAGTGGTCTTGTAATTTTTTATCGGCCATGGGGCTAGTCATTTTAGCCAAGATAGTCTTATATCGAATAACATAATCTGTGAGATGTTCATTTGACCTTTGTTTCTATTGTACAACTTGGGCATAACAAAACTTGCCACCTATATTAATGCTAAAATGAGATAGGAACATGTTAGCTAAAGGATTGAATGCATTGACTGACTAATTCAGTAGACTATAGAACCATTATAGAGCATAATCCTTTAAACTCTATGGAAATAGCTTGGTTAATAACTAGTCATTTGACACATAGTCCAAGCATGCTACATGAAAATCGCTCAAGTGTGTCTCTAGATCATTATTGCCATCATATAGAGTGAGCTTGGGTTGAACAAAACCTGGTGGCAAGGGTGTAGAAGTAATATGATGTACCAATGGTGTATAAAGTAGAACAAAAGAATCCAAAGCCTGTGTAGGTCTAAAGGCACCTTGCTCAAGATGCATCACCTTAGATTGAAGAGATTTTAACTTTTACATAAGGGCAGCCACATCAGGAGATAAGGATGTACTATCCATAACTGGTGGTGTGACATAAGAAGGTTGGGTTGCTATAGGGGGTTGTTGAGACATAGTTGCCCCCATAATGTCATTTACAACTGGTTGTTCTATGGTTTAAGAGGATTAGCCATGGTTTTATTTTTGTTCTTTTTGTAATATTTTAATCATATCATCTTGTATATCAAGATGTTTAGTTAAAAGGTATTTAAGTTTTCTCTTATTAGTCTCATCAAAACCAGTATATTAGGCCATTATTAAATTAGGAAAATAAATCAAAAAGGGATTGAATTTTTTTCAATAAGTTGTAATAAGCAAAATGCGATGGAAGGAAAGTACTAAATAAATAAAATGTAAATTCCTAAAAACAACAAACTGTTATATGTATAAAAAGGATACGAAGCTCACAAACATGTAAGGTGATACCTCAAGAAGCAAAGAGCCCTAGTAAATTCAACTAGGGATTGAAATAATGAGTTTTAAAATTACTATGGTAAATTTTAAAATTAAATGTGAAATTTTGATTTAAATATGCTAGAAAAAACATTTAAAAAAATGGAAAAATAAGCAAGGAATTTTCCCTAGGGTTTTTAGGGTTTTTGTGTGCAAATGAAGTAAGTCAAGTTCACTAAATGATTTAACTTATTTGGGAATAATGGAGTTTTTTCCTATATTATTTAAAGGTTCGAATTAAAAAATTAGTAAAGAATATTACAATAATTACAATCCTAATTTGTATAATTTATTTGTCTTTTTTTACGTTTCTAAAAATAGAAATAAATAAGGAGAAATATAACTAAGCTTGAAACTAGACTGAGACAGCGGAAATAGAGGCTAAAATTGGCTATGTAAGATTGGGACAGTATCATGAAACTAAATCTGAATTTCATTTAGCAAAAGGATAGGAACACCAAAAATATGACACTGTGGGGTCTAGCACTATCATCCACTCCTGCCACTATTGTCCAAACTGGTCATAAAGACCTGAAACTTTTTGAGTTTTTGCACTGTTCTTATGTGAGTCTACCTATGAAATCTTGAGTGTTGATTTGTGATGGAACTCAATGTAGATCTGATTTAATCTTCAAACCCTAACCCTCCATTATGCTTGATAACAAAAATGTTTGAATTACTTGAGAAAGGGGGGTTTAGTATGTAAGATGCATTGAACGTGTAATCCACACCCCTTGTGTGGGTGCGCTGCCTACATACCAATACTTCAAAGAGGTATCAAGCCATATGTAGTTCTCCCACCTAATGTGATTTGTGAAATAGTGTGATGCAGATGCAAAAATGCCAAATTAAGAGTGCTTCAGGTGGCTAAGGACTAGTATGAGGGTTTGAGTGTGTTTATAGTTGTGTTAGGTGATTGTATGCAACGAAATAGGGAAGTTTGCCTTAGTGCTTTGTTTGTATTCTTACTTGTTTTATAAGATTTTTCACCTCCCTTTGTAAATGAGCTTTAGATAGGTTTTTGTAGGGAATCATTGGTCATGGGTTAGATGTATTCATGTTAGGCTGACATAATGAAGGATAGGAATCAGATGAAAATGATTATTTGGGCTCAAAATGTAAATGGACAGGAACACTGAAAATGAGACACCCTACGGTCTAGTGCTATAGTCCAAGTATGACACTCATGTCTTATAGGCTCAGGACATGGGGGAATAGGATCAACCTGAGAAAAGTAGTATGGTTGAGGTGGAATGACTATTTAGAAGGTTTTAGATGGTTGGTAATGAGTGCAAATGTGTCTAGAAGGATCACAAGAGAATGTGAAAAGGAGTTATGGATAGGGTGTCACAATCCACTCTAAAACTACCAATTTCGACATTTTATATGACTATAGTAGGCAACACTCATTGACATAGGGGTATTTGGGGTAGCTTGACACTGTGAGCCTACTAACCCATTTTTTCTAAGGTCACCATGAAGATGAAAAGCTAGGGTTTTATCATTTGACATAGAGCGACAGTCCATGACCTAGATCTAAATGCACCAGAGCAAAGGTGAAAAAACCCAAAAGCATTCAGATAGTCACATCAAGTTTTAGTAGGTATTATATACTAGACACCTAATTATGAGTTAAACAAAAACATCAACATAACCATCCTAAGTCGACACAAGTGTTTATAAGTATAGAGGCATAATTTTTATAATCAAATGACTGATCCAAAATCTAGATCTAATTTATTTTCTATGTATTCTAGATTCAGATCTATATTATCATCAAAACCAATTAAGTATCATGTTTTCATTATCATTGCACTATATAGGATAGTTTTAATTTATATTTATAACATATCTTATCATAATAAATTCAATATATGTTTATCTGAGTTTGTAAATTAATTGGCCTACTTTAGAGATAGTCTACCACCCTTGTGTTGAAGTCTATCATTACCCATTTAAACCTAGATTCCCCCAATCTAGATTTTAGTGTTAAATAGTTATAAACTTGGTTATAGTATTTCTAAATTGGGTTTAATGTTTTCCTTGCTTATATTTGGTCATTGATTCAAGGTTCCTTGTGGGGTTGGTTGTAGGTTACAAGCCTTATTAATTTATATCTTCTAGGTAAGATCTGAATGTATGTGTATGTGTTTTTTTCTATCATATTTTATGCATCAATATTACCTTGATTAAGAGGTATAAGAATATTTGTGCATGCTTTGTTTGAACCTCTTATAGGTTGTTGTTGATTTAACACACATTAGTTTTTGCTTTTGTAGGCCAATCTCATACATTTGAGATTCTCACAAAACCGATCCTTGGTAAGACAAATAAAGCAACATATAGGGTTTTATGTATCAATAAAACCATTAATTATTCAAAAAATTACTAGACCTACGTAGTTTGTAATCAAACTTGCATGAGATTGACAGGTAAAGATTAATCATTCTTGTGCCTTCTTAAGACTATGTTTTATGTTTTAAGTCTTGACTGGTTAATTTGTTTAAAGTTGTGGGTATTCAATCCAAACATATTTAAAACACAACATAACATAAGTGATTTGGTTGCATAGTTTACAGTTGAAATTGCCACAATGTGACTAGTGTTTTTTTTTTTTTTTTTTTTGTTGATAAGAGTTGAGTTGTGCTAAAAATGATAAACTTGTAATTTATAACTTAAGGTTAATCATTATAAATCCATGTAAACCCTAGTTTGACATCCAACATTAGATGTTTCCAATGCTACTATAATTATAACTATTTGGGTAGAAAACCATACGATAACAATGGTGCAAAATTAGTCCATCCATTTCAAATTGTGAATGGATTGGTACCATTGATATGGTAGAATTAGTAGTCACATGATACAACATTTTAGATTTTTGTAGCTTATCACTTTAATGTCCATTATTGTTTGTCTCAACTTGGATGGGTTTAAGCTTAAGCATTTAACCCTGAAAGTTGACTAAATAATGGGAACAAGCTCCTAGGTCCAACACTTGAATGAAGAATTACTCCAATGTATATGATTTTCCTTTTATTGTAATTTATGGGAACATGCAATAATAAAAACATCTATGATTATGCATTGATTTAATCTTATTTTCATTTTTTTTACATTTATTTGTTAATCTAGTGATTGAATTCATTTGGTTTTATGTTTATCATATCAATTAAACTTATGGTTGTATAGGAACATTATTGATGAATACTCGTCTCCATCATTGCAAAATCCAAGTAGTTTTGCATGATTTATGCCATCAATGTTATCACCTAGTCATCTAATTATGGTAATAAACAAAGCAAGAGCTTATTTTGTAGTGATGAATGATCTCAAACATGAGCAATCCCTAATTGAGTAGGTGGCAATTATTGTGCCTACAACATATGATCCAAATATGCCTATTTCAACCTTTAGGATGTGGGTGGTTGGTGTTCTATCATGTGTGTGTTATCATTTATGAATCAATTCTTTTGGTACAAAATATAGTCCCTCATTATCACTACAATCTATGCTCAGATTGTTGTCCTACCTCTTGTCTAGTGAATGACAACCACCTTAAGTAAAAGGAAGTTTTTGGTAGGAAGCAAGTGAGAATTCTTCCTGAATCTAGGGCCCTTTAATATGAAATAAAATGTGCTTATTATAATTTTTGATAATTTACGGCCCTAAAGTTGTATGTTATTCATATAGTCAGTGTTGTCAAAAATTTCTACAAGAAGAAGTTGGATATCTTTGTTTCTTTCCTCTTTGTTCTAACTATTATATTTATAATGGTTTCTTCAATGTTTATGAATAGTCTCTTCATTTCTTATTGATGGTCCTTTTACTATTTATTAATGATATGTATGCTTTTTATTTTTTCCATCATTTCCATATCACATTTAAAACAATAAATACAAATGTATTTAATTAATGGTCCCATTCTCTCATGATGTAAATTGTTTCAAGAATTTAAAAAAATTAGGATGGTGATATTCATGGCATCTTCTAAAACTAGGGGTTTTTTCCCTGAATGGTGATTTAGGGGTGGCAGTGACTCTAGCAAGGGACACTGCTCTGGAGCAGGTTATCATGCCCAAAAAATTTCATCTCAAACACCCACAAAACCACACATTTTTTTAATACTTTAATGGACACACTACCATTGTTGCTTATAGAGAAAGTTACACTAATAGAGAATACTAAACATAAATAGACAAAAGAACTCAACATCACTTCACAGTCATGACCCGAACAACTACACTTCAATTTACCATGTAATGCAAAACACACATAGAGTCTAAGCTCAAGGACAAACTGGTCTAGTTATTAGTGACTTGAGTACCGATAGTCTATAGACCCTATTCCATAGATGAAGTAACATTGGAGATGAAATAAAACCCTAGACATAATATGAAACTAACAATATATACCTGACACAATGTGAAGCCCAAACAATGTGAAATCACACACAATCACTTAACTAGGCAGGGTTCAGTCCTTTTTACAAATCTGCCATGACCCTATAACCAAGCATAAAATAACTCTTAGAGGTTTATCTTCATAAGTAGGGGAGGAAATCTTACTAATAATAGTAACATTCACAAATATAAAAATAATAAATATGAACACATAAACAGATTGAGTCAATAATAGAATTAAATGACATAAATACTCTTAAGGCTACAACGGTTCAAAAGGGCTAAAAATCCAACAAAATAACACTAGAGTACATACACAGAAAAAATTTAAACTTGCATAAAGTAATGGATCAATTATGTGCACCAAATAAATCACAAGAGAAAAGTTATTTCAAATGAAGGATGAATGAAACAAAGTAAAATATTATCATTCCCAACATCACTTGTCGATAAAGCCTGTCGTTTCTAAAAAATAATGACAAATAGGGTACAAGGAGGGGTTACTAAAAATATCAAACAATGGAGTAACATAAAACCAAAATATCCTGAGTATATAAAACTTAAATTAAGAGCTTACAACTATCGGTTTCCATAAATACATTCAATAATATTATAAGAATATATAATCCTAAGATATATATTCATGTATTTGTAATTATATGTATCCTAATATATAATTATAAATGAACTGTAGGGTTAAATATATCCATGTACATGTGCATATATGTATTTTTAATCAAATCATATATCTATATATATATATATCTCCTTAATTATCTATTTTTGTATATACATAATGATATATAATTATATATATATATGAATATATAAATAACACATAAATAAATAAATAAAATAAAAACCATTTATATTATTCATATTTATTTATTTATTCATTATTATAAATAAATGGTAAATTATTTTTGTATATACATAATGATTTATATAATTATATATATAAATATATAAATAACACAAAAACAAATAAATAAAACAAAAATCATTTTTATTATTCATATTTATTTATTTATTCACTATTTTTCTCTCTTAAATAAAAAAACCAAAGTGCCCCCTTGGCTGACAGTCGGCCGTTGGGGCTTTTAAGCCCTATCCGTGGTCATGGCTGTCAACCAGGGGCATAGGGATGTGGGGTGAGTCGGTTGGCCCGAACCCTCCACCTTCCCTTCTATGGGAAGGAGTTACGGTCAGCTCAGCCACCCCTCCCCGCCCCTTCCTCCCTCCCCCAAATTCATTTTAATTTAATATTTTTTTAACTTTAATAGATAATACACACACATAAACAAAATCAATGACTAAGTAAAAAAATCAAAATTAAATTACTAGAAGATTTATTTTTTTTGTATGACATTTCATCAGAACAATAAAATCAAAATACCAAAAGATTTTTTTTTTGTATGATATTTCATTAGAACAGTATATTTATCCAACTCAATAAAAGGACATTTCCAAACCCATTTTGATAATTTACAAGTAACCCAGTTACCTAGGGTTTCAAAAACAATTTCAAGAATCATAAATAGTTGCACAACAAGTATAATATTCAACCCAGATTTGGACTTCAAACAACCAATAAACAACTCCCACAATTAATATCTGTAAACAAAACCAATAAAACCACTTGCTTTCTCTATTGTTTGATCTATTTATTAATTTGGAAAAATATTACTAGATTTAAGGGAGAGAATTTACTTACCTGAAACTACAAAACATCGATCTTCTTCCTTTATGTTGATCAACAACCTCCTCACTGTTCAATTGTTTTCCTCTAGCTAAATTCTTCCTTCTCCATACTAATTTCATTTGAAAACCACCTGACATCATCCCAAAAATGATTTACCATATTTCATCTCACATGTGGGTTAACCAATATACTTACCACTCAATAGCTTCCCACTTGCTCCCAAAGTGATGCCTCATAAAGGCATGGAGGACATAATCATGGACAAAATAATTTACAAATATCAAAGCCATCATAAATGGTGCACTAATTGGCCATTCCAATCCACTTGGACTACCAATTTGTCTCCCTCTACCAAAATTAAATACCAAAGTAACAGTCCAACTACACTCATGTCATCCCACTACCCTCTTTCTTATCACTTATCACCGTACATAACTCACAAGAAAAGACATCCTTTATTTAATGGAAGAAATTCCTCCATCATAATTGAGGATCTTAGATCTTCTTATAATAGCAAAATGTAATGAGTTATAAATTTGATAATAAATAGTATGGTAATAAAGAATATGAAAAATAGTTTCATTATTAATCTTATAGAAGTGGTTTTGAGTTAGCCCATTATTAAAATATGTTCACTGCATTTATTAATATTTCAAAGTTGTCTCATTTCATACATGGATAGATTAATCTCATAATTTGTTAAAAACATCCTTGAATTTTAAAAAATCCATAATTTGTAATTCAATTTACATTAAATGTCTTGTCCACAAGGAAATCAAATAATAATTTATGACATTCTCTAGTTATTGGTTTAATATGCGAGATCATTACCATACTACCTCACATTGAGATAAAGAGACTAAATACCTAAGTATACCTCTTAGCTTAGATCTTGTGTCATTCAGATACTCTACTAAGTTTGAAATCGATGAAAAAAATATTATTTTTATGAAATATATGGTCAAGGATAAAATTTATTGATGCAAAATTGAATCTCATAATGTTGCGACAATTGTTATACATGGGATCAAAAACTTTAATCCAACACTACAGTCAGCGGTTCCCCATACAATAGTGTATTTTAACTAATTTCACAATATGATACATACTTGTAAGGGGGTTAATATATAACTTCCCAATAAGTAAAGACTTGTAAATACAATCAAGCTTGACATCAACAATAGGTAATAGTTTATCGACAGGCATAACGAGAGGTACCTTCCATTTTTGGGAGTATATAATAAAATTTTGATTATATTCTAGACAAAGCATGGCAACCAAACTCTATATTTGAAACACTAAATTTATCTTGTATTTTAACTTCACAAATGATTATGTCTTTGAGAGTGATTCCACCATACCATCTACATGGAAAGTTACTTTGCCATTAACTAGGCATGAATAAAGTTCACATCCACTCAACTATCACGTGGATTAACCACTGAGGCTAAAACACATACATTCATCAAGAATATCATCCAAACAACCTATGCAAATACACAACATCACACATTGGAGTCATAATCACACTATGCCAACAAGGAGGCACTATTGAGTTAGGGAAGGGTATTCTGTAGACACCAGGCTTTTGACCAATTTGCACCAAAGTGTACAATTTGGCCTAAAAACACTAAAGAACATTAAATAAGTTGAAATTTATATATTCAAGTGCCAATTTTGTCTAGAGTATCATTAAATGGGGCAATGCAATTTATGGGCTAGCTAACTTTGATCAGATTATTTCGAGTCAAAATGCCAATTTTGCACTTGGGTGCTCTGGATTACTCTTTTCTATCAAATTTCTTGTATGAGATGTGTGTCTTTGTTATTTGGTGTTGGTAACATCCTAAATGGGATAACAGATCCAATGCATTTAACATTGACTTCCAATTCCAATCCAGTCATATTTTAGACCAATAACAAGGCATTATGATCAATTTGAGCAATTTGTGCACAAAGTGCTTAATCATGCCTAAGAGCTAATTAATCCAAATCAAGGCCTAATTAATAATTCCATGGAAAATTATTGAAAACTTGTTTTTATAAATGAATATTGAATATCACATCATCAGGTGACCTCATTTCTTGGGAAGACATCCCTAGGCCATAAATGCCACAAATATCATGATTATGGGTCTCCCATGCCTCTTTATTACCTCCTATGCCTCGTTAATATCCCTTATTCTAAAGTCATGATGAGGATAATTATGGATTTTGTATACATAATTCAATTAATCCATGACCACACATCTCAATCTTGATATGGATGGTCATGGTTGATTTTAGTCATTCTTGAAAATCTATAAATAGAGAGGCCATGAACATCATTTTTATGCTTAATTTGTGTAAAGTTATAATGTAGGAATGATTCCAAAATCTTCAAGCAAACTAGTGTTACCATGCCAAATTGATTCCAATCCAAGCCAAGCCAAAGTCAAAGGTGTCAAGGAGAGATGGAGGTAGCCAAGCTTCAATTGCCAAGGACTTCATGAGCATGAAAATGAGAAAACCACTACTACAAAGGCATTTAGAGCATCCAAAGAAGGTGAAGAAATTCTTGTTTTTCCTTACTTTTTAGTTGTGTTTGTCATTTTTTTTTGTTACTAAGCTTACCGTAATAACTAGGCATGAAGATGTTAGTTTAGTGTGTTTTTGATTTGGTTTCATTCACTAACATGATACTAATCTCCTCTTCTTAGTCAAATTCCTAGTTCGGTTATGGGTAATGGAGTAATCGAGTCACATCATGTTTAAATAGTGCAAATATAATATGCACCACCTTTTCAATTTACTCCTACCCAACAACCTCTCCATCCAATTCCACAAGCACAATAACCAAGACCCACACAACAAATACAACCTTTACCATTACAAACCCCTCCTCCAAGGAGAATTGTGCCTACACGTCGTGTCTTTAGTGACCTAGGAGAGCCTATTGAGTCTGTATTTCATAAACTTGATGTTGTTAATCTGATTAGTTGGCCTATACCAAAGCATTATCCACAAGGCATTCCTTATCTTGATTAGTACCATGAAATTGAATTCTATGAATATCATCAAGTCAACAGGCATAATCTACGTAGATGTGTGAAAATCAAGCATTTGATTGAGAATATGTTGGAGAGTGGGGATATAACATTGAAAAATGGTCCTTCCATCTCCAATCAAACTCTTGGGATTTATAAAAACCCCTTTCCCTAACATAACACACAACAACAACATAATAATCAACAATAATAACAATAACACAAGTCAATGCAACAATAAAATCAAAGGATGAACTAGTAGAATCAACAACAGAACCCACAATGTCAGAACAATGGACAAAACCAAGGTCAGAACGGTAACAATCAACAAACCTACCATGCAGTTGCACATGACTACAATAGGGTTGTAGGTCATTTTGCAAGGGGCAGTGTTAATAGCATCTCCATTAATCCTATACTGAGCACTAATTAATCTAGACCATTGATAAACAATACCACTCAACCAAATTATATGGATAATCCTTCTTTGACTTGGGACTGCACACAAGCAAACCAATAAATCAGGACTCCCACTTTTGGAGCATATATTGATAACTCACCCTTGCCACGTGACCACATACAAGTGCACTAATAATCAAGACTTGTCCTATCTAGTCCCATACCATTACTAGAATTTGTTAGCATTTATGGTCCAACATCTAATCCTAATTATGCAATCACAACTTAGAGGTCAAATATTACTATCCCAGGTCCACAACCATCTACCACTTTCCCTGTTATCCAACAAACCATTCAACCTAGGAATAAACCATTCACCATTGACCAAGACAAGAAGTTTGCTATTGTGGAACAATTACAAAATACACCAACACAAACTTATATTTTAGATTTTCTGCAAACGTCAACAATCCACAATAACATTTTGAATGAGTTTTTAACCCAATCCACTGTTGCTAGTGACATATCCCCTGATAAATTTTAAGCTTTGGTTGGATAACTAGCTCCAGCCCAATAAGTTACATTCAACCAAAGTGATATAGCTTCCATTGACCTGTTCCATAATAATCCATTATATGTAGAAGTTTATATAAAGTGGCATAAAGTGAGGCATGTCCTTATATATAATGGATCAGGCCTCAATATAGTGTCTCTAAAGCTTATCAAGCTTCTTGGGTACATAGTGGCAGATCTCTAGCCAGAAATGATAACTATCAAAGCCTATGATAATCAGGGAAGAGAATCATAAGGCACCATTAGCTTACCAGTTATCATTGGGCCTTTGACCCATGATACACTTTGTCATGTGCTTGATCTTGAGTTGTCATATAATAAGCTTCTAGGTAGGCCTTGGTTACATGAGATTCATGCAGTCCTGTCAACACTGCACCAATGTATTAATTTCTCCCACTCAGGGATGGAAGTGAATATTCTAGGAGATTTACACCCATTTAAACATTGCAAACATCTTAAGGTTGAGTTTCAAAGCTACAATTACCAATACGGTATGAATCTAAATTCCAAGTAGGATAAAGGAAAGGCCATACTTATTGATCCTCCATAGGATAATTTCATAGATCCTAATACCTTGGATTCCCTTTCCCACATGCCACCCCTTGAAGCTTCTAATCATTTCACCATTTTAGATAATGGCCTATGGGAGTATGTGACCCATGATACCTTCCATATTTCCAATCTTCCTTGGAATCTAAAGACCTTTGGGTGACCTAAAAATACCCGACACATGCATTGGCAACAAAAGAATAAAGATAAGGGACCTGTCATGTTTGTACCAGCATCTCGCCCAAAACCAGACCCTCTTAATGGGGATGAATCATGGTTGTATAATGACAACCAAGCTAATTATTATAAAAGTGCAAAGTATCCTATTCCTAATAGGATCATAGAGTATCAAGATTATGAAGGAAGAGGCCTCAGATTGAATCAACAAGGAACCATTAAGCCAATTTCCATGATTAAGTACATAAGACCCTATGGACTTGGATTTAAATTGCCTGGGGGTGACCCCACATGTCTTATTCGAGTTCCATCACTGGTGGCTAGTGATGATGATGCTGATAGCAAAGAAAAGTCTGATCATAGCCTCACCTTTGATGACCTAGTTGAGACTAACATGTTCGATAACACTACCATATGTACTCTTACCCCAATCATTTGTCACAACCCATTACCATTATATTATCCCCAACTGATAGATTGTGACCAACAAGAATCTAATTTGCTAATTGATAAGTTTCAGAATAATGAGGCATTCTGTGACTTTTAGGCTATAGAGACAACATTCTGTTGGGAGATCATAAATTAGGATTCTCAATTACATTAGATCTTGAGTCTTATTTTGGAGAGTGGGTGAACACCCTTAGCCAAAAACAAATAAATAAAACATTGAGGTCCCCAAGTGAAAACCTCTTTGAGGCACTTTTTGACAAGGAAAAAAGTAAAGATAGAGGCTACTCTAGTGGTGAAAACCTATTTTAGGCGCCGTTAGATGGGGGTGTTCATTCTTCTTTGAATTTAGACTAGAAGACCACCAATGATGAACTTGCCTATGGATTCGAGTTTAGTTTTGTGCAACAACAAATATTTGATTGAATTCTTAAAAAAAAATCAACTATTTTTATCACATGGCCAAATCTCCCATTGGGAGACTCAAATTCATCATGTCGAGGAGACATTGAAGAGCAAGTCCTAATAGAGGACCCTGATATAGTCTAACAGTTCAAGTCTTTGCCTACTATCATAGAAGACGGTTTGACCCTTATAGTCCAAGATATAATAGATTAAACATCAAGACTCCATCATACCCAAAATGGATAAAATTAGGTGTGTCCCTCACTAAGGAGGAATGTGAAGTCTTTACAACTCTATTGAGATAATTTGTAGATATCTTTGCTTGGGCTTATTTTGACATGCCAGGTTTGGACCCCACCTTGGTTTTGCACCACCTTATGGTCAATCCTGATGCCAAACTGGTGAAACAAAAGTTGCGTAAGAAGCATCCTCACATTTTTGTCTTGGTAAAGAAAGAGTTGGAAAAACTCTTAAAACTAGCATGTATCTGATCCATTAACTACTTAGAATATATATCTAATTTTGTATCTATTAGCAAAAAGCTTGAAGGAATCAGAATCTATATTGATTTTTGAGACATAAACAAAGCTTGTCCTAAGGATGACTTTCCATTGCCTATTATTGATATGATCATCAACTCCATGGTAGAGTATGAAATGCTTTCACTCATAGATGGCTTTTCAAGATACAATCAGATTATAATAACACTAGAAGTCCAACATAGAATAGTGTTCACCACTCCATGGGGAACATTTTGTTATCAGGTATTGCCATTTGGTCTTAAGAATATTGGAGCCACATATCAAAGGGCAATGACTATCATATTCCATGATATGATGCATGATATTGTTGAAGACTATGTCGATGACATATTAGGAAAATCCAAAACCAGGGCCGACCATCTAGCAGTGCTACATAAGATATTTACAAGATTGCAGGAGTATAAAGTCAGACTCAATATAAATAAATATGTGTTTGTAGTAACCTCGGTAAATTTACTTGGCTTCATTATGTCTTGTAGGGGCATTGAAGTTGATCCGTCTAAAGTCCATGTTATAATCGAGATGCTGCCACCAACCAATTTGAAGCAACTTCGTAGTTTACAGGGCAAGATCCAGTCAATCCAATGCTTCATCTCTCAGTTAGTAAACAAGTGTCATCCATTTACACATCTTCTAAAGAAGGGAGTTGCATTTCACTGGGATGACCACTGCCAAACAACTTTTTAACAACTCAAAGACTATCTAGTTAATCCACCTATTTTGTTACCTTCTATTCTAGGAAGGCCCTTCTTATTATATCTATCAGCTACTGACAATTCCTTGGGGGCACTTTTGGCTCAACATGATAACAATGGAAAAGAGAATGCATTATACTACTTAAGTCATACCTTGGTCACATATGAATGCAACTATGCACCTATTGAAAAAGCTTGTCTAGCCATGGTCTTCATAGCTCAAAAACTACACCATTACATGTTGAACAATACGACCATGGTCATTTAAAAAGTAGATCCACTCAAGTATCTACTATATAAAACAACTTTACAAGGTAGAATGGCCAAATGGATCATGCTTCTTAGTGAGTTTGACATAGAGTATGTCAATCAAAAGGCAATCAAAGGACAGGTCCTTATAGATCAACTTGATAAAGCATCCCTTACAGACACAAATCCACTCACATTTCATTTTCTTGATGAATATATAATGATCATCATTGACACACCTCTTGGGGAGCAGCACTGGAAGCTATATTTTGATGGTTCATTTACTGCACATGGATTAGGGATAGGTCTCTTATTTATTACACCATAGGGGTATCTAATCCCTAAATAATTCAAAATCAATTTTCCTTGTATAAACAACGTGACTGAATATGAAGCACTTATCATAGGACTTTGATAGGAAGTATAATGGAATATACCTCATCTAAAGGTTCATGGTGATTCTCAATTAATCGTCAATCAAGTCACAGACCATTTTTAGACCAAAGATGACAAGTTGGTTCCATATAAGGCTATGGTCGATACCCTAAAGCAACAAATTATGAATATCTAATTTGAGCATATACCAAGGACTAGTAATAGAACTACAGATGCCATGGCTACTATTGGCTCTCTAATTCAACAAACAGATAAAACTAGAGAATAACAATTCCTTATTGAGAATTTGTTCGCACCAACTCATGAACCTTCAACCATTGCAATGATTTGTGATATTGTTGGTCCTAATTCTATCTGGTACTCAAAACTTTAAAACTACCTTCATGACCAAGTTCTACCACCTAACCTATATCAAAAACAAACCAAAGCCTTTATTCATCATTCCACTCGTTATACTCTACTTGGATCCACCCTTTACCACCGTAGTTTTGATAGAACTCTATTTTTTTGTTTAACTTCGACATATTCTACACTAGCATTAAGAGAAGTTCATGGAGTATGTGGAACTCATTCTAGACAGGTAGTCCTATCCAAAAAGATCTTGTGTACTGGTTATTATTGGCCCATGATGGACGTAGATGCAACTACATATGTAAATAAGTGTGATAAATGTCAATGACATGCTAATCTAAATCATGCCCCAGTACAAACTCTGAAACTAATGTTGACACCATGGCCATTTGCTACATGAGGACTTGACATCATTGGGAATATAACCCCACTTCATCTGATGGCCATAAACATATCCTTATCACCACTGTGTATTTCACTAAGTGGGTTGAAGCTATACCCCTCGCTTACGTGATTAGAAAGCAAATTTCCAAATTTATCTTCAACCATCTCATTTGTCGCTATGGTATCCCCTCTGACATTATATCTGATAATGGAGTATCATTAAAGAACAAGGATGGAGACTAGCTATGTACCAAATATAACATCACACAACATTTTTCTATAGCATATTACCCTTAAGGTAATGGTCAGGTCGAAGCATTAAACAAAACCATTGTGAATATTCTAAAAAAATTTGTCAATGATGCCAGTCATGATTGGCACCAACAGATATTCCCTGCCCTTTGGGAATATTATACCAATCATCGTTCTCCTATAAGAGCCACTCCATATTCACTTATTTATGGTACTGAAGCCATCCTTCCTATTGAGATTCAATTGCCTTCACTACGCATATCTTTCAAACATGTCCTAGATGATCACGATTATTGAGTAGCTCACCTGCAAGAGCTAGACCTACTTGATGAAAAATGCACAGCTACACTCAATAATATTTAGGCATATCAAAACTGACTCAAAGGCCACTATAATCGACATGTTAAATATAGAAAATTTGAACTTGGTGATCTTGTTCTTAAAGAAAACCAAAAGAATATCATGGCTGAGAAGAAGCATAAAGGTAAATTCAAACCAAACTAGCTAGGGCCTTTCATCATTACTATAGATTATGGATCAGGGGCATACATACTTTCTACACCAGATGGAGATGAACTTTCTGAGCCAATGAATATTATTCACCTCAAGTAATATTATGCTTGAGAGCTAAGGTGTATTATCTATAAAGACCATTTTAGTAGCGTCATTTAATCACTATTCTTCTTTGTACAAATATCATTCTTATCCATCCTCTTAACCTTATCCATTTTACCATTTTGTTCTATTAACTAGACGTGTTCTAAAGCCTAGCCTATTTGACCTTGGTTTTTGCCATTTTTATGCATTTTTAGCACCAAAGAATTTGATCAATTTCATTAGTTATTTCAAGTACTTCAGACATAGATCATATTTTGGAGTAGTATGACAGAAGTTTTGGCAGTTGCATCCTTCATTTGTTATTCTTTTCTTATCATTAGTCTTGATACTAATTATAACCCCCTTTGGGCAAATTAGTACCATTGATCCATGCCATTGTGTCTTAGTTATAACCGCCTATGGGCAAACTAGGGGCAACATTTTTTTATTAAGCCTTAACATACCAACTTACCACTTCCTATGCCATACTATGTTTTTTTACCACCTGTGCCTATTTTGTTTGAATTGACTACTACACTAGTTGAATTCCTCCATTATAGGTCATAACTATAGTGACTTGAGGTCTTACTTTGGGACTATGTAGGTAGCACTCGATCTTGTTGATGTTAGCTCAGTCACCCCCTTGCCATGCTCTCGTCATTTTACAAGCAACCTAAGTTTGAATGCTCTCATCATTTTGTGAGCTTGAACCATTTAGTATCTCGTCATTCTTGATCAAGCTGAGATACTTCAAAAATTTCCAAAAACATTTGTAAAATCATTAAAAAAACCAACATTGACCATTTCTTTGCCTTAAGGATTCTGGGAACCCTTACTAAGTTGCAAGCAAACCACTTGTCACTTAGTTTCCCTATCCTTTTTGGATTTTTCTCTCACACACTTACCATTTTTCAAGACCATTCCTCTTCTTATATCACATCCATTCTATTTGTTTTCACCAGTTATCATTTTTCTTCCCATTCCCTGGGAGAACTACATTTGGCCTAAAGTTTTTGTTGGATATTACATCCATGGAACTATGTAAGCAGTGTCCACTTGCCTAGTGCATATGAAGACAACTCGACCACCCCCTTTCTTTTCTTTTATTCCCCCATTTTGTTCATTTGTTAAGTTATCACCTATTTTTTGGGGGCAATGTTCGTATGGTTTCTATTGAGTGTTTCTTTGTTTGTTTCTTTATTGTTTTGTTTATTTGTCTATTTGTTTGCTTTCAGCACTATTACCTTGATTCCATTTATGTGTGTTCATTGGGTGATTCCTTGCCCACACTTACACTTGAATCTATCCATATTCATATGCTTACATTGTCATCATGGTTTCTATCATTGGTGCATTATTTTCTATTGAGTATTGGATTATGGGAGTCAGTCTTTATGCATATTTTGGCCAAGTCCTCATGATGTTATACCATGATGCCTATCGACATGTGCTACAACAAACCTTAGTTTCAAGAAGTCTATTCAACAATGGTGGTATCAACATCTTTTTGACATCGATATCTCGATTCAATCCCAATCATATCCCCAACAAAGTAATTAATCATGAAAGAATTTTAACCTTTATTAGTTCAGATGAGCATCTCCCTATTAGTAGGTTTTTTCAATTCATCATTACCCCCTATGTCAAGTTACCATCATCAATCAACCAATCAATCATGTTTACCATAATTCAAGTATTAATTATTATAACCACCTATGGGCAAATCATTACACAATATCCCACCTGCATTTCTCAATGATCATAACCATCTTTGTGTAAATCATTGTGTTGTCACCACTTCCCTTTTTTTGCCCATATAGGGGACGTGTTATTCTCTTGTTTGTCTATCCTAACTGGGGTAGCTCCATCTTCTCAATGATTATAACCACCTTTGAGCAAATCATTGTGTTATCATACCACGTTGCCACTATCGGGGTATAATGCTGTATAACCACCTTTAGGCAAACCATTGTACACAATCCCACTTGCATTCTCAGTGATTTTGACTACCTTTTCAAAATCATTATGTTTTCACCCCATCATATTTCCTTTCCTTGGTCCCCTTGTTTCAATTCTTATTGAGGGACCATTTGTCAACCTACTTGTGCCAATCATTCCCTCGAGGGGGCAAACCATCATATAGTTAGTTTATCATCATTGTAATTGTAGGCATACATGACATTTTCATTCTTTGAGAAGATGTTACTGTGCTTATAGCTTGCAATTCCTTCCCAAATAGGGGCAAATTGTAGACACTTAAATCTGGCCACTGATAACCTCTAACCAAGCTTTTGATAAATTTCTACTAAAGTGCACAATTTGGCCTAAAAATACTAAAGAACATTAAATGAGTTGAAATTGATATATTCAAGTGCCAATTTTGGCTAGAGTATCATTAAATGGGGCAATGCAATTTATGGGATAGCTAACTTTGATTAGATCATTTCAAGTCAAAATGCCAATTTTGCACTTGGGTGCTCTGGATTGCTCTTTTATATCGAATTTCTTGTATAAGATGCATGTCTTTTTTATTTGGTGTTGGTAACATCCTAAATGGGATAAAATATCCAATGCATCTAACATTGACTTCTAATTCTAATCTAGTCAAAATTTAGACCAATAATAAGGCATTCTGATCAATTTGAGTAATTTGTGCAAAAAGTGCTTAATCATGCTTAAGAGCTAATTAATCCAAATCAAGGCCTAATTAATAATTCCATGGAAACTTATTAAAAATTTATTTTTGGAAATGAATATTGAATATATGCATCATTAGGTGACCTCATTTCTTGGGAAGACATCCCTAGGCCATAAATGCCACAAATATCAGGATTATGGGTCTCTCATGCCTCTTTATTAGCCCTCCCATGCCTCATTAATTGCTCCATTATGTCCAAATATCATGATGAGGATATTTATCAATTTTAATTAAAAAATTGGATTAATTCTTTAGCCACACATCTAAATCTTGAGATGGATGGTTCATGGTTGATTTTGAGTCAATCTCAAAAATCTATAAATAATGAGGCCATTACCACATCATCTTTAAGCTTTAATTTGTGCAAAATTATAATGCAGGACTAGATTCCAAAAGCTTCATGCAAACTAGTGTTACCATGCCAAATTGATTCCAAGCCAAGCCAAGCCATAGCCAAAGGTGCTAGGGAGAGATGGAGGTAGCCAAGATTCCATTGCCAAGGACTTCATGAGCACAAAACCAAGAAAACCACTACTACAAAGGCATTTGGAGCATCCAAGGAAGGTGAAGGAATTCTTTTTTTTCCTTACTTTTTAGTTGTGTTTATTATTTGTTTTTGTTACTAAGCTCACCCTAGTAACTAGGCATGAAGATGTTAGTTTAGTGTGTTTTTTATTTGGTTTCATTCACTAACATGATACTAATCTCCTCTTCTTTGTCAAATTCATATTTCACATAATAATCTCATCAAGAATATCATCAAAACAACCTATGTAAAGACATAACACAACACATTGGTGTCATAATCACACTATGCCAACAAGGAGGCACTATTGAGTTAGGGTAGGGTATTACATTCACTCCCTATAGAAAATGGCATTGTCCTTGATGCTCCCATAATAAAATAATATAGTGGAATCCTCCACATTCGATAATTTTAATAATCCACCACTAATCTAACCTTGATAAAACTTCAAAAAGCTGACAACTACTTCCCAAATGGTTATATAAGTTTACAACACAAACTATTGCTATCGATACTTTGATATGGCAGTACATAAGTTCATGTTCTAATTAACCCTTGTATCATCCCATCATAAAATAGGAATAAGAAAGATGGTGTCAAACCATGTAACCAATATAATTACTATAATACCACTTAGCTATGTAATGTTGAGTCAACTGCTAACTAAAACATACTACTATGTTCTACCTACTGAACAAAATATCATAAATCTGAAGAAATTTCACGTCATATACACTACCAACTAATATTATAAACTATCAAGAGAATAATTATTGATTCACCACAAGATAATACTGTATCCAAGGTGTATCAAGCAATAGCGAAAGTGACTACCAAGTCATATAAGAAAGCATATAATGATGGAATAACATCAAGAGCACTCTAGTGTTTAAAGGATAATAGTCCCCATTAACTGCATCATCCAAAACATCTTACCAAACCTCCTTAGACTTCCTAAAACTACTTAGACTGCCCAACTACTTAGACCTCCCAAAACCTTCTTATTCCCTCCTTAGATCTTTTGACCTCCTTAGACCTCCCAAGCAAATGGTCATAATAATGTCTATATAAAGAGTAATCAACACCACATCTGGTGGTTGGGAAAGATGGTGTCATGAACCTGTTTCAAATAAGTTCCCATCCTGACCCAATAATTTTTTCAAGTTATTTCTCCCCCACACAATGCACACTATGCACATTACAATATATATATATATATATATATATATATATATATATATATATATATATATATATATATAACATGTGAATTAGCATTAGTAAAAAACCAAAACACCATAATAATTTTGAATAATGAAATGTCAAAACAATCAATATAAGAGTTAATAAGTCAATGAAATCAAAAAAATAAATTAGAAAATCTCAATTCAAATTCAAAAGAAGTTGACGCCAATAAACAAAACAAGTCCAAGCCCAAGTCTCAATTATCAAGACATCAAATAAACAAAATCACTTTCAAATTCCAATCAAATGTAAATCCATTTACTTTGAGATCAATTAAAATAATTTATAATGTTCAAAATTCCAAAATAGTAATAAATTTGAAATATAAGTTCAAGGATAGTGCTTGTTCTCAAAGAAATATTGAAAACATCACATTACTCGAACTATGTGACTATAAAAGTCACACAAGGGGAGAAGAAATCAATAAAACTTAATCACCACTTGGAGGTGAGAGAACAAAAACAACTCAAATATGTCCCTAAGGTAGGAAAAACATCACATCAACCTCCATATACCTCCCAAAAGAGCAACATGATTACCTCCTAGAGGTAATAAGTAAGACTCGACTACTTCCTAGAGGTAGGAGAAACAAAACAAAATTAATCCTCCCTATGACTCCCGATAACAAATGCTAATGTAAATGTATAAAAATAGACCAAGTGTGAACCTCATGCCTGACACCCAGTGCTAAAAGTGCCCCATAAAATCTGTGAACTATCCCAAAATCTCTGAATCAATTGAAATACAAGTTTCTCATAAATTAATGTGTTATTTTTGATTGTCGCACTTAACTCAAATACCTTCCTGGAAATATAATATGTTCAATCCTGGTCATCCTATTCTAATTTGAATCAATAATATGTATTGATAACTCTCATGTAGTATCACTTATGCAATTATCTCTATAGTTGCACTAACATAATTAGTTCAAAAGGATATATCATTGTTCATTCTCAAGTATCATATCTAAAGTAGAGTAATCATATATACTATAAAAACCATTCTCGCACATACAACCACTATTCCATGTTATAATGAACACCCAAGTGAATCGTAATCGTAATACAAATTATCTTCTCAAGAGAAAACCAAATAGCTTACTAATTATCTCACATATAGGAAGGTACGTTCATTATTCATAATGAAGAGGGGGGAAAAAAAGTGATCTATCACAACCCTATCCACACACTCACTCTTGAATCAGTTGTGGTTACTCACAAGGTTCAAACTACATAACCCAGGGACAAGATTAGAACTTACAACACTCATGTTAAAAAATGTATGCATCCAAATCATACTAGGTACCATCTAATTACATACCAACAAAATGCACAAGGTTAAAAATGCACTAGGGTTATCCAAGTTCTATAAATACATCATAATAGAACAAAGCCTCTTTATAAACTTATGGCTTACACTTAATCAAGATGAACAATGAAACCCTAACTAGAGCATACTAACTTAGAACTACCACTGCTGATAGTTTGATTTAAAAATAATTTATTTTATCACATTGCTAACCATATACACATTATGTTATTAGAGTTATATTCACTCAACAAACTAATACATAATCATTAGAAGTACATGGATATTAGATTAAAATAGATATTTACCATGCATAAATATACGTATATATAAATTTTCTCTCTATATAGATATTTTATACCAAGTAATAACATAACTAAAGAACACAATGTCTATTAACAAGGCATGAGAGTAATACAATCAATAAGAAAACTTCATCATTTTATCATTCTATTCACTTCAAGGTCCAATGACCTACCACAATAGCAAACAATTAACAAATGAGTTCTCTCTAATATGATGCTCTCATCCACCAATGGAATGAATTCAACAAGTATTTAGTGATTCCTATCGTAGTCCATGTTTGTAATTATGTACATTCTCACCGTGTCTTTTTACTTGTACACATGTGATTAAGAGTTGCATAAAACATGTAAGAGAACACCAAACATTCCAGAGCTCCCAGTGTTTAACCATGCTCTGATACCAACATGTCATGCCCAAAAAAATTCATCTCAGACACCCACAAAACCACACAATCTTTTTTATTTTTTAAAATACTTTAATAGACACACTACCATCATTGCTTGCAGATAAAGTTACACTAATAGAGAATACAAAACTCAAATAGACAAAAGAAGTCAACATCACTTCACAGTCATGACCCAAACAATTACACTTCAATTTACCATGCAATGCAAAACACATAGATAGTCTAAGCTCAAGGAAAAACTGGTTTGGTTATTAGTGGCTCAAGTACCGAGAGTCTATAGACCCTGCTCCATAGATAAAGTAACATTGGAGAGGAAATAAGACCCTAGATAGAATATGAAACTAACAATATATACCTGACATAATGTGAAACCCAAACAATGTAAAAACACACACAATCACTTAACTAGGCAAGTTTCAGTCCTTTTTACAAATATACCATGATCCTATAACCAAGCCGAAAGTAACTCTTAGAGGTGAAACTTCACAATTAGGGGAGGAACTCTTACTAACACTATCAACATTCAAAAATATAAAAAGAATAAATATGAACATAGGAATAGATCGAGTTAATACTACAAATAAATGATAAAATACTCTTAAGGCTACAATGGTTCAAAAGGCCTAAAAAGGCTACAAAATGACACTAGAGTAAATACACAGACAAAATTTACACTTATATAAAGTAATGGATTGATTATGTGCACCAAATAAATCACAAAAGAAAAGTTATTTCAGGTCAAGGATGAATGGAACGAAGTAAAATATTATTATTCTCAACATCGCTTATCGATAATTCCAGTCATTCTTAGAAAAACAATGACAAACAGGGTACAAGGAGGGATTACTAAAAATATCAAACAATGTAATAAGCTGAAACCAAAAGATCTTAAGAGGCTACAAAACTCAAATGAAGAGGTTACAACTATTAGTTTCTAAAAATACAAAACTAGACAATTTCTTTGATAACGTTCCTGGGGTGACTCTGCAGGCCAAATCCAAAAACAACAAAAGTTTTTTGTGTAATATCATTTTCAAACAAGGTGACAAGTAAGGCTCCAAAAATGAATAAACTTTTATTGGTATTACAAACCAATTCTCATACCCGGAGAGATTTGGGATCAAGTTTTTATTTTGGCTTTCGACAAGGTCTTCTATTTTTAAGGAGTGGATTCTGGGATAGAGTTACTATGTTTTTATCAAGAGAAAAATTCTTAAATTCATTACTAAATTGATTTTACATTTACAGAAGATAGAGCTTAAGTTAAATTAATTCCCTTATCCTTTGACACTCCCATATCTGAATACAAGCAACCTAATTTATCCAAATCCAACATTTCACGCGATGACCTAACTCTAAAGTTGAATGGATCTGGGCTCATTTAATTTCCTATAATAATTATTCTTATCCCCAACTACTTCCTAGGAGGATTTTCTTAACATTTCCTTTGCAAGGGTAATTGGTTACATTGGATTCTAATTCATATCTTAATCCTTTATCACAAGTCTATATTAAATTACATGACTTTTACACATTTAGATTTTGATTATTTGCACAACAATTTAATGCCAATATATATTATGAGACAAATAATTGATTTAGTTTTAGTATTTATTTGATAATATTTATTTAGGGTTTTTGTCTCTAAGCTAATTCCCAATTTATAAACTCCAACAATGTATCTCTATTTTAAGGGATTGAATAGAGAAATCAATTCTAAAAATGAACTAACAAAAGAAGACTCATTTGTTGAAACATGATAAGCACTATTTTGTATCCATATTAAAATGAGGGTATTACAAAATTATAAAATATGTTTACGACTTACACCATTTTTATGCGAAATCAACAACAATAAAATGTATATATTTACAATTGCATTCAGGGTCTATATCTTTTTTATATCTGGATTTCAATTAACCTTTTCACAAATCTCTGAATAAAAAGGAATACAATATAATTTTGTTTCAATAACTGTTTAAACAAACACTACAAAATATCCCTGCAATCTAACTGCATTGAGCTCCTCGTCCTGCACTGTGATAGAGACAACAATGGGTCAACATTATGCTGAGCAAGTGAGTCCTCCCTCTTAAATACTTTTCTTTTCCCAAGGTAATAAGCAAGTTAAATAATGAGTTTAACCAAACAAACATGCTTGTAAACTCTATGATTATGACACATTGAGAACATAAGTATTTATAATGTTGACTGGTAAAGTAAAGTAAACTTGTAAGTTTCCAAGCCTCCCATCATACATCAGATTTATACTTTCACTACTATTTCAATAATAATAAAATAACACAGATTTTGAGCTAACCAACACACATCTAAGTGAATGCCTCATTCCCCTATATATTATCAACATGAGGCAACATTACAGGAAAGACTAACAACTCAAACATCACTATGAAACTTTGTTGAAGAAGCACCATTCTAGAGGTGTTATTCAAAACAAAAATAGATCTCCAATAAGAAATGATATGAGATTATATTTCTCTTCCTAAATGATGGAGAGTTTAATTAGACAATTATCAATTATAGTAGTTACAAGTTCATAAACTTATTCCTGCTTATAATGACTAATCCATTTTAAAATGGTGTGTCTATATATATATATATATATATATATAAATATAATAAATCTAATTTTATATTCTCGTGAAAATTTGGTGTACATGCATATGATAAAATACATTCAAATTTTAATAATACATTCAATTTATAATAAACATTTATGTATATATGCACTTGTACTAATACACACTCATATATATACACTTGTATTAATACATACACTTATGAACTGATATATACCCCCCACACACACATATCCCATAAACAAACTTCTTTATGATAACATTATAAGAGTATATAATCATAAGATATATATTCGTGTATTTGTAATTTTATATATATCCTAATATATAATTATAAATGAACTATAAGTTAAATATATCTCTATACATGTACATATATGTATTTCAAATCAAATCAAATATATATTTATATATCTCAATATATAATTATAAAAGAATTGCAAGGTTTGAATATATCCCTGTATATGTGTATATATGTATTTATAATCAAATCAAATATATCTATTTAATTATATATTTCTATATACACATAATGAAATATATAATTATATATATGAATATATAAATAACACAAAAATAAATAAATAAAATGAAAACCATTTATATTATTCATATTTATTTAATTATTATTTATTTTTTAAAATAAAAAAACTAAAATGCCTTTTGCCCGACGGTCGACGGTTGGGGTTTTAAGTCCTGGCTGTCGACTAGAGGCATAGGGGTGTGGCGTGGGTCGGTTGGCCTGACCCCTTCACCTTCCTTTTTATGGGTAGGGGCTGGGGTCGTCTCAGTGCCCCCTCGCTGTTTCCCGTCCCCCACCCTCCGCTCATATGTTGGTATCTTAGTCAGTTTAGATACTTTAAAAGGACTTCTAGCATTTATTGAATTGAAAGTCAAGGAATGATCTTGGAAGCGATCTCTTGATTATGAGGGGCTACCTTTTAGATGTCACATATGCTTTGCAACAGGGCATTTGGTTATCGCTTGTCGTAGCGCCAAAAGAAAGGTAGAAACTTCTTGGTGGAAGGAGGGCCTCCTTGACCTTTTGACAGTGGAAGGAGCTGTAACTCCTAAGATTGAAGCCTTGGATTTTGATATAGATGATCCTCCTATTGTTAGGGAGGGGAGTCCCAATCCTACGAATCCTGTGGAGGACAAGACTTTCGGTAGGAGCCTTGTGGGGGAAGATGCTAAAACGGAACGAAAGGCTATTCTTTCTAAGGGTAAATTAACTTTAGCTAACATCGATAGATTTCAACACATTAGTGCGATAGAGGTTTCCATACCTTTGTAATCAAATTTGGGTGAAGGGGATAGTGAGGATTGCATAGTGGTGCAAAAGAAAAAAAAAGGTCATCTTAAGAAGGCCCTTGATTCTCACATGACCCTGCATTTTCATAAGGGAGAGCGTGAAGGAGGATCATAGTTGCACAAAGTCAGTCAGTTGTTCACAAATAGCATACCAACACTGGTGGATCATCCCTAAAGATTGTTGAATAGTTGGTTGTTTTGGAATGAACGGTTAGGGTGTTACTTTGGGAGTAGTTTTATTTTTTGAGGACTTCATATTCTTCTTGGTCTATTACAATTTTTTTCGATTTTAAGCTTGGTTTAATGTAATCTTTATTGCTTTTAATAAAGGGTGAGGGACCCATCAACCCTCATCACGTAGAAAAAAAATGGTCCTATTCTCTTCTCTACTATAACAGGGTCATTTTATTTTGTATTGATAATATATAAAATTTTATTATGTCCTTTGTATATATATTTCCATATCACATTTCAAAACAATGAATGCAAATATATAAATGTATTAAATTAATGACTTTATTCTCATAAACAATAAAATATATATACATGTTAATTTTTAGTATGACTAAAAATGATGTGTAAAATAATATGTAAACAACCGTTAAACAAAATCTAATCATTTCTCAATTCTCCTAACTAAACATCAAATTTGGTATGATAAAATAGAATCACATAGAAAATGTAATACCCCAAATTTAGGGTCCTAACAAGTGGTCCCTTTTAAATGTAGGACCCCAAAGTTATGGTCCTAAGTAGTGGTCCCTTTCCCCAGCTAACAAAGAAAGATTCACGTGGCATAGGAAGTTAGCTACCCCCGCCACTGCCACCCTATTTTTGAATGCAATTATTTCTTTCCTTTTCAATGCCTGGACTCACTCGGAGTTTGTTTCCCTCCGGCTATAAAAAAAAATTCACTCAAGGGACTTCAAATTAGCCCCATTACATGCTACTTAGCTGCTTCAGTCATTTTAGATGGCAGTGGATATGAAGAGTTTCGTCCCAGTTGATGCAGAATCTCATTTTTCCCTGCAGAATCTGCCATATGGGGTGTTTAGGCCCAGTGCTGGAGAAGAAGCTCGAGCTGGAGTGGCAATTGGTGACTATGTGTTGGACCTCAGTGCCCTCTGTAGATCAGGGCTCTTTAATGGGCCTCTGCTCCAAGGAACAAACTGTTTTCTTCAGGTTAGTAAACTGATAATAGGTATGTGCATTGGATTTAGTAAACTTGTGTTGGAAGTGACAGATTAATCCGGAATGAATGTGACAGGCATCTTTGAATTCATTTATGGCAATGGGAAGACCTGCGTGGAAGGAGGCCAGAGCAACAATCCAGAGACTTTTATCAGGCAAGTTTTTGTTTTTACTAAATTTAGCTTAAGATTTTTCTCTCCATTTTTGTTTCAACCTTTTATTGGCATTACTAAGAAAACCCTGCATTACGCATTTCATGTTTAAAACAAAATTACCTTGCGTTTCGTGGCTGTTTAATTGGTTTTAATTTAAAACCCCAAAGAAAGTTTCTAAGGTTTTAAAACCGAAAAATTAAATTTTACACAAATGTATTGTACGATTGGGAGAGACAACTTTGCAAAGTTCAGCATCTCTTCTCAGAGATTCACTTTATTCAAAGCTATTATACGAAGAAAAAACCCATTGCAGTTCTTTTTGCCAATATTGTTCTTTTGAGTGTGTGAGACTAGGTTTATAGTCTATTTTTGCACTCTGATTATTGTTCATGAATTCGTATTTATTTACAACACTTCAGATATATTGTACTTGTCTAACATTTAAGGGCTTTTATCTATTTTGTAGCTAAAATATGCCACACCAATTAGTTGATAAGTATGTAATGAGTATAAATGAGAATGTACGACACTGATTGAACTTGAGACAAGGTCATACTGTAATTTAACATGATCCTTGTTTTAAATCATCACAATAACTAAAAAAACATTTTTTTTTTGGATAGATGATGGCTTTTGACCAAAGAACATATTTTTTTTTCGGATAGATGATGACTTTTGACCGGAGCTTGTACCAGTCTGGGAAATTGGGGCCCCAGATCCCCATGCAATACCACGTGTATACCATATATTACTAGCTACCTCGATAATACAATGAACGGCTACAATTGGCCTCATATGCTTTTTCAGAGATTTGAACTTGGGTGGGGCTTGAAACAATGAAGCCATTTAACCAACTCACCAACATTTTATTGGCAACTAAAAGTATATATTAACACTATTAGCGTTTGTATTAGCGAAGCATCTGAGTACAACTGTCCACTTCCAAAATCAAATAGGTTTACTTTTTGAGATTTACAGCATAATTGACATTATCCATAGCTTTTAACTAAGCATGTGATACTGCTATTTGCTCCCTCTTTATCTGCACCCCCTATTCACATGCGTAAAGAAAATACATTGTTGTATAGATTGGCATTATTGTCAGATGGGCTTCCCATAATACTTTTCATGCCAATAAGATCTTGACATACCTGATTTGCAGATGCTTCCATTGAATTGATATTCATAGCCTCCAAGGCACTATGCCTGAAATGTTGTCTTTGCTCATCATGGCTTGAATACTCTTGTCCAATGAGAAATACCACTAGCTGAAGATATGCTTCGTTACCTCTCTCACCTGGTCACACATAAACTCAGAAAGTACTCTGATCAGATGCAATAATGAACTTGCCTTCTACCTCTCATTAAAAAGACTCATCCAACCACTCACAATCATTTATAGGAAACTTTCCACAATGAACATCTCCAAATGAGCAGCCAAAGCTTTACACAGTGCACTAGAGGAATACAACTGACATCCATTGCTTCAATCTCAATAGCATATCTCTCTCTTTCACTCTCCATGTGTGTTTACCTAACAGTATTTATTGCCATTATTCATACAGGATGTTTGTACATGGGTTAACCCGCTCCTAGGGTTTAGTAGTTGGCCAACCAAAACCTTTGATAGGACATGCACCATAGTTAAGGTTCAAACCTATGTTGTTTGGGTACGGGTACGGGTACGGATACGGGGACGTCTCGGGTACGCGGGTACGTCATTTTTCAAAAACCTTGATTTGGATATGTCGTGGGTACGTCTGTATATATATATATATATATATATATATATATATATATATTACTCATTTTTTTAGTAAAACACTTGAAACTACATAGTATGAAAATATTTGTCTATAAATAATACAACACTTAAAAATATATGACATTCATTCATTCATTACTTCAAAGACAAGATGTACATTCAAATCTAGAATAAATCATCTCGATTGCCCACAAAATCATGAATGCCACTCCCATTATTTTTCAACTTTATCATTTACTGACACTTTCTCTCACAAGGGCTTATCGGTGCATTGAATCTCACGAGTGCATGCATGACTTAAGGGGTGCACAGGGAATGGGGTGGGATCGGCTTGTGGCACTTTGCGAGAGATATTCTCATACTATTCTATCACGCATACATCCCTTCATGCAGCCTTCATACCTCCTATGATGTCTCCTTGAAATCTTGAAACCCTTGAAATATGGCTAAGTCTGAAACCCTGAAACCCTGGAATCTGACTAACTCTGAAATATGATAGGATCCTCCGAAACCTAGAATTTGCATTATAGCTCCTAGCGGTCCGAAACCCCTCTCAAACATCTTGGAAGCATATAAATAAAATATAACTTAAAGTATAAGAAACTAGATGTCCATCTTATACTTAAACATTTATTTTATTTATATACTGTTGGGTTTCAAACTGGATTTACATTTAGGGTTGCTTAGTTTTTAGGGTTTTTTTTAAAGGATTTTTTGAGTTTTTTTTCTATAGTTTTTCGCCATTTTTCTGCCGGAATCCCTCAGGTACGTCCGGAGATGTCCTGGGTACTCCTGGAGGTGTCCGTGGCCGTCCCAGACGTTTCTGGCACGGCCACGGACGCCTCCGGGAGTACCCGGGACGTACCCGTGCCGGAGGCGTCTCCGAACAGGAGGCGCCGGGGGGGAGGGCGTATCTCTGCAACACAGGTTCAAACCATAGCTACCAAGTGCATAAATCTAGATCCATTCAGGAGGGCAAAAAAATCCAAACATCTGGAACTTTTGAAAAAGTTTGGAAAAATCTGGTCCGAAATGTGTGTGTGTGTGTGTGTGTGTGTGTGTGAGAGAGAGAGAGAGAGAGAGAGAGAGCATAGTTTTATAAATATGCAAATTTGAAAAATACCTAAGATACCAGTTCATCAGAAAATGCAGAGGAACCGGACCTTGGTATTGTAGAAGAAGTTGGGTCGCCCAGACAAACCCAGGCTGAACTTGGGTAGAACCCAACTTTAAAACTCTTTTTTTCTCAAATTTTGACATAAGACAATGATTAAAAATAATAAAAAACACATTGCAAACCCTAAATGTTAAGTGAAAGATAAAAACATAAGACAAAAGAACACAAATGATAAAAACAAAACACAAAAGCAAAAACACTACTAAACCATACTTACACCTATGCAGGGTTAAAAATATAAGTCAGGGTCAATGATAACCATTTCATGCACCTTAGATAAGGTAGTTTTTAGAATGGTTCAGATTGATCAACTAAGGATATAGTTCAGGCTAAAATAGGAATGATAGATCCAATGATGCTTCAGCAGTAGCTTGCTGCCAAGTAAAGTTGCATCAAAGAACACTAAGGTTTGTAAGGGCCTTGGGGTGTGGGAGTCTTAACACCCTTAGGATCTCCTAATGGCATTAACCCTTGGCTGAGGTTAGCCAGACCAAAACCTCAGTCATTAACGACTCACCAAGGCAAAGCACCCACGACATTCATGCTACATCCATATTCTTCTTCTAGGTACTTGTAAGATCAAAACACACTCCTATAGCATCTCAAAGGAACCAAGGTATAAATGTAACCACCCAGATCACAGTTAAGGTGCTTAGATGTATGCTCAGCTCCATATCTATGCCATTAGACCACAACAAGCCTCAACAAAATATGAAGCCATCTTTTCCACAGATTTCTATAGCCCTGTACACTGAAGCTCAGATCTGATAGATGTCTAAGTAATTTACTATGTGGTTATTAATGACTATCACGACATTTGGCATTCAGTTAGTATTTTGTGATTATTTTCATAATATGTTTTGTATGAAATTATATGCATACTATGCGGTTAATGTCACTAATTTCCTATTTATTAGGCTATAATTTCCATATTTTTTAATTTTTTATATATTTTTTCTACAGCCGAACCCAAGCCATACCAAAGGCAAAAAAATCGCTGTACCGGCAAATCGGGTTCTTCAAACCTGAACCCAAACTGAACCCATACTGGTAACTAAGAAAAATACATTGAAAAACATTAATAATGCAATACAAAATGTTAATATTATATAATATATATGGTTGCTGGCCGTTCTTTACCTGCAGAAAACAAAAACAAAAATAAAAAAAATAAAAAATCAGGGCCGACCCAGACCAAACTTATCTAGGCCGGCCAAAAAATCTGGATCCGGCCGATTTTTTTGTAGATCCAGTCAGATTCATTACTATGATTTAGACCTCATCAACTACTTGTATAACAATAGCTGTTATCAATCAGTTCTCCTATCAGACTCCGCAATGTCAACAAGTTAGAATGTAAGGTGAGTGGAACAGTTTACTAGTTTTCAACGAGAATGTTCCCTATCATATCACAGGTCGAGAGACTGTACCTAAAGGCATTAGGGGAAGCATTAAACAGAATAAACACATAATCTGATGCCATAACATACCTAGAGATCAAAAGATGCCTATTCAAAGATTGAGAAGTAAAGAAAAACAATAGTAAGACCTTCATGTACATAGGGATATCCATAAATATCCATAAACAAGATTAAAAGGCATTTTCTCCAAGAAAAAATTGAGGGAAACACAAAGCATACTGATCTGAAATGTAATTCACCAACACAGATCTACCATGTCTTGTGACTGAAATTCTGATATATGGGTACTGCTTTAACTTGTTAACAATGTTTATTATTGCCTTAAACATAGAATTGATGTGCCATAAGTGCTGAAAATGAAAATAGCAGCTGTAAATGAAAGTAAATGAGCAAGGAAATGAATAACAGCAATCACACAAAGGAGAATGACACAAATTTTCCGTTGAACATCTGTGTGGGAAAACTCCAGCAACTTGGAGCTGTGCATTCTTATGTGAACTGAAATCAGCAAGAATGACTAGGCATTTGCTCCCATGAAGCCTCCAGGAACACAGCGGGACTGAATCGGCACTTCTACAATGCTCTCACAAGCTTGCCTTGCTCTACAATTCACTCAAACAACAAACTTATCTCCTACACTTAGCTGTAAAATCTTACTACAATTCTAGATGTATTTAAAAGTGCCGAAGGGGCTAATTATTAACACAAAAGTGGTACTGTTATAGCTTGGAGTTGCACCCTTGTGAGAGAGTTCTTCAGGGTCCCTCACTTCCAGCGATAAGCATGGGGACAACCTTAGGATGTGGGTATCCTATGGTGCTTCACTTCAGCTCTTGATCTCACACTAAATCTACTATTAGCTAAGAAAAAGGGGGTAGGAGGATAACTGAAAAATAAATCTAAGCTAAGGGAGGTGATGCACCAAAAAGAAGTGATCCACTTGGTCTGGGAAAGGAGCCAACTACTGATGAACCCAAACAGGACACAAGCTATTCTGGTTCTATCTCAAGGCCATAGGCATGGAGCTTTTGCGTGGAGGTTGAATGTAAGCCTTGTGTTTTGAAGGATAACAAAAATAGGTCTACGGGAGACACCATGAACTTGTAACACTTCAAAGAGAGCTTGACACACAGACACTTCACGCAATCCTGCACAAAATCGAAAGGATCAAAAGCAAGGCGCTGGAAAAAATCGCAGGTGATGAATCACAATCATACATTCTGAAAATGAAACCAGATATGCACGCTTGTTTTAACCAGAAACATAAAAGTATTCCTTGTATTGCTTTAAAAGTCTTTTACAAAGCGATTTCTGCAGAGTAATTCTATCGCCAATTCGGGGATGATTTGTTTGGCTCCAAGGCCTCTATTTATATAGAAAAGGGGGGAGAGAGAAGAGGAAGAAAGAAGAAGTTGCTGATGGTTGGAAATCTGACGTTGTGCTTCTTTGTTTTCCCTAAATGCGTCGCTTAGGATCACTAGACAATCCTCTCAAGCCCTTCCCGTCTTTAAGTTTTTCTTTGGCGCATCTGAGAAGCCATGTTGCATTTAAGCATCGAACGGCTATTGTGGGGAGCGAACTATGACAGATGAGAGCCTTTATAATTTCTAGCTACCAGTCGCTTGGACTCTCCCGTGCTCATTGGTCATCCTTGTGCCACTTGTCTTTTATTGATTGGCCCTTTTTGCTCCAGCTTATGTCACGTGGCAGCCTTTCATTCGTTGCATCATGATTTTCGCATTGTTGGACCAAGCTTAAGTCGAGCACTTGGAGAATCCCGATTTACTCTATGCAGAGTGATTCGGGTTCTTTGATCTCCCCAACTTCGGGCTTTCCCAGATCTTTTACTTATAAAACCTTTTAAGTAAAGTACTTGGAGAAACCCGATTTACTCTATGCAGAGTAATTCAGGTTCTCTAAGCTTACTTACTTCGGACTTGTCCATCTTGAAGTCTTCTCACTTTGTTGTTTTCAAGCCTTAAGACTTCGGGCTTTTCAAACCCGATTACTTCCAACGGCTAGTCGCTTATCCTGATTTTGACGTCCATTTGCCCGTTATTTCCTTTGGACACTTGGTCTCGGGCTTTTCTTCCGAAGGAATTCCTTCCCTCCGGCCTTTCGGACAAATCTCTTGAAAGAATTTCTTCGAACAATTTGTTCGAAGGAATTCCTTCGGACTTTTTGTCCGTGTCTATCTTCGAAAATTACCTTTTAGACTTTTCAAAATGGACTTTCTTGAAAAGTGAGAGACCCTTCGGGCTTCCTGTGTGTCCCTTTGAACTTTCGCAAATGATCCTTCTAAAGGGAAAGATACCGTTCAAGAATTTTGAAATGGTACTTCCGAAGGGTAACATATCCTCGGGAAACTTGCAATTGTACACTTGGAGAAGAAAAAGCCCTTCGGATTTATGAAGTGTACCTTCGGGTTCTTGAAAGACCTTTCAAAAAAATTGAAGAGGACCTTCGAAAAAGTTGAAGAGGACCCTCGAAAAAGTTGACTGGTCCCTTTTGCCCTAAAAAGGCCCTTTGACATTTTGAAAATGCTCTTCAGATTTTTGAAAAAGACTCGTCCCTTGAAGAACTCGAGAAGCACTATTTTTCAAGACCAAATCGGGTTTGTCAAGCCCTTTTACTTATTTCGGGCTTTTGATTGCTCACAACTTATGAAGTAATCAAGTAGTGCTCCTTGGAGAACCCGAAATACATTGTCCATGAGTAATTCGGGTTTGTAAACCCGAATTACTTCTACTTATAAAACATTTAGAAGTTGACCATTGCTGGAAACTCAATTTGCACTGTGCCCTCAAAAACCTAAAGTTGTCACTGCTGGAAAACCCGAAGTCCTTCCAAAGACTTGCCATTTTCTTCCCTGAAAGCTCCCTTTTTCATACTTAGGCAAAATTTGATATGTGGGCCAAAAATGGCCAACAGGTACAAAACAGATAAGAGAGAATGAACATTCCATTTCAATAGTCAGATTGGGGGATGCCCCATCTTCTGATCTGGGTGGTTGGTCTTAATCCTTGTTGCATTCAGGTAGATTCGTCACTTGTTGAATGTGTTTGTTTGTCCTTGTATGTAAGTGACAAATTTGCTGGTGTTTGTGTAAATGAAAATAGCAGCTATAAATAAAAGTAAATGAGCAAGCAAATGAATGAAAACAATCACACAAAAGAGAATGACACAAATTTTCCTTGTTAACCCTGGTGTGGGAAAACTCCAGCAACTTGGAGTTGTGCATCATTATGCATTTTGATATTTCTAGTTTTACACCTATAAAATACACTATCTTGATTAATTCATTTATATTAGTGTTTTATCAAAAATAGGGTAAAACATATTAGTAAACCCAAACATTTGTTTTCAAGCCTCTACTTTCTAATTTTACTTTTATTTTTTTTGGTTTTCCTAGAATTGCATTCCGACAGTTTAAAAACTCACAGGTGGTATCATTCTGGGCAGAGTGGTCAGTAGTTTTCCCTGTGCCGTTGTGTGATGGGTGCTGGCAAAATACTCAAGCCATTAAACAATGTTATTCATGTCTCATGGTATATTAAAAATGCCTAGGACATGTAAATCACCTTAGCACCTTTCTCTCGAATTCCTTCTTGGTTTAAAATTCGATCATGAAGCTATGATTTGAGAACAAGAAGATGATGACAAGGTAGCAAAATCCCATGACTCCAAAGTCAAGCATGAAACTCTTCACCAAGCCAATGCTCGCCTTTCTATTTACTCAAATCCACTTCCTAATTATAATCAAAATTAACAACCAAAAAATAAAAATCAGCCTCCAACCACCAATGTTGTTGAACCCATAGTTAACTCACATTCCTCTAATGATATGAAAAATTTGGTCAACATGAACAGCATGAAGCATGTAGTCTCTTATATTAATCGTTATCCTCATCAAATTCATATTCCTTATCCCACTTACTAGATAATTCAGGGTAATCCTTTGCATCATTTCACGGATATCGAACCTAAGGAAATTATCACCTCCATTGTTCCAAAATGCCCAACTGTACCGGACAACTTGGGATAGTTTTATTCCTTAACAACTATATTGGCCAATGAGATAAAATTTCTTTCATTCCAAACTGCATTGGCCAACCCGATGTAGTTTGTTTGTACATCATTTCATGTTTCAACTATACTAGCCAACTCGGTACAGTGTTTTGTTAGTCTAGATCCTAAACAATTGCGTTGGTTAGCCCGATACAATCTGTTTCCTTGAGTAATTCTTTTTCTACTGTAATAGACTTGCCGATACAGTCAATTTATGCTTGTTTGTGATGTTGCTATACAGGTCTAGCCGATACATTCTGATTCAGATGTTTCTGTGCAACCAACAACATCAGCCAATCCAATACCATTGGCTTAATCTATCCTAGTGTATCGGCTAGGCTGAGATCGGACAATTCAATTTCTTCTCAATTTCAGTCCAGATCAGCTCCTTCCTAAGCTGATTTGATTCAAAATCCCATCCCTCTTTTGTAGTTTTGTCCAGCTCATGAAGGATTTGATGAATGGGACCCCATAGAAGAACTTTATAAGTTCCCTTCCCAAATTCAACTCCTTGAGCTCATGAGGACTTCCCCACATCATTGCAACTGATTGATGCAACTTTTGTTTGAAATGATTATTCGTCGACCACTGCCTATGGGGCAAGAAGCTACCTTACGCGGCTTTGAGGATAGTATTTTATAACAATGTGAATAAATGTCCATCCATTGTGATGAAACTACATATGCATCTCTTTCACTAAAGTTTCCTATTACCTCTATGATCCCTTACAAAATACTACTTAATGTAGATGATCCTCCTTTGTTCATTAGTGTCCAAGCTAGTGATATTCGAGTCAAGCGTGCCTTGATGGATGAAGGACCCAACATCTATGTCACCTCCCGCAAATTTATCAAAACCCTTGTATTCTCTGAATGTAATCTTAAGTCTACCCAAAGTCCGTGCCAAGGCTATGATAAAAGACAAATGCCTCCACTTGGATGTGTTTGGCTTCCTATCACCATCCCACCCATCATTGTTAGAGTTAAGGTTATGATCTTTAACTTTCCTTTATCATATAACATCTCGCTTGGTCACCCATGGACTCATTGCATGAGGGCAATGACCTCCTTCGCATGCTAGTGTGTCAAGTTTTCTTATAAAGGTGTTATATACAAGATTCAAGGTGATACCAATCCTTGGAATTTTGAACAATTCCAAGAGTGTGGTGTCTTTAAAATCCATACCCTTGAACCCTTGCCTTCTATCCCTTTTCGAGAGTGCCAATGCTTTAACTATCTCATCAATTCTAATTGCGGTTACAGTGGACATCCAGAGCTTATGGGAAATATCCCACCTAACCTCTTAGATTATGATGATGATGAGCTCGATCAGATCAGCCTGAAGATAAAAACTTTGGACCTCCCTTCTAGTATCATATCTCAATTGCCTTCTTCTTTGCGACCTCGTTCTTGCAATAAATCAGCAAGAATGACAAGGCAATCGCTCCCACAAAGCCTCCAAGAACACTATGGGATTGAATTGGCACTTCCACAATGCTCTCACATGTTTGCTTTGCTCTACAATTCATTCAAACAACAAAATTATCTCCTACACTCAGCTGTAAAATCTTACTACAATTCTAGATATATTTAAAAGTTCCCAAGGGGCTTATTTTTAACACAAAAGTGGTATAAAACAAATTAGAGAGACTCAACCAACCTTCCATTTCAACAGTCGGATTGGGTGATGCCCCATCTTCTGATCTGGGTGGTTGGTCTTCATCCTTGTTGCATTCAGGCGAATTCGTCCCTTGTTGAACATGTCTGTTTGTCCTTGTATGTAAGTGACAAATTTGCTGCTGGTTGAATTCATCTGTCAAATTCATGCACAGGGGACAAATTCACCAGCCGTTAAATTTGTCATTTATCTCTGTTTTTTGAGAATGAGAATGATGAATGGGTCCCTAAGGGGCCTGACCATCAAAATATCCTTTTCCGTCTTCCTTTTACTCTGTACAAGTCCGTGAAACACTAATTTCCATGTTTTCTTAAGTCTTTATAATTTGGAGTGTCTTAATGGTCATACAAATCATTACAACTAAAAACAATTAATAATGAGTGATTCGATTCAAATCAAATACATTGATGGTTATCAATTTCAAGAGGAGTGTATTTTTATCAATACATTGTAAGTAAACTTTTCATTCTTTCTTTCTTTTTATTTTTTTAAATATCTAGGGTAATCGGTATTGTCTTTGACAAAGTGGGGTAAAGACCTCAGTCCAAATTGGGCAAAGCCACTATTCGCTAGCCGGCTATGTAAATCCCAGGGTAACCGGTCCCCTAGGGCCTAGGGGATTAGACCCTGGGTGGGCGCTGACACTTAGGTCTCGTCGTTAGGCCACACCCTTGCACCCACATTGTAAGTAAACTTACCATACACACCTTTGATGATATGGTAGCTTAGGTGTAGGTGTAGGCATAGGAAGCTTGATTCGTATCAATCAAGTTGTTGGCCCACTGACTAGGAAACAAACCTAATCCCGACCTTGACCTCGACCCCACCCTTATATAGCTTGATTCTCTTGAGATAGAGGATCAAATGCTGGTGGGTCAAGAGTGGCCTACTAACTTTGAACCCCCCTAATGAAGGAAGAGGAACAAGGACTTTTGACTCGTGCTGATGGAACTATCTATTGTTACCCCTCTAATACATAGTATCTATCGTATTTATCCATCTAGTCGATAGTCTCCACCCATCTAATCTATAGTTTTTACCCATTTAATCTATAGTCTCTTCCCATCGAGTCTGTCTCTGGATTTTGGGTTTCCCTTATGCCGACATCAGGCCATTTATGCTCTCAATCGATCAAGGAGGTTGAGGAAGTTGAGGACCTTTGACCTCTAGGGAGAAAAAATATATAGAGGATAAAAATTAGTGTTGTAGGGAGACGTGTCCCCCACCCCCTGGGATGCATCTCAGGTACCGGGACACGTTTTTAGTATAAGAGACAGGTACAAAGATGTCACCTGTGCCCAAAGATGCCTCCCTGCCTGTTCCCACGTCACCTGCCCCGACCCACGTCAAAATATTGCATCCCTGGTAGTAAAAATTTCAAATGTTTTCAATTTTAAGTTTTTTTTTTATAAAAAAAGGAAAGGCAGTGACTGCTATTTGCGGCAGTGCCTATCACTGCTGTGAACGACAGGGACTGCCTTTTAAAATTTTTTTTTTTTAATGTTGTTATTTGTTAATAATGTTTTTTAAATGTTCATTGTTTTTTTTACGTTGTTAATAATGCTTTTTTTAATGTTTTTAATTTTTTTAAAATTGTTTTTAATGTTCACTGTTTTTCTAAATGTTCATTGTGAATAATGTTTTTTGTTTGTTTTTATTTTTTATTAATTTTAATGTTTCATTATCATAGTATATGAATTATTAATAATTATATATATATATATATATATAAGTAATAAATACCGATGAGATGTAGGTGAGTTGGTAAAGTGACTTGGATGTTGCAAGCACCATCCAAGTTCAAATTTCAGTATGGTATTGGAAGTCGAATGTAGCCGATCGTTGGTATTCTTAGACCTATCACTGTCGTGAATGACAGAGGCTGCGTTTTTTTAATGTTTTTAATTTTTTTAAAATTATTTTTAATGTTTACTGTTTTTTTAAATGTTCATTGTAAATAATGTTTTTTTATTTGTTTTTATTTTTTATTATTTTTAATGTTTCATTATCATAGTATATTAAAAATTTAATATACTATGATAATGAAACATTAAAAATAATAAAAAATAAAAACAAATAAAAAAACATTATTTACAATGAACATTTAAAAAAACAGTAAACATTAAAAATAATTTTAAAAAAATTAAAAACATTAAAAAAAGTATATATATATATAAGTAATAAATACCGATGAGATGTGGGTGAGTTGGTAAAGTGACTTGGATGGTGCAAGCACCATTTAGGTTCAAATCTCAATATGGTATTAGAGGTCGGATGTGGTCGATCGTTGGTATTCTTGGACCGATTGTGGCCATTGATGGCATTCTCGGGCCGGTTGTGGCCATTGTTGGTAAATCTGGTATTTGTGATAGATGATCACTTGGGGATTTGGGCCCTCGATTGTCCCAGACTGGTTGGAGCTCTATTCAAAAAGCAAATTACCTATCTAAAAAAAGATATATATATATATATATATATATATATATATATATATATATAAATACATACATACATATACATACACACACACATTACCGTCTTCCCGTATCCCCATCTCCTATTTTTCAAAAAATGGTGTACCGGTACCGGTACTTGTACTTGTACCCGTCCACTGGCAACTAAGATAAAAATAAATTTAAAAGTTTGCTTATTATTTTACGAAAAGTTACATGTGTGATAAGAAAATTAACTTGGTTAAATAGGTTACAGTTATCAACTCAAAGTATGATACAAAATGCTCATGGATACAAGAGGCCTTTAAACCTCAAGAGATAATCAAATTAATCTTTGTTGTGAGAGTGGATAAGGAAATTAACCAATCAATCCAAAGTAATTTTTAAAGCAACAAGCAAATTAAGCAATTAAGCCAAAGTATGATCCGAATTGGGTGTTCGAAAGACCTATCAAGCGATAAGAATATTAACCTTGTTTGGAACCAAATTGAAAATTTGGAAACTAAGAATAAACAGAAAAATTGTAGAAGAAACTGAAAATAACTGAAACACAAATTTGATTTCATTTTGTAATGTCCCCCTTTTCACATTAGTCTTGGGAAGAGACCCTTAGCCTTTTCGTTCCCAAGGGCTAAGGAATTTAGAGGCAAAAAGGGGAACATTTGTGAGCTTCAAGAGCGTTTTATGGTAAAACACTTTATTATCTAATTTTAGGACCTTTTTAAAGGTCATGGTCACTTAAGACCTAAAGTGAATTTTATAAGGAAGCTTTATAAATTATTCTTTTAAAAGAAAAAGGTAAACTCCCCCCCCCTTATTTTGGGCGCTACATTTGGAGGAGGGATATAAAAGGTAAGGAGAGGCTCATTTGGAAGGGTGATGCATTTTGAGTATTGAAATTGACGGTCAAGTATGTCAAGCTTGTTCACCCCAACTTGATGACAAAAACCTTCAAGCGTGACAAGGGTTTGGGGACGAAAACTTTCATTCCTTCCTTAAGGGCAACTCTATTCGAAGGCTATAATTGTGCTTCATATTTACATGATTGTGTGCAATTGGACCTACAAAGGTGTTTCAAAACATCACCTTGTACAAAAGATTGGCGAACACCTTTGGAGGCTTCGTGATTGCATTTGTGCAGGTAAAAGAGGTGGGTGAACTTGATTGGAGAGCTTTGGTTGATCTAGAAAGCCATCCCTAGGGTGGTGACTTGCTTTGAAGGAGTGGCGACCCCTCTCAAGAGGGCTAATTGGCTTCAAAACCCTCTTCTAGGGTTAAGAGGTAATTTTTGTATTTTATTATAATGTGGCGAATTATTTTTGGATCATTTGTAGGGTTTGAGGGCCATTCCGTGCCCTAGAAATATTCAGAAAATTATTATAATATTTTTGCAACCTGGGCGACTTGCTTGGGAAGGTTTGGAAGGCTTGTGAAGGGGTAAATTCAAGGGTTTGATTTCCTGATTTAATTCTCTATTTTTTCCCAAGTGTGGCGATTTCCTTGGAGAGGATTTAAGGCTGATTTGAAAGGGAAAACTCAGCTGTACCATTATTTAAAAATCAGAATATTTGTAGGGATAACTTTCAGCCTCCTCGCCATTATCCCCTGGCCAAAAAGGTACTTTATTTTAGTTTATTATTCAACTATTTTTGGGGCTATTTTGGAGTGTGTTTTGCTTGGAAATTGTTCAATTTTTCCAGCTAGGGTTTGCTGGTATTTGGGACAGATTTGAGTTTGTTAGCAGATTTATGAAAGGGTTTGTTGGAAAACCCCAACTTGGCCTAATTGTCCCATTTGGGGACATTACACATTTTCTGTCCTCTCTTTTAACTGAAATCCAAAATTTATGAAAAAACACACTGTATCTAAAATGAATTCAAATAGAACTTTATTACAATCCAAATGGCATTTCTATGTAGTACATAAGATGAAAATAAACTTTCTTAAGAAGATATGGGTGCCAACTCAGGCCATATCCAAGAACAGTATGGATGCTGCACTTGGACAGGAACAGTCATTCCAAAGGTTTATACGCTAATATTTTCCAGCCCAAAAACACACTTTACTTAAGGCTTAAAGGTATTTTTTAAAACTTCTGTAGGCTTAAAAGCCTTAGTATAATTGACTTTAAATTTTACTTGCTACATGTAGGGTTAGTTTATTGTAACTAACATATTCCTAATTATGAATACTAAACTGATGAATAATTGATTGCATAATTAATAACTGCATTAGAACATAACTGACACAATCCTGCATAATTGACATATTCATGTGTAACTGACTATTCTGGCCATACATTTATTTCTGCATATCTGATTCTCTCCTACACAACTGTATGGAAATATTGATGCTCAATACAAGGGAGCCTTCTTCCAGCTTCATTATAATCACCGCTCTTTGAATTGCTTTTCCCTTGAAGCAATTGCAGAGAATTCTTTGACTACATGTGGAAGGTCCTGAGATAAGTCCTTAGCAAGTTTTTTGACCATTGTGTTTGTTGAAATCTAGCACATCTTTGTGCTAGATTGAAACCTTTTAACGAAGATCAATCATTTCCTGCTGAACACATCCATGTACAAGTCATCAATTGCAAGGTCTACCAAATTTTCGAGCTTGTTCCTCAAAAGTTTTCTAGATGCTACATTTTCCATATCATCATTTCCAACTTCAACCATAACAATGTCAACCTGGGCCATTGGAATGCCAGTGGTTTCTAATAGTTTTGTTGGCTTTTCAATGCCACCCACTCTTTCCAAGGTTTACACAAAAGAAATTCACCACAGATTTGTACCTGCAACAATAAGGTTTTGAAATCCAACTAAATCTGCACAAACTTTTTTTTTGTGCAAGAGCATCAAGGACAAATTTGGGTTCATGTTTATACTAGAGATCTACATGCTTCATCATTGTGTTTTCATTGCCTCTATTTGGACACCCATGAACTCCTTATTGATATTTTCTATCCCAATTTTCTTCACAAAAGTTTTGTGTCTTTATATGCCTCAATTCAGAGGTTTGAATCCTTTAGTCTCAGGATGGCTCCCTAGTCGCATCTTGTAATGTCCCCAAATGGGACGGTTTAACCAAAAAGGGGTTTTCCCCAAAATCCACAAATTCTGAATTTAGTAATCAGCAAACCCTAGCTATTACAATTGCACCTCCAAACTAAAAATTAACTCCAATTCACCTTGAAATAAATACTAAATAAATACCTTGTGAATTTGGCCACTATTGGCTCTTGCCACAATGAAGAAAGGCCTTGAAATAGATGTTTCAACCTTTCAAACCCTAATGCCACACTAGCTGAATTGAAGTCCTTTCCCACTTTAATCCCTGCTCAAGTCAATCGCCAAAATTCATAAAATTATTGCAATACTTAATTCAGAACGAAATTCTTGCAAATTTGCCCTCAACAAATTTTATTTCTTACAAACAACTGAAAACTTCAAAAATTCATAACTCCCTCAATATTTGGAATATTGATGCAAACAAAAGCTCAAACTGATAATAAAAATAATGACTATCAAATAAAAATAATTTCGGAATTTTTCTTCAATGGGAAGGTCATCAAAAATTGCTCCAAAAATCTGAAAACCCTAGTTTCATGTCAAAAATAATTAAATAATAATTTAAAAATTATTATTTAATTTTCTATCAATTTAGGGTTTCAAATCTTATACAAATCTTCTCCAAAAACCCCATGTTAATGTGCAGAAAATTAACAAATAATTTCAGAACATTAATTTGCGCAAGTAGACCCTAAAAGGACCCTCCAAACCCTCAATCAAGCTTTCAAAATATTTCGCTCCACTTACAAAATTAGTGCAAATAATAATTTGAAATAATAAGCGTCAAAAGAACCTCAATTAGTTTACCAAAACCTCACAATAGCTCTTCAATGCAAATCACCCCATTCTAGGGCAAGGAACAAGATCTCTTTTAACAAAGGTGGCGTCAAAAGACACCTTTTGTAAAATGATCAACACCAAAATAGTGAACACCTATTGGGCATGCATCCCAATTGTTTCTTCAAGCATGAAGAACAATTATTAAATTCAACATGTTCTCCATTGTAGCCTTCACCTTGTATCTGTATCTTCCAAAGAGGGGCGAACCACTTTGCGAAGATAAAACACCTCATAAACCATTGCTTGCATTTTTTAGAACATCTTTTTTTTCCATACTTTAGCTTCCATGCCGACATTATATTTTTCAAATAATATATCAATTAGTTGCCTTAATTAAAATAATTTTAAGGCAAATAAATTAATAATTAATTCATTTAAGCACTTTAGTGGTAAAAACCACTTTTAAAAAAATATTTTATTAAGTAATAATTGTCTAATGATAAAAATCACTATTTTGACAATTAATGATTAATTAATAAAATATAATTCTCCAAAAATGATTCCTTTAGTCTATGAGGAAAATAGGCTAAAAGTCTTCAATACCTACTTATTCATGATGTGGAAATGGGGACATCACACATCTTTGCAAGAGATAAACCTTGTTTTCTATCCTCGAGCACCAATGTTTTCCGGTACATTTCTAGGATATCCCTTCAAAGATGTGACTCTAAATGTAGTCAGTAAGTTTGTCGTTCTTTATGGTTTTGAGTTTTGGGGACTTAGTTTGGGACCTATTGACTGGGCTCAATGTAATTGTTGACAATTCTTCCACAGGTCAGGATTGTCTCTTGCCATTCAGAAAATTCACGTCTCTAGCCAAAGAAGAAATAATACATTGGGTAAGAGGTAGACCAATTGAAATAACTCATTTGCAAAGGACTTAAGTCCGCGGGAAATTAGACAAGGATAAAGGACCAAGGAGGAGCCAGAAAATCAAAAGCGCAGGGTTAGAAATGGTACAAAGCAATGAAAAAACAAAGGAAAGAGCCTACAACAAAGGAAGCAATTCCTTCGGACTTTTTGTCTGACGGAATACTTTGGAGAATTCAAAATAGAAAAGTCCGCCCAAAAGCAAAAAAAGACCAAGGAATAATTCCTTCGGACTTTTTGTTTGAAGGAATTCCTTCAGACAAAAGTCTGAAGAAATCCGAGAGAAGTCAGAAAATTCGAAGTAATAGGACCCCTGCAAAAAACCCGGGTGCCCTACAAAAAGCCCGGGTACCCTACAATTTTTTTGAAAAGACAGATGAAGAAACAAGCCCTTGCGGAGGGCACTTGTTCGGCGACAGGACCATTGCGCATTTCTCGAAGGGCACAGAGGAAAGAAACAAGCCCTTGCGGAGGGCACTTGGTCGGTGACATGACCTTTGCGCATTTTCCAAATGGCATTCTGAACAAGGTAAAGGCAAAGACAAAAGAAAATACCTTCGGAATTTTTGTCCGAAGGAATTCCTTCTGACAAAAAGTCCGAAGAAATTCGGAGAGGTCCGCCAAAAGACAAAAACCCGACAAAATAAAGTCCGAAACAAAACACAAAGGAAAAAACAAAGGAATATATCCTTTGGGAAAAAGTCCAAAAGAATACTTCGGAGGATAAGCAAAGGACTTAAGTCCGCGGGAAAAGATAAGGGACAATTGAAACGGACATTTTGTCCAAAGAATTCCCTTCAAAAGATTTGAAGGAGATAAGCCCGAGGCAGAGAAGAAATAAAGGCCGAAGGAAAGGTGAGGAGCCATAAGTCCAAAGGATTCCTTCGGAAAAGTTGCCGCGAAAAAGTGCATGGACAGAAGCCTAACGGAAATAACAAGGGTCAATTCCTTCGGGCAATTTGCCTGAAGGAAATCCATGGGAAAGGCATAACAGGAAAGTCCGAAGACAGGTTCGAGAAAATAAACCCGAGGCAAATAAAGCCAAGAAATAAAGTCCGCAGGAAATGATAAACCAAAGGAGAAGTCAACAGAAAAGTTCACACCCAGAAATCCGAAAGAATTAAGCCAAGGAGACAACAAGAAATCCAAAAGAAATGGAGGTTTGACTGTGCAAAAAGGATAGAAAATAGATAATCTGACGGAAAGTTGAAAAAAGAATATCCGAGGAAATATAGACCAAATATAGATAAGATAATCCAAAAATAGAATCCTGCTAAAAATATACAAGACACAGGCAGACCAAAATAAGAGAAAATACATGCGAACAAGGGCTATTTTTGGCGGATTGCTAAGTTTCGGTTAACTATTTGTTTTATTTGTGGTTTGACTAGTCATTCTCATGCATTCGAAGGTCCAATTCAGCTTCAAAACGAGTTCTCAATCCAAGTTTGGCGTTGTTTTCATGCAAACGAGAGCAGCTCAAGGGGAGTCTATTTTGGAAACTTGGCGTAATCTTCCATGCAAAGAGAGATTTGACTTTCAACAAACCCACCGTCCATTCTCAAATGCCAAAGAGCTGGTCTATAATTTTAGACATGGCTCAGTCGAACATGCACAAGCAAAGTCAAACGTATGAATTCACCGTCTAATTTTAGCGCCAAAGAGCTTTCATGCAAAGAGGAATAAAACAAAATAGACTCATTGTAAAGGTTGAGTTGAACTGATTTAGTCTCTCTCCTATTTTTCAATGCCAATCTTTTGGCTTTTGTAATTCTCTATAAAATGGCTTTTCAGCCTTAGAAAAAATCATCCTTCTCTTGGCAAGACTAGACTCTGCAATTGGTGAGTTGTGTAACCTCTTCGATCAATAGAAGGACTATACTTTCAGATTTCAAGTGTTGGCATAGTGTATATTCATTTAACAATTTGCATGTGGTAGATTTCTCTCTCTTCCCAAATTCTGATTCGTATCTGGTTGCTAGCTTATCGTATTAAGCAGGTCATGTTAAGTGTTCTTTATGTCTGTTGCTGAAGTTGTAAGTGGATGTTAGGTGGCTGCAAAGTGTTTTGTATCAGACCTTTTTCCAACGTTTTCCCTCATGTTTTGGTCATTGGATCGAACCTTCTCATGAAATACTTATGCATAGTGGTCGATTGGAATCGAAGGTCTTCCTTTTCCCTTGTTTGTTCAGTGTTCAAGGTTCCAAGTAGAGTGGATCAATATTTTGGTGTATCACCTTTATTAGGTAGAATTTCCTCTTAAAGTTTCCTTCTCTCTTTTCCATGGTAGTCCGCAGCATAGAGTAGAGATCCTCATTGATACATCTTACAGGAACCAGCGTTCTCTGGAGGTTCTTCTCACTATTGAGGCACCCACCCTTTTGAGAAGATCCCATTGTTTCAACCGGATAGGGGACTGGCCATTTCATGCACGTCTTTGATTCAGGGCGTAGCTCCATGTTGACAATAGTTTTTGGCATGTCTGGTGGGACCTATTTTAGCTGGTCTTGATGAAATTGCAGTTATAACAATGTTCTTCAAGAAGTATTTGGTGATTTCAAGCTCAAGCAATTGCTTCTAATAGTTCAGGGATAGTTTCCATGTAAGTCTTTTTATTGCATTATCGTGAATGAATTTTGATGGCTGTGTATGAAGAGAATTCCTATGCTATATTTCCTTATCAGCCCAATGATGGATCATACCACCCTGGTCATGATACTTGTGAGCCTCTTTATGAGCCTAATCAACCTTATCAAGAGTACTATCAAAGCTATGTTGTGCCTTATCAAGTTTCTCATAATCAGCCTTATCAAGAGCATGAATCTTACCTTCTTTGTAAGCCATATCAGTCTCAGGACCGGATTTCATCTTTCCCATATGGCTATGATATTGCATATGAGCAGTCTTGCCTTCAAGAAAGGATGAATGAAATAGAGCTCAGAATACTAGCATATGCAAGAAAGGTTTGTTCTAACTCTCAGTATGAGGAAGTGAATGGTCTATTTCGAAATGTGTCCAATGATCCAGAAGAGATAAATGGACTATGTATAAATGGACTATGTATTTTTGTATTGGAAAAGATGGAGGCTTGGAAAAGGCAGAAAATCGAGTTAAACCAATTGTCTACAAAGGGCTATTGTACTTCTTATTCCCTTGAAGTTCTTAAACATGCCCAGTGTGTGCCAAGGGAGCTTCCTAGTTGGAGTCAAGAGCCTATTCAAGAGCATATTCAAGAGCCTATTCAAGTGACTATTCATGAGACTAAATCTTCCTATAGTTCCCTTTTCTCACCAATCATCCCTCGAGCTCAGGTTGTCCAGGAAGACAAGCAGGTTCCAGACTTTGATGAGGTAATGACCAAGTTGAAGGAACAAAATTCAGACGTCTTTAAGAGTTTCTCTTTCCCTCTCCAAAACACCCTAGATAATTCCTTTTCCCTCAAGATTCCAAAATCTAATCATGATCGACCTCCCATGCTTCATTTTCCCTCTCAAACAAATGAATTTTATCACCCTCCTACCATCCCCCTGCCTCAGGAGGATCTTGTTCTTTGGAGTATTGAGAAAGAGGTTGCAGCTATAGGACAAGTTCTTGCAGAGTTTGTAGATGATGCTTCATGAGTGTTTGAGGAAGAATTTCCTATTGATACTTCACTTGAGGTTGTAATCGAGCATCCAATTATAGCTGAGAGTGGGAAGACTGATCTTGATGTAGAGGAACTTCAAGAGGAGCTGATACAGATTGAAGTTATAAATGAGTTACAGGGATTTCTTATTGAGAAGGATCCAGATAGCCTTACAGCTGATTCAATTCAAATAGATCAAAATGAGGAACAACAAGATGATTGGCAGCTGTACCTTGAATCTCTACAAGAGATTGAAGAGCTTTGTATGGATATGTTGGCTATTGAAGAGCATGTTTATGAGAAATTTGATCAATAATCACCTATTCAAAGTCACAGTACATATTGGGTTGCCTACTCGAAGCTCCTTGAAGAGCTGGATGAACTTGTAGCAGTCAATAAGAAGGATGTGGTCACTCAAAACCCATGCATAGATGAGATATCACTTGACAATGTGGTAGATGACAAGCAATCTGAAAAAAATCAGGGGTTACTTGATGAGTTTGTCTTTGTTGCTATTGATGACTCATTTGAGGAGATGTTAATACAGTGTGTGGACAAGGAAAATGCCTCATCAAAGGTTATGATTAATAAACATCTTGCTTTAAAAATTGTACCATCTCTTGGAAGGAGTGCGTTCAAGAACTTCCCATTTGATCCAGGCGGATCTTGCTTTATCATGGTTAGCTAGGTTCCTTATTTGTTTTGCTTTCCTCCAAGTGCTGTTCAAGCGCAGTTGTTCCATTTAGTTTTGTTCCAATAAGTGCTTGTTTGCACATTTGCTTCTTAGTTAGTTTTCAGCTTTCATGTGTTACCCTTCTTATTTTGAAGGAGGTTACTTCAGCCATGATCAAAGGAGATTTTCAGTCAGAAATCAGGTTTATCATTGTTTTGGGAGTTCGAATAGTGTCTATATGGTCTGAGTTCTCAAGCATAGCAGGCATGTTGGGCCAGTTGAGTCGTCAGAAATGTTGACAATTCTTCCACAGGTCAGGATTGTCTCTTGCCATTCAGAAAATTCACGTCTCTAGCCAAAGAAGAAATAATACATTGGGTAAGAGGTAGACCAATTGTAATAACTCATTTGCAAAGGACTTATGTCCACGGGAAATTAGACAAGGATAAAGGACCAAGGAGGAGCTAGAAAATCAAAAGGGTAGGGTTAGAAATGGCACAAAGCAATGAAAAAACAAAGGAAAGTGTCTACAACAAAGGAAGTAATTTTTCTGAAAACCTTACAAAAACCCTGTGTACCCTACAATTTTTTTGAAAAGACAGACGAAGAAACAAGCCCTTGCGGAGGGCACTTGTTTGGCGACAGGACCATTGTGCATTTCCCAAAGGGCACAGAGGAAAGAAACAAGCCCTTGTGGAGGGCACTTGGTCGGCGATAGGACCTTTGCACATTTTCCGAAGGGCATTTTGAACAAGGTAAAGGCAAAGACAAAAGAAAATACCTTTGGACTTTTTGTCCGAAGGAATTCCTTCGGACAAAAAGTCCGAAGAAATTCGGAGAGGTCCGCCAAAAGACAAAAACCCGACAGAATAAAGTCCGAAACAAAACAAAAAGGAAAAAACAAAGGAATATATCCTTCGGGAAAAAGTTCGAAGGAATACTTCGGAGGATAAGCAAAGGACTCAAGTATGTGGGAAAAGATAAAGGACAATTCAAACGGACATTTTGCCCAAAGAATTCCCTTTAAAAGATCCGAAGGAGATAAGCTCGAGGCAGAGAAGAAATAAAGGCCGAAGAAAAGGTGAGGAGCCATAAGTCTGAAGGATTCCTTCGAAAAAGTTGTCGCGGAAAAGTGCATGGACAGAAGCCCGAGGGAAATAACAAGGGTCAATTCCTTCAGGGAATTTGCCTGAAGGAAATCCACGAGAAAGGCATAACAAGAAAGTCCGAAGACAGGCCCGAGAAAATAAACCCGAGGCAAATAAAGCCAGGAAATAAAGTTCGCAGGAAATGATAAACCAAAGGAGAAGTCAACAGAAAAGTCCACACCCAGAAATCCGAAAGAATTAAGCCAATGAGACAACAAAAAATTTGAAAGAAATGGAGGTTTGACTGTGCGAAAAGGATAGAAAATAGATAATCTGACGGAAAGTTGAAAAAAGAATATCCGAGGAAATATAGACCAAATATAGATAAGATAATCAAAAAATAGAATCCTGCCAAAAATAGACAAGACACATGCAGACCAAAATAAGAGAAAATACATGCGAACAAGGGCTAGTTTTGGCGGATTGCTAAGTTTCGGTTAACTATTTGTTTTATTTGTGGTTTGATTAGTCATTCTCATGCATTTGAAGGTCCAACTCAGCTTCAAACCGAGTTCTCAATCCAAGTTTGGTGTTGTTTTCATGCAAACGAGAGCAGCTCAAGGGGAGTCTATTTTGGAAACTTGGCGTAATCTTCCATGCAAAGAGAGTTTTGACTTTCAACAAACCCACCGTCCATTCTCAAACGCCAAAGAGATGGTCTATAATTTTAGACATGGCTCAGTCGAACATGCACAAACAAAGTCAAACTTATGAATTCACCGTCTAATTTTAGCGCCAAGGAGCTTTCATGCAAAGAGGAATAAAACAAAATAGACTCATTGTAAAGATTGAGTTGAACTGATTTAGCCTCCTATTTTTCAACGCCAATCTTTTGGCTTTTGTAATTCTCTATAAAATGGCTTTTCAGCCTTAGAAAAAATCATCCCTCTCTTGGCAAGATCAGACTCTACCATTGGTGAGTTGTGTAACCTCTTCGATCAATAGAAGGATTGTACTTTCAAATTTCAAGTGTTGGCATATTGTATATTCATTTAGCAATTTGCATATGTGGTAGATTTCTCTCTTCCCAAATTCTGATTCGTACCTAGTTGCTAGCTTATCGTATTATGCAGGTCATGTTAAGTGTTCTTTATGTCTGTTGCTGACGTTGTAAGTAGATGTTAGGTGGCTGCAAAGTGTCTTGTATCAGACCTCTCTCCATCGTTTTCCCTCATGTTTTGGTCATTGGATCGAACCTTCTCACGAAATGCTTATGCATAGTGGTCGATTGAAATCGAAGGTCTTCCTTTTCCCTTGTTTGTTTAGTGTTCAAGGTTCCAAGTAGAGTGGATCAATTTTTTGGTGTATCACCTTTATTAGGTAGGATTTCCCCTTAAAGTTTCCTTTTCCCTTTTCCATGGTAGTCCGTAGCATAGAGTAGAGATCCTCATTGATACATCTTACAGGAACCAGCCTTCTCTGGAGGTTCTTCTCACCATTGAGGCACCCATCCTCGTGAGAAGATTTCATTGTTTCAACCGGATAGGGGACTGGCCATTTTATGCACGTCTTTGATTTAGGGCACAACTCCAGGTTGACAACAGTAATGCCCCTCTTTAGACCAATTTTAATAAATTTGGAAATCGCTGCAAACCCTAATTGAAAATCTCAGAATTCTGAAAATAGCCATTTATGTACTAAAAATGAATTTCCAACATTCAATAAACCGTCACAAATAGCAGATTATAATATTTTTTTAATTTGATTGCATAAGTCTTATTTTTTTCAATAAAATCAGGGCTAGAAATTATTATAAAATATTACCAAATTAGTGATGGAAGACACTGAATATTCTGTTCATCACGCAATGCAAAATTGATGTTTGACCTACCCCAAACAAATTGCCACACTCCAAGTGGCTGGAAAATGACTGCGCTGACCTTTTAAAGGGCTGATCCCCTGCTGCAACCACCCTTCAACGTCCTCCAAACCCAACGTTCGGCCTCTAAGACCACCCAAACAAGGTTGTTGCCCTTCCAAAATTGTCCAAGGTGATTCGCTGCACCCCCAACTGCCCTAGCAGGGTTGCCACCATCTACAAGTGACCCAAACAGCCGAAGATGAAATTTTAGTGCGAGTGTGACCTTTGAATGAGGTCCCCAACTGAGTACTTGAGGGGTTGCATCCCCAAATACTAAAACTAGTGACGGTTTCCGTTCTCACAAGTTGAGTTGCAAGCGATCGTGCTCAACAATTAGAAATTGATTTCAAGATAATAAATAGATCCCAAAATTAGATCTCCCTATCTCCTTTTATACCCTTTTCCCTCCAATTCCTCCTCCAAGGTGGGCACTCCAAAGGGGAGAGAAAATACAATTATTCCAAAAACAACTCAATAATAGAATTAAACCAAGGGCTGATTACATCAATTTAAAAAGTCCCACCGCTTTATTATAACTCAATTTAGAAAGAAGTTGCTGACATAAGTCACTTTTGGCAACTCAGACATTATTATTTTTACTTAAAGTATTTAAAAATACTTTTTATTTTAATAATAATATTATCTTAATCTAAAAAAAAGGGACATTACAGTTCGCTATTCTCAAATTTGCTTGCCCTCAAGCAAATGCAAGCTCAACTACTCGAGCTCTTCCCAAATGACCATCTTTGTAATACCTAGATCCTACTTCATTCTTGTGAACTTGCAATCCCATGTTCTGAACAAACTCTTCCTTATTATTGCTTCAGAGAATCTGAAACTGAACTATAAGACAACACTCTTGAAGTTGGAGTGATTGCCATGATTACTTTGAACTCCATGAGTTCCTTCCATGTTGCCCAAAGCATGACTGTAGCATTGCATTTTCTCCCTTAAAATCAGACTTCTAGTGGCTAGAAACCAATTTACACTAGCTGTACATGCCTCAACATTGACAGTACGCTAAAAACTTTTCCACCATGTGACTGGAAATCCTTTTAGGGCTGTCATAAAAGGGTAAAGGGGGTTGGAACTGTCACTAGCATTAGACAAAAGAATGGTACACCAGATGCCATATTGAAAATTCTTCGTAAAGACAATAATCTAGAGGCTGGAAACAATCACACTTTGACTGGAAATACTTCAACAGCAATGACAAACTAAAAAACACTTGACTTTTTGCTAGGAACCACTAGTATGGTTGCCAACAAAATGTTGGGCAAGCTAGAAATGTGGATAACAACAGGTCTAATATCTTCCTTGATTTCTCCTTCACACATCGCAGGGTGGAAAATCTATACGTGGCTTGACTTCAACAAAACCATGCTATGTTGAGTCAAATGACCTTAACAACAACAAAATAATGTCTATTGTGTTTACTACCTTCCCACATCTAGTATCTTGCTACCCTGGCAATGGTGACTTTATGCATAGCCTTGTCTTCAAGTGTAGGACAGGGTTCTAAGGAGTGATCATCCTTGTAGCTCAAATGATCACCTGGATCCCACTCTTTTATGCATGCATCATTTGGAACTTGCATGAAAAGATCTATGTGCCCGTTACTAAATGTGTTCATCTTATCACCATTTTTAACAAGCTGCACATGATGACAAATTTTTTGCAGTGACATAGGAGGAAGCAACAAATCTAAAATATGTTCATCACTATCATACCTTAGGTTGCCAACAAGGGGTTCACCCTCCTTTGCTGAATTGGACAATGTAAAGGTTGAGAACAACTATGCAAGGACTGAAAATATCCCTTGAGCAACCTCAAACTGAAAAGAATTCCTTCCCTTGATTGAAGGCACTCGTAAACCCACCTAAATGAGAATCAATGAAGTAATGTGGTGGTTGATAATGGTAATGACAACAACACTAAAAATCAGACTTATTGCCGTCCCAAAGGTGTTCCCTCTACCCTTTGATGGTAGGATGTTATCACCCCATGCTTTCTTCATATCTTGTTGACAATCTTTTGTGCAATTTTTTGGAGTCGCCCTGTCCCAATTGAGCTCATGAATGATGGTACTACTGCTCTTTTGACTCTTGTGAGGACTTGTGATGAAATTCATGATCATGCCCTCCCAATTTTGATAAGGAAGAAGCAATGGCTGCCACCATCTTTCATTAGGTTTCTCCTTGATGTATTGGCAAATGTTGCTTTCTCCATGACATTTGAGTGTATCTTCAATCTTTTGAAAAGACAAAGGAGCTGTAATACGACTATATGTGATTGATGGCAACAATTCAAACTTAGAAATCCTGGAACTCAGCAGAACAATATTAGTATAACAGCTGCAATATGGAGAATAGTTGACAAATATCATCAATGTTAGTGATATAGGAGGTGAAAACAACCAAACAATGATTGAAAATACTTCATTAGCAGCAACAAACGGAAAAGTAGGCAATCCTACAATTGGAAGCCTTTGTATGGCTGTAAATGTTGTTATGCAACAACTGGAAACGGTGATGATGTTAGCCTTTAAGTGGAAGGTTTGCAACATGGCTATTCCCAATGTGTTCGACCTTTCTAACTAGTTGCCAAAGATAAAAAATGCTAGAGTAGATTCAAAGCTTCTATCCACTTTTCCATTCAAAATTTTTCCCGAGTCCCATACGCCATCATAATGTCTAAACACCACCATGCACTTATTCTGAAAAATCTGAATATCCACATGATGTTTACCTTGTTCATGTCTAGAAATATCGCCAAAACTCCATCTTAAGATACGTGGGCAGCGTCGTGACTTATCTTCTTGACCTTTGACTACAACTGTTGGATCATTATGATGCAAACACAATCTGTTACACAATTTCAACTCATTAGAAATGGAGAATATCATGCCCATGTTGAAAGGTATATTAGCAACTGAATCAAAATCTATATAGGAAGACAACGCTGCTGTGTAATGTCCCCCTTTTTGAGCTAGTCCTTGGGATGAGACCCTTAGCTTGAGTGCTCCCTAGGGTTAAGGATATAAAGGCAAAAAAGGGGAGCATTAGTAAGCTTCAAGGTTATGTTGATAAAGCACTTTATTATCTAATCTTGGGGCCTTTTCAAAGGCCGTCCTAAAAGTGCTTTTATAAGGAAGCTTGTTATATATCTTTTTTATTAAAAGGAAAAGTAACTTTCCCTCTATTTTGGGCGCCACAATTGGAGGAAGAATATAAAAAGGAAGAGAGGCTTTTTTGAAAAGGGCATGTTAAAATATTGATTTGGAAAATTGAATCATGTATGTCAAGCTTGGTTTCCACCTCTTGAGGACGAAAACCTTCAAGAAGTGTCATAGGTTTGGGGACGAATCCCTCCATTCCTTCTACTTGAGAAACTCTATTCAAGGGTTGTGAGTTTCAAATTGCATGTGTTCATGTAGTTGGATCTACAAAGTTGTTTCTAGACACCACTTTCATTGAGAAAATATTGCAACTTCTATCGAAAACATGTTTTGATAATTTCATAGGTTTGGAGAAGAGCGAATCACTTTGGGAGCTTGTTCGTATTGCGGATACCTTCTAAAGGGGTGGCGACTTGCCTAGGGAGCTAGGCGAACCACTTGGAAGGGTCATTGGATGCCAAAGAATGTTGCACATTATTTTATTGAATTTTCTAGCTAAGATGACTTTTTTGGTGAGTGGATTTCGAGGGTTTGAGGCTGATTGGGAGTGCTTTGCTATGTAGAAAATATTGCTAATATTTTATACCACTTTTTCAGCTTGGTCGACTGGCCCTATGGGTCCTTTGGAGGCTACTTGGAGGAATTTTGGGTGAGTAAAATATTTTGATTTTATTCCTATATTTTCTGAGGTAGGGTGAACTAGTTGGGAAGAAGAATTGAACATCTTAGAGGGTTTTTAGACTCTGTTTGGCAAGGTACAAGTTCTTTTATTTCTTGATTTTTGTGGTGAATTATAAGGGTTTGAAAGGAATTGGAAGGGAAAGACTAGGGTTTCATTCTAAAAATTCTGCTGTTATTTTATGAGTGGGGTGACTCACTTGAGTATTTTTTGAGGTTTATGGGGTGCTTTTAAGCCCTAAAAAATGGACAAATAATATTATAATTATTTGTGAAATTTTGACATATTTTTTGAGGACCTTTGACATCATTTTGTAAGTGAATCCAAGGGAAAACTCTGATTTGATTCACATAGTAATTTCTGCACATAGGCGACTTACCTTGAAGGGTTTTTGGAAGTTTTGGGGCGTTAACATTGGAAATATTTCATTCTGAAATATTTCTATATTTTATTATTATTTTGGCGAGTTTTGCAAGGGTTTTAGGGCTGAATTAACAAGAGAAAACACAGCTATACTTTCAGGAGAAAAATCAGAACATTGCAAGGGTATTTTCTAAGGTACATCCACTTTTTCTCACACATAAATAGGTATTTATTACAACAGCATGATTCACATAGTAATTTCTGCACATAGGCGACTTACCTTGAAGGGTTTTTGGAAGTTTTGGGGCGTTAACATTGGAAATATTTCATTCTGAAATATTTCTATATTTTATTATTATTTTGGCGAGTTTTGCAAGGATTTTAGGGCTGAATCAACAAGAGAAAACACAGCTATACTTTCAGGAGAAAAATCAGAACATTGCAAGGGTATTTTCTAAGGTACATCCACTTTTTCTCACACATAAATAGGTATTTATTACAACAGAAAATTCATGATTTATGTATGACATATTGTATGAATTTAAGGTGAAAATTAAGTGAATATATGATTCAGTAGTTTTGGAATTTATTGTGCAACATTGGCACCTAGAGTTTATTTATATTTGGAGTGTTTTGAGCATATATATATCAGCTAGGGGTGGCTGTTTTAAAATTTTTAGAATTAAATTTGTTTGGGGTTTGTTAAGGGTTCTGTTGGAAAACCCCCTTTTTCCATCATTGTCTCAATTTGGGGACATTACAGTGGTATCAGAGCCATATCTTGGCTATTCTGTGGGGCGAGAGATTGATACATGAATGGCAACAAAGAGGTTAAGTTTTATTTGAGGAGTAGCAGGAGGGAAGAAAGCTTCCACCAGTTGGTACACTTGAGTAGGACCGAGCTATGAGTGACATGGAGCACCAGGAGACAGGGTGAGATGAGAGACAAGTTCGCTGAAGAGAGGTTTGAGAAGTATTCTCAAACTCAGGAGAGGATGACAACTGTGATGAAGGGGTTTCTTTGTTCCCTCAGTGAGATGGGTGGCTTGAAGCCACTCAATGGAGATAGCGGTGCTTCAAGGAGCATGCCAGATGCACACACACCCCCTTTGGGGAATAGGGCATCCACATGTAGGCCCATACAACCTACATTTGTTCAGAGGGAGGAGCCTGCATCGAGGGAGGGGTTATTCAACCAACGTGAGGAGTTAGAGAGAGATATGGATGAGTATGTTACTTTGTCTGAAACAGTTAGGGGGGCTATGACATTTTCTGAGTTTTCAGCTTGGAAACGGGAACAGGTTGGGCCCAGGATCGATCAAAGGGAGAGAGGTAGTCAGGGAGATCTCCGACATGCATTGGGAAAATTATCTCTTTCTACTTTTAATGGGTCACAGAGGAGTTTGCCTAGGGCCTGGATTTAGAAGGTAGATACCTTCATTTCGTTTCGACTGATGGCAGAGGGAGAGGCCATCCAGTTTGCCACCTTACATTTAGAGGGAGCAACCCACAATTGGTGGTATCATGGTTTGGTCACACATGGGCATCAACGCATACACTTCTATGAGGAGTTTAGTGGGAGATTGATTGAGAGGTTTGATAGAGTGGACTTTGAGCTTCACTTCCGTGATTTAGCTCAATTGAGGCAGATAACTTTAGTGGACGATTACGTCATAGAGTTTCAGAGACTTTCAGTCATGGTGATTGATATTTAAGATAGGAGATTGGTGGGTCTATTCATAGAGGGCTTGATTGACTCCCTAAGGGGATTGGTCAAGGCTTTTGATCCACCTACGTTGAGGGAGGCCATTCAGAAGGCCTACGATTTGGAGTCTTCTACTCCGAGGCACAAATTTCCACCTTTGGGACAACCAAAGTATTTTTTCCCCACCTATTGGGCAACAGAGAAGTGGCGGTTTGGGGCAGCCCAAGAGTAGCTTTTTAGGACCACCTAAGGCCAATCATGTGGGTCCTTTGATTAGACCAAACCAACCATGTTTGGGGCAGCAGAAGGAGCTACCACATAGTAGCTTTGATGTGAAGAATGAGCTAAAAAGGAAAGGTTTTTGCTTCACATGCAAGGGCCCTTGGGAGAAAGGCCACAATTGCCGTGGCAAGGGACAGGTTCACTACATCAAGGTTTTTTTCGATGAGAGGAAAATGAGGAAGAAGTTGGGATAGCCAACTATGAGGAGCACACTTTGGAAATAGGAGAGGAGGAATTGAGTGGCACTTTGGCATCACTTTGCGGGGCTCCTAGATATTACCCCTTCAGAGTTAAGGGTTCATTGAAATGTACACCTATTACCATAATGATTGATAGTGGGGCAACTCACAATTTCATTGATAGGGGATTGGTAACATCATGTGGATTACAATTAGTGGAGTTCAAGGGTTTCAGAGTTACAGTAGTGGATGGATTCACCATCCTTTGCACAACCAAGATTCCAAAGCTTAGCCTCACTTTGGAAAAACATGTGGTTGAGGATGATTTTTATGTGGTGGGCATAGGGGAGACCAATATGCTCTTTGGTATTCAATGGTTACACTCACTTGGTGAATATACACAAAACTACCAAACTACGGAGCTCAAATTCAAGATAGCGGGCAAGGAGATTGTTTTGCATGGATTAAATGATGGAGAGGCCCTGTCTTCCAAGGCCAATAAATTGTTAGGAGGATGTATCATGAGCATGAAGAGAGTGGAAAAGAAGGCTGCCCCTAGACATAAAATGCAGCCCCTTCTAAATTTTGAGCCTTCTCAAAAGCATTTGGTAAACATTGCAAATTGTCATTGTGGTCATAACTTATTTGAAAGAGATGGGAAGAGAATGGATTGCCAAGGGCAACCCAAAACATTCTTAGGGCAGCACCCTACTCCCTCTTGCACAAGGGGAAATAGTGAGGCATCGAGGAAAAGAGGACGCCCCATAAATGTTCTTTGAAGGAGAGTGATTAGCAGCTGCACAAAAAATCCAAATGGCAAAAAAGGAAAATCCCTCTTCTTGCAAAGGAAGGACAAACTTGGAGGGAATCACCTATGGAGCATTGGAAACATCAAAACCCATTTATCTTCCACATGGCAGCCAATAGAAAGAGTAAGAACAGGTGGTAAGAGGTTTGAAATTTCTTATCTCCAATTCCCTGAGTTAGAAAATCAAGTTCAGTGACATAAAGAAGGGAAAAAGTGGCGATTTATTGTCAATTTTCAGCCTACATTGGGAAGATTTGGTACCAAGGTGTATTCTGAAAATGATCACAAGGTGAAATCTGATTCTAATGATCAATTACAGCAGTACCTAAGAAGCCAAAAATCTTTTTTTTTTTGGTAAGATACAGCTAAGGGTACCATCTGGAATAATGCATATGGAAACATACTTTTGGTTTCGTACAATAGAGGAGGTGCAATTCCATGATGAGGATTGGTGTAGGCTTTTGTTTGGTCAAAATTACATCTTTCCTTTGCATAAAGGGAGTGGTAGAAGACTCACACAAAAAAAGTGGTGCATAGGCATTGTCATCATTCAAAGTATGTTTTATAAAGAGGTCTTATTGATTAATTTCAGAATTGTGAATATTTTTCTTGAAGGCACATCATACTCTTTGGAAAATTGAATCAAGTATGTCAAGCTTGGTTTCCACCTCTTGAGGACGAAAACCTTCAAGAAGTGTCATAGGTTTGGGGACGAAACCCTCCATTCCTTCTACTTGGGCAACTCTATTCAAGGGTTGTAAGTGAGCTTCAAATTGCATGTGTTCATGCAAGTGGATCTACAAAGGTGTTTCTAGACACCACCTTCATTGAAGAAATATTGCAACTTCTATCGAAAACAAGTTTTTTGGTAATTTCATAGGTTTGGAGAAGAGCGAATCACTTTGTGAGCTTGTTCATGTTGTGGAAGACCTTCCCAAGGGGTGACGACTTGCCTAGGGAGCTAAGCAAACCACTTGGAGGGGTCATTGGATGCCAAAAAAGGTTGCACATTATTTTATTGAATTTTCCAGCTAAGGCAACTTGTTTGGTGAGTGGATTTTGAGGGTTTGAGGCTGATTGAGAGTGCTTTGCTATGTATAAAATAGTGCTAATTTTTATACCACCTTTTCAGCTTGGGTGATTTGCCCTACGGGTCCTTTGGAGGAATTTTGGGTGAGTAAAATATTCTGATTTTATTCTTATATTTTTTGAGGTAGGGTGAACTAGTTGGGAATAAGAATTGAACATCTTGGAGGGTTTTCAGACTTTGTTTGGCAAGGTACAAGTTCTTTTATTTCTTGATTTTTGTGGCAAATTGTCATAAGGGTTTGTAAAGAATTGGAAGGGAAAGACTAGAGTTTCATTCTAAAAATTCTGCCATTATTTTATAAGTGGGGCGACTTGTGGAGTATTTTTGAGGTTTATAGGGTGCTTTTAGGCCCTCAAAAGTGGACAAATAATTTTATAATTATTTGTGAATTTTTGACATATTTTTCGAGGACCTTTGACATCATTTTGAGTGAATCTACGGGAAAATTCTGATTTGATTCACACAGTAATTTTTGCACATAGGCGGCTTGCCTTGAAGGGTTTTTAGAAGTTTTGGGGGGCTAACATTGGAAATATTTCATTCTGAAATATTTCAATATTTTATTATTATTTTGGTGAGTTTTGCAAGGGTTTGAGGGCTGAATTAACAAGAAAAAATGCAGCTGTACTTTCAGGAGAAAACCCAGAACATTGTAAGGGTATTTTTCAAGGTACATCCACCTTTTCCCACACATAAACATGTATTTATTACAATAGCAAATTCAGGTTTTATGTGACATATTGTATGAATTTAAGGCGAAAATTTAGTGAATATATGCTTTAGTGGTTTTGGAATTTATTGTGCAACATTGACACCTAGAGTTTATTTCTATTTGGGGTATTTTGAACATCTATATATCAGCTAGGGTTGGTTGTTTTAAAATTTTCAGAATTCAGTTTGTTTGGAGTTTGTTAAGGGTTTTGTTGGGAAACCCCCTTTTCCCGTCATTGTCCCAATTTGGGGACATTACATGTTGCTGCCCTATCTATCATACCATGGACTTTGTATAGGGGACAACCATTCAATCCAACTTGCAAAACAATTGATTGTTTGCGCATACCTTTATGTGGTTGCCAAGCATGAATCATACCTTGTTGATACTGAATGTGATGTTGTTGCAACTACTGACCTGTGGCTCATAGTTGAGATATTTGACCCTTGTGCTTCAACCACTGAATCCTATTGTCTTTCATAATATTTTCCTTATGCTCCTCTGAGGTCAATTATGATTTTTTTTTTATCCAGTTGTATGGGTTAGTGAAATTATCAACAATAATGATATTGAAATCAGAAATTCCATCCTTTATAGATTTCAAAATATTCGCTGGATTCCATACCATTATGCAAAATGTACTTTGAGCCAAAGGCTCTACCTTTATTGTTTTATCCTTCGTAGCTTACTGTCCATGATGGCAATAAATCTGAAATGACATATTATGGAACAACAAATCTGAAACATGATTTTCTTTTATCTGATTTATCAATAGGAGCCTTTGAGCGGTTTGCCTTGACACAACCATCCTTGCAATGCTTGGAAGATTGATAAGAACTTTTAGGGCTATTTTTATTGAACTTTTACTTTCCACTTGTAAGGTGGATTCCTTTATGGGCTGCTCATTAACTTCTTTCAGATCTAAATTCTCTTGCTTCCTGAGTTCTTTCTTGGGATTATTTTGAAGTTTTAGCTTTCAATCTTTTTTCTTCAAACTTCTATTTCTATTTTCTGTGTATGCCTCCAAGAATTTTTCAAAGGTATTATAAAACGTGTATATATCAACCTTCTTATCATATTTCATTGAAAGCTAAAAGTTTGACCTTATCTCTATCACACTGCGCTTCCAACCATGCTTCCTAAATAGGATCATTCTTTTGCATTCTTCTAAATGAATCTAGGGCTTTATAGCTGATAGAAAACTGCTTTATAAGCTGATTCTTAATATCTTGGCTTTTCGTTTGTACTTTTTGTCTTGCTTTTATGTTGATTTCTTCAAGATGATCCTTAGCTTTTTGCTGCTCTTTTTGTATTTGCATCCACACCTCTCGGATATGATCTATGTATTCCTCATTTGGTAAGAACTTAGGTTGCCAATTCATTGTAGACAACTCAAATCCCACAGTTGGCCAAAAGATAGCTTTGATATCACTATAATGTCCTTTTTCGGACTAATTTTAATAAATCTGGAAATTGCCGCAAACCCTAACTGAAAATTCTAGAATTCTGAAAATAGCTATTTATGTACTAAAAATGAATTTCCGACATTCAATAAACGCTCGTAAATTGAAATATCTCCAACCAGGAGATATTGTTCTAAACTTGCAAAATTCTGATTTTTCTTTTTAACATGCAATTATTTCGTCAAACAGTTGTATGCAATGATTATACAAGGTTTAGAACAACTATGACTATAGTCATAAATCCATCATATAATCATGAAAACATTCAAAGATTACGTAGTGTCATTTTGTCAAACAATTGGCAATCTATCTATTGCGTTGGAGACGTCATTGACACTCATAAACAATTTGAAAAACAAGGAATAAGGCAAAGACATTTTAACAAACATTTACCTTACCCTCAACTAAAGCAAGCATTCCAATATACAGTGTTCAGATAAATAATTTTTGACCTCTTAACTGATATAGATGCTGTTGGTAATCTATCTCTGAGTGTAGTAATCCATGGTACAATGTAATGTCCCCATTTTCATGAGCATCAATTCGTCGAAGGATTAGCCTATTATGCGACCCTCGTAGGCTGATAGGATGGATAGAGGGTCTTGATGGAGCTTGGCTTGTTTTCGACTAGCAGAATTTTTTCAGTTGGCTTTCGTTCGGGCTCTTTCGGACACGTTTGTCTGAGCTCCTGTTTTTTAGGGATTTTTGGCACTCAGCGGAGCACCCCTGTTATGGTCTGGTCATGTGCGGAATCACTCCCTGGTTCACCAGTTTCGGATGGTTCGAGGATCGGACATGTATTGAGGGAGATATTAATATTTGATTGATTTAATTAAATATTAATTACTTGGCGGAATTTAATGCCTTAGGCGTTTTGACCCAAGGGGGCGCTCATATTGAAGGGGGCCGTTTTAATTATATTTTATAATTAAAATTGTGTCTTAGACTATGGAAAATTAAAAGACAAAGAAACCCTAATTTTTAATTGTGAAACCCTAATTAGGGTAAGCGCACTTTTTCAAGGTTATAAGGGTTTCTCATTGGTAAGAGCGCCATTTATGTTGACAAATTTTGCTAAGTGTTTTTTTTGAGAAGACTGAGCCAAGGGTTCCAGTATTCTATTTGCATTGAAGAACGTGCAATCTTCAGTGTGTGCAATTCAGAGGTTGTGAGATATCAGCGGATCTATTGCCGATTTGAGAGATAACTTTACACAGAGGTTATCACAGGAGTTCACAGGTATTTATTACATCAGGGTTTGATCCAGAAATTATCCAGAACAAGATTCAAGGTTGTGGCGCAATTTTCTAGGGTTCGGGAGTACAGCTGTACCAAGCCAGACTGTTTTTACTGCCGCCATACGGAATCCATATGGTACTGTACCAGGCCGTACAGTTACAGCAAAGGGCGTATTTTTGTTCTGGTGCAAAATGCCTTCCTTTGGCAATTCTGCTGATACCCTTTTGGGCGCCCAGACATCTAGCATCTTTTTGTACCTTCAGAAGCAGGGAGAAAAGGATATTTATTGCAGTCGTACCAGCTATACCAGATCTAGGGTTTGCAGAAAAATCAGGTTTTTAAGACAATATTTTATATTATTTTGTATGTGTGCAAGAGATCTTTATTGTAATCATCTGAAGTAAATAAGAAGATCAAAGTTTAGTTAGTTGAAAGAGTACACTGCTATTTATTTATTTATTTGAATCTATTCAAATTTATCTTGCAAAAATCGCATTTTTATTCATGCAAAAACATCAAAAAAATCAAAATACACAAAAACAATCCAAAACATACAGTTTCAGAATTAAGGGGAAACAGGGGTTTCTACATACAAGGAAATGGATCATTATACTGGATCAAACTTAATATATTAACAGCTGAAGCTATTTTAAAACTCATATCAGCAGCGATGTAGACTGTTCTGTAATCCCTTTATAACCTCTGCACTCCTTCCAAAGATTGTTGTGCATTCCATAATCATCATCAACTTGTGTTGTGGCAGCCAACAATACAAGGGTTTGGAAACCCCATGAGTTGCACTCAAAGCTCCCACACTGCCTCCAAATCAACATGCCAATCCTCCAGCTATGGAGTCAACCTTTGGGGCCCACTCTATGACAAAATAACCTGTGATATTTACCCAATCTGTTGGCCAGTACCAAAATAATCGCCAGTATGCCGAAAATAATCCTTGGTACCTATGAATGCAGCTACTAGGGATTGAGGATAAATCCTCTCACCGAAATAACCCTTCCAGCTAGGGTCCAAAATCTCCTTTGCACCGAAACTAGGGATCTCAAGGGAATTTACTCAAGCAAACTGGATGAACACGTAGGCTCTCCAAAACTCCACAGAAAATAATAATGAACATAATGATAATATTAACCTCCAATTCTCTTTGTAACTCCTCCAAACCCTAAAAACCTTCATCTTTTCCAACGCCCCCTTTAAAAAAAAATCATTAATAAGTAATAAATACTCATTAAGGGTCCAATGCCCATGGGGGGGAAAATAACACTTTTCCGAGTCATAAGTTATGACTTTAAGCACCTCAACATGAAAATATAACATAAAGTGCATTAATGGCCTCTTCAACGTAAAAATATAAAGTTAAATGCACATAAGGGTCAAAATATTCCCTTTATTCCTCCCATGCCCTAATTCTCAAGGGAATAAATAAGGAAAAAGGGTGGAGTAGGCCACCTAGGTCTCCAAACATTTGGACAGGGACGTTACAGTCCTCCCTTCCCAAGATTGCTTGTCTCCAAGCAACTGTAGATTAGGATGCTGCAAAATATGTTCACCTTCCCACGTAACATCCTCTAATGGCAAATCCTTCCACTGCACCAAATACTCTATGATGACTCGGCTCTTGAGCTTCTTTTCGCGCTCCTCAATAATTGATTTTGGAACTAAAATCAACTTGCCCTCCTCGTCCAGCGGTGGCAACTCAGTAGATGGCTCCATATGTTGTCCAAGTGCCCTTTTGAGGCAAGACATATGGAAAACATTGTGGATCTTGCTATGCTCAGGTAGCTCCAACTCATACGCAACCTCTGCAATTCGTCTCAGAATCCTATAAGGCCTATAGGAACGGGGCTTCAATTTCTTTGCACCACTTTTATTTGAGGAGTATTGCCTATAAGGCTGTAAGCGAAGGAACACCAAATCTCCCATGTCAAATGATCTTTCCACCCTGTACCTATCAGCATACATCTTTTGCTGAGTTTGTGCTTGTTGCATATTCTCCTTGAGGGTTTTCATGATGTCTTGATTTTCTTGAATCCAGTCACGAGGTTTGAGAGCTCGACTATATGATATCACCAAATCAACAATTGATGAAGCATCATACCCATAAAGTGCTCAGAATGGTGTCATGCCAATGCACATATGATAGGTTGTATTGTAGCAATGTTCACCTAAGTACAACCACTTAACCTATGCCTTCTGATGCCCTACCACATAACTCTGCAAATAACCATCTATCCATTTATTTACGATCTCGATCTAACCATCGGTTTGCGGATGATAACTAGTACTCGGCGTGAACTTTGTACCGGCTAACTGAATAGCTCCTGCCAAAATGTACTCATGAATCTACTGTCCCGATCATTGACTTTGTTCTTAGGCAATCCATGTAACCTAACCCCCCCCTCAAAGAATGATGCTGCTGCCTGTGGTGCATTGTTCTCAAACAACATCGCAAAGAAGTGAGCATACTTAGTCAATTTGTCGACCACCACATAAATGCAATTCTTACCCTGAGCCTTGGGTAAGCCCATAATGAAATCCATGGATTTAATCTCCCATTTTTGGTCTGGAATGGGCAATGGCTAAAGTAATCCTGTAGGGAATGAGTGTTCAGATTTGCTCTGCTGACAAACCACAGACTCTCTAATATGTTTAAGGACATCGTCCTTCAATCCTCTCCATTCAAATCTCTCCCATATATATCTGTAAGTCTTGAAGTACTCTGGATGACTTGCCAATGGTGTGTCATGTACGGTACTCAAGGTCTTCTTCTTCATCCTCGACTCAGGCACTAGGTATACCCTACCCTTGTAGTATATCACATCATCAACAACCTTATACCTATCATCCTGTATCAATCCATCCATAATCTCACAAGTAAACTAGTTCTTGGAATACTCAACCAATATATGAGCCTTCCAATCAACTAAAATCTCTGACATAGAGCAAAGTGATGGCTGCCTAGATAATGCATCAGCTACTACATTGTTTTTTCCCTTCACATACTCTATATCAAAATTGTAGGCCTGTATCTTGCTTACCCATTTTTGTGGACGATCATTGAGGTCTTTTTGCTCCATGAAATACCTCAAGCTATTGTGATCGATCCGAACCACAAACTTGTTGCCTACCAAATACTGTCAGAATTTGACCAAGGCATGCAAAATAGCCAATATCTCTTTGTCATAAGTAGAGGACCCATGCTCTACCATACTTAGCTTCCGACTCTCATAGGCAATGGGATGCTTATTTTGCATCAGCACTGCACTGATAACCACACCCAAAGCATCACATTCAAGAATAAAGGGCTGTGAAAAATCCAACAATGCTAACACTGGGCATGTGCTCATCACCTTCTTAAGGTGATCAAATACCTGTTGTGAAGATTTTGACCAAACAAATGCACCCTTCTTGGTCAAATCTGTCAATAGTGCTGTCAACTGAGAGTACCCCTTCACGAACCTCTTGTAATAGCAACAAAGTCCTAGGAAACCTCTCAAATGAGTTAGAGTTTTCGGCAATGGCCACTCAATAATCGCTTGTATTTTTGTCTGATCCAATTTAACTCCTGCTCCAATAACATATCCCAAACAGAGAACCTCCCTCATCCCAAACTCACACTTGGAAGCCTTCGCATAAAGCGATTGTGATCCCGTAATAGACAAGACCTCATCAAGGTGTCTAAGGTGATCCTCCCATGCTCTGCTGTATATCAAGATGTCATCAAAGAACACTAGGACAAATTTCTGCAGGTGGCGGTTGAACACATAGTTCATACAAGACTGGAATGTAGCTGGAGCATTAGTCAACCCGAATGGCGTCACCAAGAACTCATATTGTCCATAATGGCACCTGAAGGTTGTCTTGTGTACGTCCTGCGCCTGCACTCTAATTTGATGGTATCCTAAACGTAGATCGATTTTGGAATTCTCCGCTCCATGTAGCTCATCAAGTAACTCATCGATCCTAGGAATGGGATACCGATTCTTGATAGTCTTTTGCTTGAGTGCACGGTAATCAATATACATCCTCAAAGTCCCATCTTTCTTCACCAATACCACTAAAGACGCAAATAGACTAGAATTAGGCCTGATATGTCCCATATCGAATAACTCTCTGATAGTCTTCTCTATCCCTTCCTTAAAACATCGAGGATGATGATAAGGAGTGGTGATAATTGGCCTAGTTCCCTCCTCAAGCTCTATCACATGCTCAATGCTCTATCAGGTGGTCTCCCTAGAGGCATCTCACCAAAAACCCCACTATGCTTATCCAACAAGAACTGTATGTCAATGTGGTAATCCTTCTCACCACTACCTGTATCCTTCGTTGAAATGAAGCAATGAATTGCTCAGTCTATGTCACCATCCCTGAATGTCCTCTCCATGCTCTTGGCCGTAACCACTCTCGGAGCTCCATTGGACATTCCTCGCAACACCACATGTTTCCCATTCACTTTGAATTTCAGCTCCATAGTCTAGAAATTCTGAGTGAATTCCCCAAGCGAATGTAGCCACTAAACACCCAATATGAGTTGGTATTCCCAATACCAACCACATAGAAATCATTGGTCGACGTATGATTGCCCAATGCAATACTGAGCTGCGGGACACGCTTGGTGCATGTCATAGTAAAACCATTTGCTACAACAACGTTGAAGCCCTCAAAGTCTTCAACCTATAGTCCTTGCTGCATGACTAACGCCTCGTCAATGGAATTGTGGGTTGCCCCACTATCAATCAGTACTGACACCTGCTGCCCTTGAAGTACGCCACGAACCTTGAATGCATTGTACCTAGTAGTACCAAACAATGTAGCAATAGTACCTCTTGATGTGGGCTCCTGTGTCTGTGTAGACTCCAATTCCTTATGCTCACTATGATCATCCGACACATCACTATCTGAAGCCTCACTGTCCTCTTCCGAAAACACCTCAATGTAGTGCATTTTTACCCTTCCCTTGCACCTTTGCCCTAGTTCCCATGGGTCTTTGCATGTGAATCATAGCTCTTCCTCCGCAACTCATCTCTAGCCTCATTTGTCATGTAAGGCTTCTTTGGAAATTAAGGTCCCTTGTCCTACTTTTGTGGAAAAGGCTTAGCCGAAAATTTTGATGAAAATCTTGCCTTGGGAGTAGAGAACTCCAAGTCTCGTGCTCTCTTGATAGCATGTTGTAGTGAAGGTGGACTAAATGCCATCACCCAACCCCACAAAGGCTCTATCAATCCCTTGATAAATAAGGAGGTCAATCGTCTTTTGGAAACATCCGAAATCATGACTGACAACCTCTAAAATTCTGCAATGTAGGCATCAAACGTGCCAACTTGTCTCAGATGTGTTTCCTTATCTAAGAAACATCTTAGGATCCTTCTTATCGAACCTATCTATTAGCGTTTGTGTGAACTCTCCATATGTATCAATGAACCTGTGTCCTTGGGTTACCAACCCATGGTGCCACCAGTCATGTGCCTTTCCTTCCAGATGAAGGGTAGTGAACTTAATCATCTTGACCTCATGCATGGGGTTCAACTCCAAATATGTGTCCATCTTTTGGACCGGTGCCCTCGCTATGCACTTCCACAAACCGTCAAAGTTTGGGAGGATAAGTTTTCCCAAATGTCTCTGCATGTCTTGATTGGGACCACCTCTATCTTGTCATGGTCTAGTGCTAGACTTCCACCTACAGTAATCCGAAAAAGGCATAGCTGCCTGAAAGTCAGGTCCCAATTGTTGGTAAACTCTCCAAAACATAACCTCCTTTGGCTCCTCTGCTGCTTTGGTCTATCTGGTGCTACCTCCTGCACAAAGGTAGGCATAAATGGTCTTGGCGGCACACTAGGTGAACTAGTCGTGCGATGGACAGTATGGCTTGTCTCTTCATTTGCAGCTCCACCACCATTATCTCCGCGTACCCTTGAATGATGTGTACGCTGACTCAAGTATAAATTTGTTTGCTCCTGTTGCTTAACCATATTTATGAGCACCTTTTTCATGAATACATCATTGGAATCATCTACAATTGCCTCTTTACTTCTGTCCTCAGCCATTTCTTCAATCACGTTCCCAATTGGAAAATCAGTAAGAACTCCCTCTGTATTACCTACCGGATTTAACGGTCTTCTTCTTAAATAATACCTATTCACACATGTACTTGGCTGCATATGAAAGTTCTATTTTGCATAAAGTTACTCAATTGAATCTTAACTCTTACATGCAAGTGTTGATCCTGTAATGTCCCCCTTTTTCGCCTAAGGGCCTTGGACATGCCCTCTAGCCTATTTTTTGGCGTTTCCCCTAGGCTAAGGGAAAGAGAGAGAAAAAGGAGCACATACTACACTCTTTGAAAGGTAAAAGTGAAGGGGTAACTTAAGTTCTGTTTTTGCAACAACCCCACCGGGTTAGACATAGAAATACGTGATTTTTTTTATTAAACACATACCAAATATAGATTTCAGTCCGAGAATTTATCAGAGATCATATTACACATGCGTGATAATGTCAAAAAATCATAAATCACGGATCTCTAATCATCATGAGAGTATGTCAAAATGCAAATATAAATTTAATAATTATAACTCAGCCACAACTGATATAGATATACTGTCACCACTGTTAATGTGCAATAGTAAATAATTACAACTCTTCATGACAATTTCCAATAAGTACAATATATTACAATGTACAAATAAGATACATGGCTTCTCTGGAACATAGTTCCCAAACTTCAAGTATTTGTGGCAATTTCAAGTGTTGTCTCAATATGTAGTACTGCTGTGGAGAGGGAGAGCATCATCCGAGCACTTTTCCACACCAACCACGGATGAACGATCCCCCGCACTAATCCTATCAAGAAATGACCCTCTCTTCACGGATTAGTAGATAGTGACGCACAAGAATCCAGAGAGACAAGCAAGTACTCGTGTGCTGTATGATTTCTATCTAAACTTAACATGCTGTGTATCATAGAAAACTTAATCTATTGCAAGATATCACACATACATGTAAACCATACTCATGAAATGATAATATCTCATTAAACATACTTTGGCCAAAGCTTTAAGAATAGTAATATAAAAACAATCTATACATCGATCAAATTCATACACACCACTTGATTGGACTGCCTTCATTTGGTAATGCAATGCTAATAAACCAGTAAAGTTCATCTCACTCTTTACTCCACATTAACAAAGCAGATTGGTTAAATACAATTCAACCACAAGATTCACATAATTCACATCCTAATAGCAAATACAACACAACATATTAAATATAGGAGTAATCACAACATACATTAAATTTGTCAAACATATACATGAATCTTACATTATATTCTATCCCATAGTAAAAATAATAACTATAGTTATAACACCCAGGTAAATACACAATTAATTGTAGGGTTCAAACAATACAATTTGTTGAACCCATATTACCACAGTCTAGTGTTTAAACATAACTATTAAGCATCAACATCAAACTAGTAAAGTAGTCATAAATACATGAAAACACAAATTTGTATTCAACACCTAAAACATCCAGAACTTCATTTTTCAAAATGTTGGGTGAATATTTTTGTCAACCAGCTAACTGGTGAGCAAAATAGGTCTCTTCAACCACAACATAGGGAGATTGGTCGGCCAGATGTGCAGGTTTACTACATCAACAGGGGACAAATCTCTCCTCTCATAAGGGGAGGTTCCCTATGAATATGCAGGAGCTATATACTATATATATGCAGAAAATAACACTCGGGGGTAGGATACACTATCCATCTCTCTTCTTTCAGAGATGATGCTCACAAACAAAGGAGAAATCTTGGTGGAGACACTGAAGGCACTTCTCTTCTTTCAGAAGTGGTCTTACAGGGAACAACAAGAGTTCTTTCAGGTAGGAAACAAGTAACTGGTAACAAGGTGCAGAGTAACCAACAGTCTAAGATGTAGCACAAAGTCTCCACCTTGACTGTCCAAGAGTGAAATACGAAGAACAATGGGGGCACAAAGTCGTCCCAAGGTCCTTTACACAGGAATAAAAAACACACATTGAAGACAACTATGACAGCACAAACTCTGAAAGTAACTGGCTTCAGGGCACCTTCCTTGTCACTTCCGCTAGCTCTGCTTGTTAAATTGCATAAACAAGAATACATTTAGAAAACAGACATAAGAACAATCTCCTAGAATGATACAAGCTATAACAGCACAAAGTCTGAAAGTAATTTGCTTTCTGATTCAAACAAAGAAATATGAACAATCTGAGCTCAAAGTCTCAGTAATGTCTTTCAATTTGGGCAGAGTTTTGCTTTTGGTAACGGGAAGATCTCCCTTAAAACAATAAAAGAGATTACAATATATAGCAGCCAAAAAAGACTTGGCGCTTTGTTTCACGGAATGGCCCATGCCGCACTCAATGCATTGAATGCACTTTCAGTTTTGTCAAAGAGGGCCATGCTGGAACAGGGCAACTGCCTTAACTATGGCGTGTTGATTCATCTCGAATGTCTTCTCCTGGGCCTGAGTCATCTGGTGCCTGCACAGTTGTCCATTTTGTCTTTACTCTAAGGGAGACAAACCGGCGGCGTCTTCAAGTTTAAGGACTCAAATATCTATTTTTGTGCACTGTTCCAGCTATTGAAATAACTACTGCAGATATTTCCCTCTTCGTCTCTTCTTGCTGCGATTTGAACCCTCGGGCTATCTTTTCCCCTTTCTGGTTGTCTTTTTCTGGAATCTGAGCTCTCGGGGCTACGTTCCCAGTTTTGATGGCTCTTTACGCTCTTCTATCAGCGGTTCTTCCCTTTGGCGTTTTGGCCTTTAAATGCATTCGAGTCCGTCATCCTCCTTAGCAATTCTTTCGTGTCTTTCCCGCTTGCTTTGGCCGCTTTTCGCTGATCTCAACAAGTGACACATGGTGTGTTCTGCTGTGAAACAGGTGATGACACGTGGTAGCATCCGCTTACTTTATCAACTCCCCCGGGACCCACCACAGTCTTTACGAAACGAAAGGGAGAGACCGTGGATGTTAACACTTGGCGGCTTCCGTCGAGCTTTTTAAGGGACACGTGGCATGTTTCGCATAATCTAGCAATCACATGGACGATGACACTTGGAGCGCTCCGCTCTCGGGCTTTTTCCTTTCGAGCATTCCTTTGGTCGGGCTTATTTCCTTTGGACAAAAGTCCGAAGGAATTCCTTCGGGCTTTGCCTTAGTCAATTTCTCGCGGAAAATACTTCCGAAAGAATTCTAACGGCTCTTTCACTTAATAATTTCCTTTGGACAAAAAGTCCAAAGGAAATGTTCCCTGTCGGCCTTTGAACAAATCCGAAGGAATTCTATCTTTTCTGTCTTCTCTTTGACCCTTGAACCAATGTTGCCTGCCCTCCGCAATGGCACTTGCCTCTAGTTCACTGCCCTCCGCAAGGGCATTTGTTCCTTTGGCTTTGGGGCAGCCCCTTGAACCTATTGATTGAACCAACTTTGGTTCAACGGTTCAATGGTTCAATCGGTTCAATCTCTTTATTTGGCCAAGTCCTTTTGATCTTTTGAACCAAACGCGTTGAACCATTTGGTCGTTGAACCCGTTGAACCAAAATGGTTCAAGGTTCAACGGTTCAACGGTTCAAGCCTTTGTTTTTCGTTAAGTGTTCGTAGCCGTGGAACCTTGAAATGGTTGAACTTTGAACCTTGACAAAGCGCTTAACTCTTGCTAATGACGTTGAACCTTTGAACCCATTGAACCCGTTGAACCAAAATGGTTCAAGGTTCAACGGTTCAATGGTTCAATCCTTGCTTAGATGCTTGCCGATGGACATTTTTGATTGAACCAAGTCATTAAACCAACCTTGAAATCGCCTAAGTGTTGGAAACTTATTTTTCTGAAAGAATTTCCTTATTAAAGCCATTGAACTTATTGAAACTGCTAATTTCAAGCATGTTGAGTCCGTAGAAACATATCTGCAGAGTCCGTAGATTTAAGTCTGCAGAGTCCATAGATTTAAGCCTACAGAGTTCGTAGATTTTTGAAAAAGCTTTGAAAAATGAAGAACTTGAATGCTTAGAACAATTTTTGAAAAGGGGAGAGGATTTTGGTCTGTTGAACCAAAATAGTTCATAGGTTGTCCCAAAAATGAGTGACATTTTTTGGAGACAACAGCTGGCTCCATTTGGGGAACTTCCTTCAGTTGAAAACTTGAAACCACTGAGGGGAGTAGAAACCAGAATCTCCAGTGCCTTGAAGTATGCCATTGGGCTATAGAGTCATGCTACCCAAAAAGAAAGGTTCCAAAAAACGAAAACAGAGGACACAAAGTAGAAACAAAGACTATACAAATATACATATGTATAGGTGAACTTATCTGATACTTCTAGAATTGAAGTGATTCAGACGCTGCCCATTGTGAGACAATGAAAATGGCGTTTCGTCCTGATAAACCAGCAGGAAACCATTTTGTCTCCAAAATCGGTGATGGGCGAATGGAACTCTCCACCAGGAATCATATTTTTTGTGCACTCCTTTTGGTTCTCTCTTTTTGCCACATGGCAAGGCGTGGTCTTCAATCTGAAAACCATAACTCCTTGCTCTCTTGGCGAAGAGTTTCTTTTGCTGAGTTTGGAGTACAGCAGTATGGTCCACTACCATAGCTTGCTGTTCTACTGGTTCAGCCCAACACATGTTTTGATTGTTAACATCAAACACCTGACAAACCATCAGCTCAACATCTCCTTTGGTGTGAAGGAGTTTGACATCTTGGTCTTGAGCAGCGTTCAATCCGAGCAACAGAGATTCACATTCAGCTGTGTTGTTGGTGTTGCTGAACTGCAACTTGCATGAAGGAAAAATATTTCCTTGAGGATATATCAACATAGTCTCGGCTTTACCATCGGTAGAAGAATTGCTGTCATTGGATTTCAGGATCCAAACATCATCAGAAACTGATCTTCTATCAGATTTCTCTTTATTGAAAGTGGAAGATGCTTTTTTATTTGTACTGCGCCCTACCAATTCTTCTGATGTCTTGTTTGAATCGATTTTCAGATTGCCACCTACAGGATTTTTGTCTACAGGAACATAAACACCCTCTGTGGTCAAGAAGTGATTACTCTTACCTGAAGACTGAAGTAGAATTTGAGCTGCAGGGGCCGACGTTTGGGTGACAACATATTTTGCCTCCTTTTCAGGAAGCAGCGTCTGCATGATGCCTTTGACAGGAATCCTTGCCTTAGACAGGTCCATGCTTAGTTTTCCTCGCACATCCTTGCAGAAATTTCGTCCAAGCAGAATGCCATAGGATGCTGGGACGTTGGCCACCAGAACTGTCATTTTGATTCTCTTGTCTGGGAATGCCGCAAATGCAAATTGGGCGTCCTTGATTTGTCCCAATAGTGGCACTTGCTTGTTCTCCATGGAGAAACATCTACCGAATGTCTTGGTCAGTGTGAGGCCAAGGGATTCAACCACTTTGGCAGACATGACATTGTCTGAAGCTCCAGAATCAATGATGCAATTGCTCAGCTTGTGATCATTTATCAACAGGGAAACATAGAAAGGCTCTTTTTTCTCGGGGGCAGCAGAAGGAGTAATGACAAGGTTGTTTGGGATGGGCATGTTCTTTGGGGGATCATGAGTTACCTTTCTAATCTCTTGTCCTGCAGGGACGGCTTTATTCTTCACACACTACCAATCTGTGCAACTGCTTAGGATTGGCTTGTAAGAATTCAAATTCAGTCATTTGGATTTTAGTTTTCTTGACATGGTCGACTATGTCAAATCACTGAAATGGACTAGGAAGAGAGGATGGGAGTTCATCCTTTTGGTTTTTGGGAGGGAGAGGACTGGATATTTGAAGCACTTACCTTTCTGGCAATCACCGGGTCTTTTGGCTGGAAAGGCAGAGTGGTTCCACGCTTAGCAATTGTAATTGTTGGTTGAGGTTGCTCCTCTGTCTTCTCTTTGTCAGCCTGCTGGGCTGACTGGTTCTTGGACCGGGTGAACACAGCATATGATCTCTCGACTGCGTCACCTTTACTTCTGGGTTCATCCTGGTAATTCAAAAAATCAATGTGGGAGTCGCCAGCTGATTCTTTTTGATCCTCTGTGAAGAGATTAGCGTCATTTTCTTGCTCAAACTCAGGTTGGAAAGAGAAATCATGTTCTGTTTCCATATATCCAACTGCTGAGTTAGTTGGAGGTGCTTCAAAGGTAAGGTTCCTCTTTGGGGAGGAAGACGATTTGGTTGCCCTTGACTTCTGGCAGCATTGCCTTGATATGGCTGGTTCTGAAATGTCCTTGACATATCTCGATAAGGAGGAGCAGACATACTTTGGGCCACTTGTGTTTTCAAGGCTAGCAGTTCATTTGCCAGCTTTTGCACCATTTGATCCGTGGTGTCTGTAGATGGATACTCAGAAGATGAAGAGGATTTATCTCTGTTTGGATCTCTCTTTATCTTTTCTGCCAAGATAAGGTCATCTTCCACTTCAGTAGCCAAGTCTTGAGCAGCGTCAAAGTGTATGTGGCCAGCACGTCTTAGCAGAAAACTCACTTCAGGCAGTTGTGAGTTGCTGAAGAAGCATTTGAGGTTATCAGGGGTCGACTGGGCGATCATGGGAATTCTGTTCCTCAACTTGTCGAACTTGGCAATGAAGTCCCTCATAGGTTCATGGGGCTCCTTCATCTGTGTGAGCTGGGCTAGCAAGGCATGCGCATCTTCTGCAGACTTGAACTTGGCTTCAAATTTAGCTTTAATAGTATCCCAGTCAGTCACTGACCGAGCCTGCAGATGGTAGAACCAGTCTGCAGCAGCACCTTGCAGTGTCTCCACGAAAACCTGACTGCCACGTCTTCAAATTTCACTCCTATTACACCACAGGCTATGCTGAAGGCAGCAATATGTTTATCAAGGTGAACTTTCCCATCACCAAAAAATTTGAGAAAATTCTTCCTTGAACTGCGTGGAAACTCATGTAGAGGTGGAGTGAGATTTAGTGGACCAAAAGAGTTACCCTACGGGCCTTGAGCCATGATTTGATTATGTTAAAGTGGGATAACAAATCTGGGTGGAGTAGATATAGGCAAAGCTCTGCTAACAGCAGAAAAAAAAGCTTTGCCTTGTGTTTGTGACCTGATATGGGTAGGAGGAAGACTCCTAGTTCGTTGAAGGTGAGGTTGTGGAGGAAACAAATCAAAATTGCTCTACTACACTAACTCGAAAACAGGGTCAACAACACTTTGAGATTTCTGGCTTCTTGTATAGCATGGAGCTGCTAGATTGTAGAACAAAAATAGAAAAGAGCAGGATCTGCTTCAGCTTGAAGCTTGAGACTTCAAACTGCGCGCTCTTCTCTAGTGGCTCTGGTTTTGCAGACCAGATAATATAATGAAGATGGAGGAAGATGGTAAGGCTATAATGATAATGGGTAAGACACGGAACGGAGTCGCTAGAATATGTAATGGATAAGGATAGGAACTGCTTCAATTTGAAACTTGAGGCTTCAGATTGCACTTTCATCCCCAGTGGAGTCGCCATAAACTGTTGGGTGAATATTTTGTCAACCAGCTAACTGGTGAGCAAAATAGGTCTCTTCAACCACAACATAGGGAGATTGGTCGGCCAAATGTTCAGGTTTACTACATCAACAGGGGACAAATCTCTCCTCTCATCAAGGGGAGGTTCCCTATGAATATGCAGGAGCTATATACTATATATATATGCAGAAAATAACACTCAGGGGTAGGATACACCATCCATCTCTCTTCTTTCAGAGATGATGCTCACAAACAAAGGAGAAATCTTGGTGGAGACACTGAATGCACTTCTCTTCTTTCAGAAGTGGTCTTACAGGGAACAAGAGTTCTTTTAGGTAGGAAACAAGTAACTGGTAACAAGGTGCAGAGTAACCAGCAATCTAAGATGTAGCATAAAGTCTCCACCTTGACTGCCCAAGAGTGAAATACGAAGAACAATGGGGGCACAAAGTCGTCCCAAGGTCCTTTACACAGGAACAAAAAACAAACACACACTGAAGACAACTATGACAGCACAAACTCTGAAAGTAATTGGCTTCAGGACACCTTCCTTGTCACTTCCGCTAGCTCTGCTTGTTAAATTGCATAAACAAGAATACATTTAGGAAACATACATAAGAACAATCTCCTAGAATGATACAAGCTATAACAGCACAAAGTCTGAAAGTAACTTGCTTTCTGATTCAAACAAAGAAATATGATGAACAATCTGAGCTCAAAGTCTCAGTAATGTCTTTCAATTTGGATAGAGTTTTGCTTCTGGTAACGGGAAGATCTCCCTTAAAACAATAAAAGAGATTACAATATATAGCAGCCAAGAAAGACTTGGCGCTTTGTTTCACGGAATGGCCCATGCCGCACTCAATGCATTGAATGCACTTTTAGTTTTGTCAAAGAAGGCCATGCTGGAACAGGGCGGCTGCCTTAACTGTGGCGTGTTGATTCATCTCGAATGTCTTCTCCTAGGCCTGAGTCATCTGGTGCCTGCACAGCTGTCCATTTTGTCTTTACTCTAAGGGAGACAAATCGACGGCGTCTTCAATGTTTAAAGACTCAAATATCTATTTTTGTGCATTGTTCCAGCTACTGAAATAACTACTGCAGATATTTCCCTCTTCGTCTCTTCCTGCTGCGATTTGAGCCCTCGGGCTATCTTTTCCCCTTTCTGGTTTTGTCCTTTTTTGGAATTTGAGCTCTCGGGGCTACGTTCCTAGTTTTGCTGGCTCTTTACGCTCTTCCATCAGTGGTTTCTTTCGTTTGGTGTTTTGGCCTTTAAATGCATTCGAGTCCGTTATCCTCCTTTCCAATTCTTTAGTGTCTTTCTTGCTTGCTTTGGCCGCTTTCCGTTGATCTCAACAAGTGACACGTGGCGTGTTTCACTGTGAAACAGGGGAGGACACGTGGCAGCATCCGCTTACTTTATCAACTCACACGGGACCCACCACAGTCTTTACGAAACGAAAGGGAGAGACCGCGGATGTTAACACTTGGCGGCTTCTGTCGAGCTTTTCAAGGGACATGTGGCATGTTCTGCGTAATCTAGCAATCACACGAACGATGACACTTGGAGCGCTCCGCTCTCGGGCTTTTTCCTTTCGGGCATTCCTTTGGTCGGGCTTATTTCCTTCGGACAAAGGTCCGAAGGAATTCCTTCGGGCTTTGCGTTAGTCATTTTCCCGCAGAAAATACTTCCGAAAGAATTCTAATGGCTCTTTCACTTAATAATTTCTTTCAGACAAAAAGTCCGAAGGAAATGTTCCTTGTCGGCCTTTGAACAAATCCGAAGGAATTCTATCATTTTTGTCTTCTCTTTAACCCTTGAACCAATGTTGCCTGCCCTCCGGAAGGGCACTTGCCTCTAGTTCACTGCCCTCCACAAGGGCATTTGTTCCTTTGGCTTTGGGGCAGCCCCTTGAACCTACCGATTGAACCAACCTTGGTTCAACGGGTCAATGGTTCAATCGGTTCAATCTCTTTATTTGGCCAAGTCTTTTTGATCTTTTGAACCAAACGCGTTGAACCATTTGGTCGTTGAACCCGTTGAACTGATGAACCAAAATGGTTCAAGGTTCAACGGTTCAAGCCTTTGTTTTTTTTTAAGTGTTCGTAGCCATGGAACCTTGAAATGGTTGAACTTTGAACCTTGACAAAGAGCTTAACTCTTGCTGATGATGTTAAACTTTTGAACCCATTGAACTCGTTGAACCAAAATGGTTCAAGGTTCAACGGTTCAATGGTTCAATCCTTGCTTAGATGCTTGCCGATGGACATTTTTGATTGAACCAACCTTGAAATCGCCTAAGTGTTGAAAACTTGCTCTTCTGAAGGAATTTACCAGTTAAAGCCATTGAACCTACTGACACTGCTAATTTCAAGCATGTTGAGTCCGTAGAAACATATCTGCAGAGTCCGTAGATTTAAGCCTGCAGAGTCCGTAGATTTAAGCCTGCAAAGTTCGTAGATTTCTGGAAAAGCTTTGAAAAATGAACTTGAATGCTCAGAACAATTTTTGAAAAGGGGAGAGGATTTTGGTCTGTTGAACCAAAATAGTTCATAGGTTGTCCCAAAAATGAGTGACATTTTTTGGGGACAACACAAAACATAAGAAATCCAGTCTAACATTTGGTTTTCATTTAGGGGTTTATATGCAAGCATTTGCTAAGTTATATATAAGTAATTCTTTCAATTTTCAGTTATTATTCCACTTGAGGATTATAACTGCAAGAATATCCCCCCCAAGTTTCTAAAGACGGTATTAGGCTTGTTTACACCTACTTTCCAAAAAAAAACATTCTACTAATAGTCAAAAACACAGAACTTGTTATAACGTCAAATTCCATGCGACGGTTTTCATATAACAAGTGATTTAAATATTTCGCGAAGTTTATCTTGCGATAATGGGTTTGCTATATTTACCTAAGGTACTTATTATTTCGAATAAGAAAGTTTATAATAAATGTATATTGTTTCCATATAAGCGTAAATCACCCATCAATGACTCTATAAGTGAAACAATCTACTATGGTTTTAAGTAAATCAAATATAGTTATTAAAATAGGATAACATCACCTATTTAATTGAAGTCTAGGTTTTTCTAAACAAGAGTTTTCGTATATATTTTCAACTGATATTTCATAATAATTGGCAACATCTTAATATCCCTAAAGTTTGTATTATAATCATTTCATGCTATTATGACACTAAAGAATCTGTCTTATGCCCACATGTATATTAATTGTTATAGTTTTGGTATATTTAGCATATAACTATACGCCATCAATTTAGCAATTTGGGGTTTTAACAAACTCATTCTTCTCTAGCATAACAAGGTTCTTTTCTCTCACCAAAAAGGTGACATGCCCAAATACATGATTGAAACCGTTCAAATTTAGCAAACTTTCAAATAAAGCCGAACTAAAGTGTGGCGACGCTATAATTATGCCATCGTTTGTCTAAAAACCTATTTTCCTATAAAGCCATTGATAAATCAACTCACCAATCGTATTCAACCAAGTTTTAAATAATTTACAACAGTGACTTAAGAAAAAGACACAGGCAGGGTTTACAAGTACAACGACGCTTGGCTTAATATAATGATTTGACACGGTTTTGGCAATAAACTAAATAAATGATCACATCATATGGCTTCAACAAGTTATTATTCTGTAAGCTACCTAGCGTTTCATTTTATTGAACAAATTTAATGCAATTGTGCCTTTGCAAATAGTGACGCCCAAGACAAGGATTCCAACGATCCAAAGATATTGTCCAGGTCGAGAACTCAACGATTAGAATGACATCGACTCAGTGGCTGTAGTTTTTTTTAAAAGTCTGGTAATGCATGACAACAATCTCCCATACACAGATTAGTTGGAATTGAATATTAAATCGACGCCCCTATTTTCCACAGTTTTAAATCTGCATATTGATTGCCAGATAACATCTAAGTATAAAACCACAACCGAGCACTCTCTTCTTATTGGTTTATACAGGGTTTTAAATAAGACAACCCTTTAATAAAATTTTTTTAGCTGACAATCGGTAATAGTGACGCCATAAACATATTTATTTCCCAGTTTTTAAAACTATACTTGTTCTCCCTAAGTACGTCAACATCTCTCTTCTATATACAACTATTTATTTGTGTCTTTGGACTAACTGATCCACTATGACTGCATATTTTAGTTTCACAGACATGCAAATTCAATGACTCAAAAAATAATAGTCCGACTAGAACAAAAGTTAATAAAGTGATTATAATTTGACATACACCAATAACGCCTACGACAACGATTCAAGGAATTATAGACTAAAAAATAAATCTTTGTTTTCTATTGGATCTGGGTTAAACTCTCCTAGGTCGATGCCAAATAAAACACTTAGCAGGCTGCAGGGCTTTAAAATGCACACTATTCATAGACTAACAAAAAAGACATACAAACTAAGTATATAGACAACTTGATATGTTTGTCTTCCTTTTTTATTTGTTTTTCAGGGAAAGCAAAGACAATATACAACGACCCAATAAGGATATTATTATACATAATCTTAACATAGCATACCAAAATTCATTGATATATATATATAATTGAAGACACCACCTACCAGATAAATTTCGTTTTTGATCCTCTGTCTCTTTTTCCTCTATGCTGCGCTGCTTCCTCCTTCTGACCTTCTATTCCCCAATGCATCCGATAAGATAATGTTCTCCCACTTTTCCTATGTAAAAATAGTCACTGCATTCCTTTCCTAGATTTTTTTTAATTTATTTTTTTGTTTTTGCTATTTTAATGTATTTAATTTTTTTTTAGATTTTTTATTTTTAATATCTAGTTTTTCTTTTATTTAATTTCTTTGTTTTTTTCCCTTTTTTCCTTTCGCAAGATAATTTTCATTTTTTAATATATATTAATATTGAATGCTCAAATGTCATAATTATATTAAATTAAATTAGCATCTAAATATATTAAAAAATTTAAATGACAAATTTCAAAATTTACAAATAATCCGTATTTTAAATTTACCTTTGTCAAAATTGTTTCTACCATCATTAATGACAAGACGTGTCACATACACAAAAGAATTTATTGACATTTACCTATACTGGCAAACAACATAAAACAATATCCCAAGCAAGAAATAAACACACCATAAGCAACTATTTTTAATGCATTTCTACCATATACTAACTACTGTGGTGTGTGCAGGGTTTCGTCAGCTCTCTGTAGATCTTCGACGTCTCCATTTACGTCACCCTTTTTGATGATGCTCTCACTCCGATACGTTCAAGGGATGAATTCTTCTGCATCCACTTCACAACACGCGAGTAATTAGATCATATCACATGATAAACATAAAGCAATAATATAACTGAAACAATACATTACTATGCTTAAAATATAAACACATACATTAATCAACTCACAGTAAGCAACCATGTATCATCATGTGTCTAAACAATATTCTGTTATTTCATAATAGCATAAATCTCAAGCTTAGTAAAAAATATAACCAATATCATGTGTCCACTATAGATATCCATGAATAGTCAAATAGTTTGCTTGGTGAGGAATCGGGATGCAACATACTTCCCCCTAAAGCTTGTCGTCGTCCCAGATGACTCTTATTCAAACATATGTTCTGGAATAAAAATATTGTTCAACTGAAAATAGCATAGTGTAATAGTATCTAATCAAGCAAATAAGTGTGATTTTTTTTTGAAGAACTCATCATAGTCTTCCGATATAGCACTATTATAAGAGTATTGGACCTTGAATTGTGACATCTCTTTGTTACGCAAACAAAGTTTGCATGTGTCAATTACCTTGATTGGTTCTACTATGACCACCCCGTGATTTAGAAGCTGCAAAGCATTCCGGTTCAACACATGCATAGAATCAACTATATATTTTTTAAAATATGAAACATGGAAGACATTATGTAGAAGAGCTAGGGTTGGTGGCAACGCAAGCTTATACGCAACATGATTGACCACTTCTTATACCTCAAAAGGTGCCACATATTTCGGTGACAATTTTGCAGACTTCTCGAATTTAATCGAGCTCTTCTGCGGCTTAACCTGTAAAAACACTTTATCACTAACTGCAAAGTGCATTTTTGTCCTCTTCAGATCTGCACAACTTTTCTATCTATAATTGGCCTCAACCAATCTCTGCCTAATTAGTCTAATTTGCTCTTCCATATCTAAGAGCATCTCAGGTCTGAAGACTACACTGTCCTATAACTTGTCCCAACTAATGGGTGTCCTGCACCTCCTGTAAAGTGCCTCAAATAGTGTCATTTTCAACGTTGATTGGTATGGTTGTTATATGCAAACTCAACTAATGGTAAATAATCTTCCCACTTATATTGCTGGTCTATGCAATACATTCGGAGAAGATCCTCAAGCCCTTGATTAACTCTCTCAGTCTATCCGTTAGTCTCTCGGTGGTAAGTTGTATTGAAATTAAGTTGCGTACCTAAAGCTGAATTCAGAGTCGTCCAAAACCTCAAAGTCATCTTTGGATCACGATTCAAAATATCTTTTCTAGAAAACCATGCAACTTATACACTTCCTTTACGAATCTCTTCGCAAGGGTAGGTGCATCATTCGTCAAATTCCTTCGTATGAAGTGAGCCACCTTGGTTAGTTTGTTAACAATTACCAAGATCATATCGTCCCTGTTCCGCGACATCGGTAACTCTTGGACAAAGTCCATGCTGATCACCTGCCATTTCTATTTTGGGATATCATGTGGATGTAATAATCTAGCCGAATGCACATGCTTAGCTTTCACTCGTTGACACTTTAGACATCGTGACACATAATCGGCTACATCTTTCTTGATTCTTTTCCAAAATTACAGTGGTCTAAGCTCTGCCATGAGCTTGGTTACACTAGGATGTCCTGAATAAGAGGCGTGCAATTCTTTTAGTACTATGATATGCAGATTCTCTCGATCTGGCACATACATCCCCCTGTTGTAATATAATAGACCATCACTCTCCAAACCAAACTCCTTGTACTGAGGATTCTAAGCATTCTCTGACAATGCTTTTCTGACTTGATCATAAAATTCTTCTCTTGGAGAGAACTCAATCACCTGATCTCTGAAGGTACTCTTGATAGTAGCTATAACTGCGATGTACCTTCTACGACTAAGGGCATCGGCTACTCTATTTTCTTTGCCTTTGATATAATTGATATCAAAATCATAGTCAGACAAAAACTCAAGCCAATGTCTTTGACAAGCATTCAAATTAGGTTGGGTGAAAATATACTTGAGTCCCAAGTTATCCGTCTTGAGTTCAAAAGGTTTTCCCAACAAGTAATGCCGCTACACTTGCAAAGCGTGAACAATTGCTGCAAGCTTCAAATCATGAGGGGCATAATTCACCTCATATGGCTTTAACTTTTGTGACTCATAAGCCACACCACACCATCTTGCATAAGGACTCCACCTAGTCCATCACCTGATGCATCCGTGATCACTGAAAAATGACCATTGGGGTCTGGAACTCTCAACACTGGTGTCGATGTAAGCCTTCTTTTCAACTCCTGGAAAGCTAGTTGGCACTTCTCTGACCAAACAAATCTGTGATTCTTTCATTGCAAGGAAGTAATTGGGTTAGCTATCTTGGAAAAGTTCAGAACAAACTTCCTGTAGTAGCCTACTAACCCCATGAAGCTTCTAACCTCATGCATATTCTTTTGTTCTGGCCATTCCATAATGGCTCTAATCTTTTTTGGATCTACAGAGATATCGTCTACAAAGATAATGTGTCCCAAATACTGGACTCTTTCTTGAAAAAACACACACTTGGATAACTTGCCATATAGCTTGTGCTTCCGCAATAGTTGCAGAACAAGTTCCAAAAGTTGAAGGTGTTCCTCTTCATTCTTTGAATAAATAAGAATGTCATCGAGAAAATACTAGAACAAAATGATCAAGGTAATCTCTGAATACGTTGTTCATGAGATTCATGAATGTTGCTGGAGCATTAGTTAGTCCAAATAGTAACACTATAAACTCTTAGTGCCCGTACCAAGTTCTGAATGCTGTTTTCAGAATGTCGTTATCTCAAATACTCAATTCGTGGTATCTTGCTCGAAGATCAATCTTAGACATACAATTGCTTCTTGCATTTGATTGAAGAGATCATCTATACGAGGTAGCGGATCCCTATTTTTGATGGTTGCCTTGTTTAACATTCTGTAATCAATGCATATTCGAAGGGTACCATCCTTCTTCTTGACAAAGACAACCGGTGCACCCCATGGTGACACACTTGGCTTGATCAACCCCTTAGACAACAATTCTTAAAGTTGAGCCTTTAGTTCAACCAACTCGGTGGTTGTCATCATGTATGGTGCCTTAGACTGTGGTTCTGAACCAGGTATGATGTCGATAGAAAAATCAAATTTACGTGTAGGAAGCAAATCCGACAACTCTTTTGGAAACACATCATGAAAATCTCTAAGAAATGGATAATCTTCGAGAGATGGTTCCTTAAGTTCCTCCATTTCATTTATCTTGACGATAAATGCTTGGCACCCTTTTTCCTGAGCCTTCTAAGCTTCATAGTTGAAATCTGCCTAAGCTTCAACTCTCTCTTCTCACCTTGAATTTGTGTCTGATTCTCAAAATCATCAAGACACTCAACTTTCTTTAAGTAACAATCGACCTTGACTTTATGTTTTGTAAGCCAGTTGACTCCTAAGATCACATCATGCTACATACAATTCCACAACTGTTGTGAATTCGAGCAACCTAAGCGTTGCTTCAACTAGACACTTATCAACCATGACTTTTGCGTCATTCCCGTACGATACTGACCATGCGTTTGCCATTACACCAACTTTTCTAGTAAACTTACTAATCATCGTAGGAGCTATATAATAGTCAGTGGCTCTTGTATCTATCAAAATGGAAACTAGATGGCCAAATAAAGGCCCTGATAGCTCAATAGATAATGCATGATATTTTCCCTGACGATTGTCAACTGCTGCATGAATCTGCTGCTGAAAACCGCCCTGTTGAGGGTTAGGGCCGTTGCCTTTTGATTTGTTCAGTGGACAATCACGAGCATAATGATCCTCTCTGCAAATGAAACATTCTCCTCGTGGTTCTTTCCAGACATTCTGCTGGTTTCCCTTGTGACCATCTTTGGATTCATTGCCCTGTTTTTTGATCCCTGAACCATTGTTGAACTTGGCATTCTAGTTTTTAAATTGTTTTCTAGAGTCTCCACTCTGCTTCCAATTCTTTTTCTTGAAGGTTGACTTAGAATTTCCAAACTTTTTCTTGAACTTGTCCTTGGCCTGCGAAAGTGACCTCAGCGTCTGTTCTTATTTGACCACCTTCTCGAAGACCTGGCCCATGGTAGAAGGTCCATGAACATCTACCTTTCCACCAATTTGGGGCCTTAAACCTATGATAAACTTCCTGATCTTGAACCGCTCATCTCCTTGATATTGAGGTACATACTTATCAGTTAAGTAAACTGCTCCCAATACTCATTCACTGACATATCACCTTGCTTCAAATTTCGAAAGTCTGTGAGCTTCTGATCAAAATAGCGCTGTGGGAGCCACCGTGATTTGAATAATGCCACAAATTGATCCCAAGTGGTGGTGGTCAAATTCAGATTCATTTCCAACTTTTTGTTGGCCCACCACGTAGGTGCCTTGCCAACCAATTGGTATGCTCCCCATACTGCCTTGGTGACCTCAGAATAGTTTTGAATTTCGAAATACTTCTCCATCTTTGTCAGCGATGCTTTAGCTCCGTCACCTAGAATAGTCCCATCAACCTTAGGTGGGTTCACCTTCTTCATGTCTCTGGGCAACTCTACAACCTAAGCTCTAGCATTCTGAGGATTTTTCTACTCAACTAGATGCTCTTCAAGTTCGTCCCGCTGTTCCTCATCCTCGTGGCAATGAACCACTTGCTCCAGAGCTGTAATCTGATTTGTGGTCTCATTCATAACTGCGAGAATCTTGTCCATCTTTGTTGATTGCTCATCGGTAAATCAACTAGGATCAAATGGAGGGTTGCCATCATTAGCATTCAAAGGACCCTCTCCAGAAATTCTTGCTTTCACCATCCTTTTTCTGTCAACAGAGGGATATGAAAACGTCAGTGGACTCATTAGGTTCTAGAGTTTGAGCCATAGCTTTGATACCACATTTAACAACCCCACCAGGGTAGACATAGAAATACATGATTTTTTTTTTAATTAAACACATACCAAATATATATTTCATTCTGAAAATCTATCAGAGATCATATTACACATGCGTGATAATGGCAAACAATCATAAATCATGCATCTCTAATCATCATGAGAGTATGTCAAAATGCAAATATAAATTTAGTAATTATAACAACTCAACCACAACCAATACAAATATACAGTCATCACTGTTAATGTTTAATAGTAAATAATTACAACTCTTCAGGACAATTTTCAATAAGTACAATATATTACAATGTACAAATAAGATACATGGCTTTCCCGGAGCATAGTTACCGAACTTCAAGTATCTGTGGCAATCTCAAGTGTCATATTGATAAATAGTACACCTGTGGGGAGGGAGAGCATTATCCGAGTGCTTTTCCACACCAACCACGGACCAACGATCCCCCGCACTAATCCCATCAGAAATGGCCCTCCTTTCACAGATGAGTAGATAGTGACGGCACGAGAATCCAGAGAGACAAGCAAGTACCTGGGTGCTGTATGATTTCTATCTAAACTAAACACACAGTGTATCATAGAAAACTCGATCTATTATAAGATATCGTACATACATGTAAACCATATTCATGATATGATAATGCCTCACTAAACATACTTTGGCTAACGCTTTAAGAATAGTAATATAAAAACGATATATAGCTCAATCAAATTCATACACACCACTTGATCAGACTGCCTTCATCTGACAATGCAATGCTAGTGAGCTAGTGAAGTTCATCTCACTCTTTACTCTGCATCAACAAAGCAGATTGGTCAAATACAATTCAACCACAAGATTCACATAATTCACATCCTAATAGCAAATACATCACATGACATACTAAATATAGGAGTAACCACAACATACATTTAATCCGTCAAACATATGCATGAATCTTACATTATAGTCTATCCCATACTAAAAATAATGACTACAGTTATACCACTCGGATAAATACACAATTAATTGCAGGGTTCAAACAATACAATTTGTTTTCAGTTACCTACACCTTATGGCAACCCATATTACCACAATCCTATGTTTAAACATAACTACTAAGCATCAAAATCAAACTAGTGAAGTAGTCATAAATACATGGAAACACACATTTGTATTCAAAAGTTAGAACATCTAGAACTTCAGTTTCCAAAACATAAGAAATCCAGTCTAACATTTGGTTTTCATTTAGGGGTTTATATGCAAACATTTGCTAAGTTATCTATAAGTAATTTTTTCACTTTTCAGTTATTATTCCACCCAAGGACTATAACTGCAAGAATATCCCCCCCAAGTTTCTAAATATGCTATTAGGCTTGTTTACACCTACTTTCCAAAAAAAAACATTCTACTAATAGTCAAAAACACAGAACTTGTTATAACGTCAAATTCCATGCGACAGTTTTCATATCACAAGTGATTTAAATATTTCGCGAAGTTTATCTTGCGATAATGGGTTTGCTATATTTACCTAAGGTACTTATTATTTCGAATAAGAAAGTTTGTAATAAATGTATATTGTTTCCATATAAGCGTAAATCACCCATCAATGACTCTATAAGTGAAACAATCTACTATGGTTTTAGGTATATCAAATATAGTTATTAAAATAGGATAACATCACCTATTTAATTGTAGGCTTTTCTAAACAAGAGTTTTCGTGTATATTTTCAACTGATATTTTCATAATAATCGGCAACATCTTAATATCGCTAAAGTTTGTATTATAATCATTTCGTGCTATTATGACACTAAAGACTCGTCTTATGCCCACATGTATATTAATTGTTATAGTTTTGGTATATTTAGTATATAACTATACGCCATCAATTTAGCAATTTGGGGTTTTAACAAACTCATTCTTCTCTAGCATAACAAGGTTCTTTTCTCTCACCAAAAAGGTGACTACGCCCAAATGCATGATTGGAACCGTTCAAAATTAGCAAACTTTCAAATAAAATCATCCAGTTTAATTAAAGTGTGGCGGCGCCATAATTATGTCATCGTTTGGCTAAAAACCTCTTTTCCTATAAAGCCATTGATAAATCAACTCACCAACCGTATTCAACCAAGTTTTAAATAATTTACAACAGTGACTTAAGAAAAAGACAGAGACAGGGTTTACAAGTACAGCGAAGCCCGACTTAATATACTGATTTGACACGGTTTTGGCAATATATTAAATACATAATCACAATGTATGGCTTTAGCGAGTTATTATTCTGTAAGTTACCCAACGTTTCCTTTTATTGAGCGAGTTTAATGCAATTCTGCCTTTGCAAATAGCGACGCCCAAGACAGGGATTCCAACAATCCAAAGATATTGTCCAGGGCGTGAACTCAACGATTAGAATGACATCGACTCAATGGCTGCAGTTTTTTTTAAAAGTCTGGTAATGCATGACAGCAATCTCCCATACACGGATTAGCTGGAATTGAATATTAAATCGACGCCCCTATTTTCCACAATTTTAAATCTGCATATTGACTCCCTGATAACATCCAAGTATAAAACCACAACCCAACACTCTCTTCTTATTGGTTTATACAGGTTTTTAAGTAAGACAACCCTTTAAAAAAAATTGTTTAGCTGACAATCGGTAATAGTGATGCCATAAACATATTTATTTTCCAGTTTTTAAAACTATACCTGTTCTCCCTATGTACGTCGACATCTCTCTTCTATATACAACTATTTATTTGTGTCTTTGGACTAACTGATCCACTATGATTGCATATTTTAGTTTCATAGACATACAGATTCAATGACTTAGAAAATAATAATCCGACTAGAACAAAAGTTAATAAAGTGATTATAATTTGACATACACCAGTAATGCCTACGACAACAATTCAAGGAATTATAGACAAAAATTGTTGAATACAACTATCTACTGAGAGGGGGGGTGAATCAGTAGATCAACTAAAAACTAGTTCTTTAACTTTTTAATGAAGATACAAAACATATTCATATCAAAGAACAAATGTGGAGAGCACACACACACAAAAGCATAGTACACCAGATTTATACGTGGAAAACCCAAAGAGAAAAACCACGGTGAGAATCGCTGTTAGAATCTGCTGTTCTAATCCAGCCTCACAGTTAAATCACCTCACTGACAAAACCACACTGTGTTAGCTAGATTTTATGCACAACTTAAAACCTAGGCAGTCATGAGATAAATCTCATTCATTTAACGGTGAAACTCCCATATAAGATGTTTATCTGTTGAGGTTGTGGATCCTAATAACTAATTTTTGGGGTTTTACTTTAATTGCCTCAGCTCATGAACCATAGCTGGGTAATTTGGCAACAAGTAAGCAGCTGTGTTTTTTGAATATTGGAGAAGAGGGGAATAATAGTAGTGACAGAAAGGGGAAAATGTGCTTAACAATAAATAGATTTTAGAGTTTACTGCATCCACACAATCATAAATAAACAAGAAAATCACACTTTCAGCAAGAAAGAGAAGGAATAAATTCTACCTCAGATCCAAAATAACACAAAGTTCATTCTGAGATCTTAATAGAATGTTCAGCAAAATTCCATAGACACAAAGTTCGCTAGAAATATACTTCCCTTCATTCAATCCAGATTGGTTCACAAAATCACATCCAAGATTTTCAACACAAAGTTTGAAATCTTAAAAATGCACAACTTACAATAGCTTTTTGCCAAAATGTTCTCATCCTTAGCCCGTAGGCTTCTTCCTATATTTATAGTGTCCAGAAGACAAATACAAATATGAAACATTAATTGCTTTTCCCATATGTGCAAGCTATAAAACTGGAGATAGTTGAGAGTCTTTCTCCACAATTCCCTCATTGTATGGCACGGATGATTTTCAACTTAAAATAAAATCTTCCATTTTGCATATCTGCCACCTATTTCCAAGTAATTGACTTTTTCAAACAACTTGAAGTAATGGCTTTTAAACCAATTACTTAAGTTTTTTACAACTCAACTTAATTACTTTGTCAGAGAGAAGGAAAGAAAAATAAGAAGAAAAAAGAGAAAGTTAATCCAGCTGCACGGCCTTAATCTTGTTCTTATTCAGGTATTGGATGTACCTATCAAATATGTATTGCACCGCTCCTCCATCAACCTTTGCAATAGCTTCAGTCTCTATTTTGAACCTTAGGAACTCTCTTTCTAGGATCTTGCCGAATGTGTTTACCTTTGTCAAGCTGGGTTTTAATCAGCTTCTCAATTGAATTGCAAGTAAAAGGAATGACAATTTCATCTATCTTTTTCTTGAGAAGTGGAAGGAAGTCTTCAAGGGATGCTGGAGCCCTGTCAAGTGTATAACTTGTAACATAATAGATACAATTATCCAACTGCTCTATCACTTTGTCAACCTCTTCTTCTAATAGCTGCATTTCACCCAGAATGTTTTTTAGAGTTTTTGTGCCGAAAGACATGATTATTTTCAGTTGCTTGCCCCTTTGTACTGATATCTCATATTGCCTGGATGTGCTTTTCCCTGAGATTTTCCTTTTCCTCTATTTCTTGAAGCTTTTGCAGTTGCAAGATTGGGATCTTCTTGTGTGAAAATTACTTCTGACCTTGCCTCTTTTGTCTCTGAAAATATTTCTTGTATGTGAGACATTTGCTACAACTTCCCTCTCATAAATATATGCACAACTTAAAATGTTCTTGTAGAAAATTTGGACAAACGTGTAACTCAACATTTGTCAAGTTCATTCATGCATATAATCAATTTTAGTTTTCCGGGAATCATGCTATTATGAAATTTCAGGTAAACTTTCAGTGCACATAATGAGAAGTGGGTGCAACTGGGAGAGAACAAAGAGTTGCTTTGGTCTACTTGCCTTTGCATGGCGGATTTGGAGGGCTGCCTTACTCATTTTTGAGTCATAAAAATTCCGTTTAAGCTTTCTTTTTGTATTGAGGACTTTTGGGGGTGCATTACTTTATAAAAGAGAAATAAGTAATGACTTAAAAAAGTTCCCTTTGTATTTAGGACTTTTGGGGATGCTTTACTTTATAAAAGGGAAATAAGTAATAACTTAAAAAAGTTCCAGTTGAGCTTAAGTAATGACTTAAAAAAGTTCCCTTTGTATCTAGGACTTTTGGAGGTGCATTACTTTATAAAAGGGAAATAAGTAATGACTTAAAAAAGTTCCGGTTGAGCTTTCCTTTGTATTGAGGACTTTTTGAGCTCACTTAATGAAAATAAGTGATGACTCCTAAGAACTCCACTTTACACTAAGCCTTTATATGGTGGACTTTTGGGTAGGCTCGATTTGTTTCAATAAAGCAAGTAATGAGGCTAAGAAATTCCGATTTGGTCTTTTAAGTGGGCTGCGGGAATTTTGAAAGGCTTGACTGATTTTGAAGATGAAGAAATGACTTATTGAAAACCCAAACTCTTTCCCTTTGACTTGCGGATTTTAAAATATGTTCAACTTGTTTTTCAAAAACAAGTAATGACTCTTCAAAGACCCGGTTTGCATGCTAAATGGGATTGTTTGAAAAATCCGATGGCTTTTATAAAGTAGACGGTGGGAATGAAAAATGTCTCTGCTTATGTTATGAAATCAAAGAAGGAGCCAATGAAATCCTGATTTGCAAAGGATGAGTTAAAATCGCGAATTTTATTGAAAGCTTGACTGGCTTGCTCAATGATCGGAATTTTTGAAGGCTTCAACTGATTTCAAAATAGAACCAAGTCGTGACATAATGAAATCCCTGTTGGGTCTAAAAATGAGGGCTGCCGACTTTTAGAGGCCACTTATCTTTTTGAAGGAAGTAAAGACTCAATAAAACTCCGATTTGGTCTAGGATGAAAAATTGAGCGATTTTAAGCACATGAGCATTTTGCGAGTGGCTTTATGACTTCTTGGAGATAATTTTGAGCAACATATGCAATTGAAAGCAGAGAGCAAAACTAAAAATTAAACTAAACGAGAAAGCGACAACATGACCCACAATTAACACAAGTCAAAAAGACTGAAATTTTTTAAAGGGGTACTCCAAGATTTCCAGGTGAAATCTTGGGGACACCACACTGGTTACATTCAAGAACACCTATCCTTAGGAGACACCAATCCCCTAACTAAGCACCAATTCAGTTTAATCTTACTGGTTACAAGATTTAAGGGCACCAACCCTAAGGAGACTCCAATCTCCTTACTGAGCACCAACTTAGTTTGTTTGATGGCACCAACCGATCAGAACTATGGAACTACAACTCCAACATACAAGATAGATTCACAAATGAATCCAATTCAGTTTCTTTGTTACAAGTCTAGTCTGTAACTGCTCACTTTTTGCTCATTCTCTGTGTGCTTTTTCTTTCTCTCTGCTTAATCTCTGCACATTCTCTGTGTGCTCTTTTTTCCTCTCTGCCTCACTCTGTGTCCAACTATCTTTCATTCTGTGTTTGCATACATCCTGAGTTGACACCCTTTGAATTTTCTCTGATGGCTCTTTTCAGTTTCATCAACAGCAACAGTAGTCCATTTTCTTTATCTACGTATGTTTGGATATGTTCTGTTTAGACACGGTTCATTCCCCCTTTTTCTTCTGCCTTTTACTCTTTGCGTATGTCTCTATTCGACAACCTTTTACACCATCTACATTTGTCTCTAATTGACCGCGTTTGACCCACTCTCAGAATTGCGATGGCAGCAGCAGCGACAAAAAGCCCGTTACAATGTTCAAGATGTCGTATATGTATATACAATGAAGCTTAGGGTTTTCTATCTCCAATTGCATTCACACTTCAGTTGCAATTAACCGGTTCGCATTAAAAGCGATTTTGACTTATGCTCTTTCCTGTGTCTCGGTTCATGCATCACATTGCAATGGTCAGATCTTTTTATTTTTATTTTTGGCAACTACTGGATTCTGGTCATAACTGTGCCGCTTCTTTAATCGAGGATTGATCTTGAGTTCCATGTACACTCGAGTTCATCGTCTATCTGGTCATGTCTTTAATCTAGGATTATTCATCTTGTCTTTGGCGCCAATCACTGTCTGTCTTGAACCGTCAGATATTTCCATTTTAAAACAGAATCGTCAATCTCTTTTGCATTAACCATCAGGTTCTTTCATGCATCTCGATATTTTCTATATGATTGGTTTGCTTTTGCTCCTTTCGATTTATTCGAATTTGCTCGATCCATAACTTAAGTCAGATGTTAATCTTCGACAGATTTGACTATATCTCGCGTGTCACGACATTCATGAGAGCTTTTGCTCTGATAGATTTTACTGGACTTGCTCGGTCTTTAACTTCGCCACTGTGCATTAACCTTCGAGCACTTTTAAGGCTTTGGATCCACTCGCTCCGTTGGATCTTCTTAGTCCTGACTTATGTGTGTCGTTGGTGTTGGAAATATTGTCATTGATGTCAAAGGTATAGCATTGGTGATAAAGGCCTCATTGTATTTAATGATGTTTTTAGTATTCATATCTTGGCTAATGTGTGGTAATATTTATTTAATATTAACGAATATATTTTTGGTTGCATATAAGTCAAAATAGGGCCCATGGAGAAGTCAAAGAGTCACGGGGTAAAAACAAAAGAGGAATGGGACACATTTTCTCATGAAGAGTCATCTTGAGGAAATCCAAGAGTCACCATGTGAAGATAAAAGAGAGTATGACGCATTTTTCCATGAAGACATACTTTGAAGAATACGAAAAGTCACCAAGATAAAGACAAAAGAGGAAATGACGTATTTGCTTACGAAGGGTCACCATATGACTTTTCAAATACAAGGATACGAAGGGTCATCCAAGTTTGGCGCCATTTTTCATGAAGATTGAAGGGTCACAAAGGTTGAATGCCAAAGGTCATTTGGAAAGCTATAAATAAAGGCTTGAGAAGCCATTTGTAATATGCAAGAGAGAGCATGGTTTGTATTTGTTTTTGAAGAGAGAAAAGCAGGAGATATTGTAGAGTTCTATCATTTGTTGAGTAAGCAACATTGAAAGATAGTTGTGTTTTATACACAAGAGAGGTTGGTGCTCCTGTGGGTTGGTGCTCACAAATAGTTGTGTTGGTGCTCGATAAAGGGCTTGGTGCTCCTGTAAGTTGGTGCTCGACAAAGGGGTTGGTGCTCCTGTAAGTTGGTGCTTGCGAACTTTATAATTTGAGTTGGTGCTCATTCATATACTTGAGATTGTTTTCTGTGGTTTTTCCCACTTTGGGTTTCCATGTAAAAATTTGGTGTCTCTCTCTCTCTATTGTGTGGTGCATATTATTGTTTCAATTTTATTGCATACTTTGAATGTGTGATTAAGTGGTTAAAGAAAAGAAATCAAATTAATTAAAAGATATATAATATATTGATTCACCCCCCCTCTCAGTATATTTCATGCTTAACAGTTGGATCATCAAAGATGCTTGCTCTTTATGTTGACTAGAGTAGTAACCTTCGACATGTTGACTTCATCTCGCTTCTTTCGGCGTCTTTGATTTTCTTCCTCTTCATCGATCTTTATAGACTTGATTGAACTTTAACATGTCCCCTTTGGGAAAATTTTCGCGGACTTTTTGCCCTGGTCCCCTTCAGGACAATCTCCGTGGACTTTTTGTCCGGGTCCCCTTCGGGACAATTTTCGCGGATTTTTTGTCCGAGTCCCCGTTCAACACTTTTGTTTAGGACACATACCTTTCGAGGCTTTGCAAATGTACCCTTCGGCTTTTCTGTAAAGGTCCACATACTTGGCTTTTTGTAACAGTCCTTTCGAAAGTCTTGAATGGTCCTCATACCCTTCGGACTTTTTTGAAACGGTCCACTTACCCTTCAGACTTCTTGAGAAGTGCCCTTCGGCTTTCTTGAACAGTCCACTTGCCCTTTGGACTTTTTGAGAAGTGCCATTCGGCTTTTCTAAAAGCGCCGACATACCCTTTGGACTTCTTGAAAAGATCCCTTCAGCTTTCTTGCATGCATCTACATGCCCTTCAGAACAATTTTCCCGGGCTTTTTGTCCGAAAGATTTGTCCTTGCCAATATTTTCGAAAGAATTGTTTTTGCCAATTTTTCCGAAAAAATTGACCAATTCGGGTTCTCCTCATTGCTTAACTTATAAGATTGAAAGAAGTCAAGTCATTTGATAAACCCGATCAACTTTGTTATACCAACTTGGGTTCTTGACGTTGCTCAACTCACAAACATGAAAGAAGTAAATTCATTCCATAAACCCGATTAACTCACCTAGACCCATTCGGGTTTTCACATTGCTTAACTCATAAACATGATAGAAGTAAAGTGCTTTCGAAACCCCGATCAATTCTTCTAGACCCTTTCGGGTTCTTGAGACAACTTGACTCATAAAAATGAGACGAGTAAAGTCGTTGCATAAACCCGATTAACACTGGTAGATCCATTCGGGTTCTCGGGACAACTTAACTTATAAAGTTGAGAGAAGTTAAGTTGTTCTGGAATCCCGATTTGCACTACAAGACCCATTTGGGTTCTCAAGACTGCTTTACTTATTTTATAAGTAAAAGCTCTTCACAAACCCGATTTACTCCACAAGTCTGTTCAACTCATCCTTTGACATTTATGCATGATAGCATATTCATCTTTTGACATCAATGACAATATTACAGACATCAATGACTCAAATTGCCAACAATCTCCCCCTTTGTCATTGATGGCAAAACATCTTCATAATGACTATTCTTCTTCATTCCTGCATCATTTTGCTTTCTTCCCCTTTGACATTAATGACAAAGAGTCCTTGCCATAACATGGAAACGGATTGCTCCTTTACTGTCAGCTTGGCTGTTCTGATCCTTGGACCTGGCTGGTTAGAGCACTTTGAGAGAAACTCCCCCTTGGGCAATGGCACATTTGCCTAACTCTTATTAGGACACATTAAAGTTTGATTCCTCTAGCTCCATTATTCCTCAACAGATCATGTATATAGCATTAATCTGAAAGACCAATCAATAATTGACATATCTCTCTATAGATAGGCATAGTAATCTAGAGCCAACATACCTTTGTCACCTCCTTTGTCATCAAATAGCAAAGGGACTTGCAGCTATCTCACCAGACTGTCTTTTCTCTTAATCCAGGAGTTAATAATAATATTCCTTCAATACTCCCTCTTGATCCATGCCCTATCACTAGTATCTAGTGATGTGATGTAGGAGCTATTGCTCCCAGATTTTGTCTCGTTGCATCACTTGAGCATTTACAGGTCTCCATACATGGTCCTCTAATCGTAGAACCTGACCAATTACAAAGCTTTCACTTTGTTTATTCATGAGGATTTAGTATATTGTCTAGGCACCTAACTTGATTTGATCAAGTCATCATCTCGGCGTTCTTGAGTCAACATTTGTAGTAGACAACATCTTTTCTTTCAATTATGATTGAAGCTTTCCACATATGCTCATTTTCACATCATGCATGGCTCCTCAAATCATTCAGATCATTTGAGTTAGCTTCCCCTAACTCCATGGTATATGCAGCTTGTCATCTTCAGAACTCAAGATTTTCTTTGTTATGTAGCATAAACCAATCTCAACCAGCATCCACTTGAGCATTTTCAAATCTGCCACCAAAGGTCATACAAAAAACTCCTTTATCCTGAGCCTTCTTGATCCTGACAGACTGAACAATCTAGCTCCCCCTTGCTCTACTGACTTACAATTAATCAATACAGGATTACTCAGCATAAGATCATTTACACATCAATATAGCATTGGTCTGAAAAGACCAATCAACAATCTTCATATCTCTATATCGGTTGATATTATGATCTCAGAGCAACCGTACTTGCTTCCTACTTGGAAGTCTCCATATCCTGACTTTGGAACTAGAGTCCATGAACACATTGTTAGCATACTCATTCTATCCCATCAGACACCATATTCATAGCACTTGACCCATCTTGGCACAACATCAACTAGGAGCACTCATTCTTGCCTTCAACACCTTCTAAAGAGCATCACTTGCTTCTTTACTTAAAGGGGTATCTTAAGAAGCATAGATAGAGATACCTTATTTCACAATGTTTTAAAACAGTGTGAAACCAGGGGTTACACATAACTCCTCACAGTCCTTCTCCTCCTTATTCTTGTTCTTTTTCTTCTTGTTCTTAGGCTTGAGAGAAGTGACATGCTCATCCATCAAACTATTCTCCTTTCCTTCTAGGATTGGAGTACATGGAGACAATATGGATCCATGATACACCTATTCATCTGATGAATCTTCCTTGCAGCTAGAAATCTCATCACTAGACCTTGAAGATTGACACTTTATGCTCGTTACTTGCTCTACTACAGATGGGTGTTCACTTGAATCTGTGCATACCCTTGACCTGTCTTCAGTCAATTTGTTGGGCTTCTCCTTGAGCTTTGTCTTCTCCTCAAAAATCGCTGATGTTGAGATCTCTTGACCCTTTCCAGCCTCTGTTGCACTCTCCACCACATCAACTAGATTGATGTGATCTGTAGACTCATCATGCTTCATACTCACCACCTTTGGTCTCCATAAACTGATCTGCCTTCCTTTTTTAGGTCTAGGACCTTGGATAAGCTTGTTCTGATTTGTAGACCTTTGCTTGCAGAACCTGGCCATGTGTCCCTCATCATGGCAGTTGAAGCACTCACCCTTGCTCACATTCTTGGTCTCCTTGTGTGTCCTGTTAAGTCTCTTTTTCTCCTTCTGAGAGGCTTGTGAACCTTTGTTCACATTCGGAGGCATACCTTTCTGCACTTTTGATCTCACAAAACTTGCTCTACAATGTTTAACTACATGAACAAAATTATTGCACCAATAACACACTACATTTGTATCTAACAAAGATGCAACTGAATTTTTGCTTATAAAGTTATTTCTCCTTGTAGGTACAATTCTACATTTACTAGCCTTATGACTGTTATAGCACGGAATTGCACCCTTGTGGGAGAGTTTTTCAGGTTCTCCCACTTCCAGCGATAAGCATGGGAACAACCTCATGATGTGGGTGTCCTATGGTGAGGTTGAGCCTCTAGGATTTTTAAAGAGGCTAGTTCCTCTCGGTGGATCACCTCAACTACTGTTGAAATAAAACTTTCATGGGGAAAAGGGTTAGAAGGGGGAAAAGGGCTCTTAAGAAGGCTAACCAGGCGATGCACCAATTTAAAATGGGAAACTCCCATAAGCTTGAACCCACACTAATTCTGCAGAGAACAATACTGGATTGCACAACCTCAAGATCAAGCTGGTTGCATAAATATTTCATGGAGGAGGTTCAGGGAAGCGATGAATGCAAACGGAGAGGAGTTCTAAGACTCACTGGAAGTTCACATTAATGGCGGAAAGAACACTCAACCAGACCTGCAAACAGCATCAAAAAATCTTTAAACAAGATCAGAAAGGAGGACCATGGACGAGGAAGACTCTCCATCACGTGATGCCATAGTATGCAACTCAACAAACACAAGTCCAAGGCAAGAGATAGGCAAAGAAAAATCCTTTATTGCATAAGAGGTGGTTCTTACAAATGCTTGGTAGGGTCGAGCCTAACCAGCTGAGCATATCTTGCGATATATCTAAGACCGTCTCGTCTCCCAAGAAGATAAAAAACGTTTAACAACTGGGAACCATTACAATGGCAAGTCATGTGATATTTATAGAGAACATGGAGAGAGAGAGAGAGCACTGCGTGGCAAAAAGGAGAGGGAAGTCATTGAACTGGGACCGTTGTTGTCACTGCTTTGACCATGAAATGTGCCACCTAGGATCATCCCAATCTCCTCGATCCATTCCCGCATTCAAGTCTCCCTTTGGCATATTTGAGAAGCCATGTCGCGGGTAGCTCGATGTCGTTGCCAAGTCCGAGTGTTTTGATCTTTGCATTAAAGCTTGGCGAGTTCTTTATTTCAACTTGGACTATCCCAATCGGTCCTTGCATGTTCATTGCTCCACCTGGATGCGTCCAATCCTTGTTTGACCACTTTGCATGTTCTGGGAGTGAGCTGTATGTACTTGTGCCAGTTGTCCTTGACTGATTGGCCCTTTGGATTTATGCTTGGAGAGGACTTGTCTTTTTGAGAAACCGAGAGGCACTTCTATGACCAAATTGGGCTTTCCAAGCCTTCTGACTTGCTTCGGGGTTTCGACTGCTGATTACTTATAAGGTTTATTCAAGTAGTGCTCCTCTGGAAACCCGAAGTTGTCTTCGTCAGAGAACCCAAAGCCTTATTTAAGAGAAAGCTTGAAGTCGTTCACCTTGGAGAATCCGATTTGCACTGTCCATGAGTAATTCGGGTTCGTAAACTCGAATTACTTCTACTTATAAAATGCTTAGAAGTCAAGCATCGTTGGAAACCCGATTTGCACTGTGCCCTCAGAAACCCGAAGTCTTGCGACTTCGAAAGCCCGAAGACTTCTACTTTGTAGAACCCAAGGTTGTCGGAACTTGCCACTTTTGCTTGAATGTCCACCTTCTCATACTTGGGCAAAATTTTGGTATGTGGGCCAAAAATGGCCAACAAAAAGGAAAACTTGATTGATGGATGCTTTGCTCATGCCTTGGGGTGATTTTATGCCCTAAGTGACATTCTGATTTTATTCTATTATTTCTGCAATGTGGCGACTTGATTTGGGAGGGTTTTGACCTTGTTATGAGGGTGAATATTGCCTTGAATACTCTGAAAAAAATTTCTATATTTTTTCCAACTTTGGCGATTTGGATTGAAGGGCTTTGTGGCTCCAAATATACTCAGATTTTTATAATAATTTATACATTTCAATTCAGTAATATTTATGCAATTTTATGAGGGTTTCGCTTGATAAGATCAGCTAAAAATTTCAATTAATATTCTAGCTTGGGGGCGTCTAGGGTTTGAGGGTTTAATTACCCTTTTAAAGGGTTAAATTGCTCATTTGGATTAGCTACTTGGCGCTTTGAGTTTAGCATAATTTTGTGCTAATTTTGGCCACTAGGGTTTGCTGGAAATAACAATCAGAATTGACTATTTATCTAAGGTTTTGCAGAAAAATCAGAATTCAGAAAACTTCCCTAATTTGGGACATTTCAGACCTACTTTTGGTCATCCGTGTACATAAGTATGGCTTTTGTTTTCCTAAAACCTTCATCAAAATGATGAGCCATTGAGTTTGGATCTCCCATGGACATAGGTTCACCTGCATAGATCCTTACTTGAAACCATATTTAGTATTTGTTTGTATCATTTGTAGCTTTCCTCTTTCAGCTCCAACAAGTCTTGACCTCCAAGTTATACTCCCTTGATGTATAATGTTCTTCCATGCTTAGATTTGATTTGTGTTTCTATTTAAGGAGAATTTGGTTGAATCTTTGAAATGTCCCTGCAATTCTCTCTCCAATGTGGTCTCCACAATGTTGGTGTCTACCTAAAAGGCCAACAAATGATTTGACACCATATTTAAGATAAAAAGTTCTGGAAACTGAAAATAAATAGAAAAACTGCAACAAAAATTGAAAAATCTGAAACACAAAATTGATTTATTTTTTTGGGTTTTTTTTTAAACAAAAATCTGAAATCTCTGGAAATATGCATTAAATCTGTAAAAATTCAAATAGAACAATTCTACAATCCATATAGCATTTCTAGGTAGTACATAAGATGACAAGAAACTTCCTTGAAATGGATGCCAAATTTAGGGCCACGCCGAGACCAGTATGGGGGCTGCACTTGGCCATGAACAATCTTTCCACAATCTCATGCTCTGTTATTTTTCCAGCCCCCAAACACACCTTCACTTGAGGCTTAAAGGCTTTAGTGCTATCGACTTCATATTTCTTTTGCCATATGTAGGTTCAATTTAATGTGAATGACATTCCTAAGGATGAATGTCTTACTGATGATTAATTAACTGCATAACTGATGACTACATAATTGGTGTGTAACGGATGTAATAACTGATGGGTGCGTGTGGGCATTACTGATATATTCCTGCATAATTAATTTGTTTTTGCATGTGTAAACCATGTTTGCAGGCTTTTGGACCAAAACCTGTGCTTTCTAGGTGTGCATAGCACTTTGTTAGGGTATTGTGTATATGCTTTAGGGAGATTCCCAACTCATATAATGCATAATTTAATCATGTATTCTAGGCTAGCGGACATGTACTTGTACCTGTGATAGCTAATATGTATTTTGGAATTGCAAAAGGGAACAAGATAAATGCCAGCCTCTCCATTCTTAGGGAGCATGACAAGCTTGGGCACGGCATGATAAAATCCTTTCTGTGAAGCTTACCATAGATCCTTTCCCACAACAAATATTGGTAACCGAAGCCTCTGTAAGTTTGGCTTCTGGGCATAAAGTGGATAAGGTGTATGGTGTTGAGTCTATCAATCCCATGGAAGAATGAGGAGAGAAATTATAGCATGTACATAAACAAAATATAAATTCAACAATCTGCAGCCCTTCAATAAATTTCTGCACGCAACATGTGGCAGGATAAAAGGGGAAAGAACGGGCATTAATTTATCTGAAAATTTGTCCTCCACTCTTTGGGGGTATTTTCCCAGAATGGCATCATGCTACCAGCCTACCATCAAAATAAACTTTTCCTTGTCTAAAGCTGATCAGGACTGTAATTTTTGTTTATAACGAGGCATACTTCATCTATGATTGAGAGAATTGTGCTTCATATGAGATTTTTTTTTTGTTTAATCTGAAACTATTCTAATGCTGTTCTGTATTATGGTAAATTTTTATTTTGATTCAAACTTTTATTTTTTATCGAATTCACAAGCAATGGATCTGGAAGGAATGTTTTTAACCAAAATAATAATACTAGTTTCCTTTAAAACCAAATGATGCTTACCATCTAGATTTAGAAACTGGCATCTTCACTTGCGATAAAGAAGGCTAATACATTTTTCATATTCTCACAGTTGATGAGCCAACCTTGCGAGATAATGCTGAACTACGAAGGAAAACATTATTACCAATGGCGAGGGTTTTCCAAATTTAATAAATGAAGCGATAAGTAGCTTTAGTGTGTTCATATAACAGATGAATGCATGGTATATTTGATTAACAGAATCAGGTCCAGATGGTGCTTCCTGCTGTAATTGGGGACTACACTGATTTTTTTTCGTCCAAGCATCACACACAGAACTGTATAGCTATACTATATGGGCCTGAAGCTCCAATTCCTTGAAACTGGTAATTGCATTTCCTTTCAAACACCATTTTGTGTAGTCACATGAAAAAACCCAGATCTTTTTCTCGTGGATTGGGACTTGTCATTTGTCTAATATGCCCAGTCAGATTTGATTGGCGAGACAAATATATAAGGAAGCATATTGCAAAGGGATGTTATTGGCGAGAAGGAAAAGGATAATGGCATTTATTCTCACATTTTCTTATCATCCTCTCTGCCACTTGAACATACTGCTCTGCCATTACATGTTTGTAAATGTGATCTGTTAGGATATGAATGGAAGCATTAGTCTCTATCTTTTTTATATTTATTGTTTTTTTAAAAGCAAATTCCTAGGTTTCTTGCATTACTGACGAAATTATTGATGCCTCTATGCCTTTCAATTAGTGAATGGGAGCTACCTGGAAATGTCAACTCTTGCATTCAAGAGGAAGAACAATTAATGTAAAGACATTTCAGCTCATGAAAGGTTTTTGAAAGTGCATACATGCTTTGAGAAATTATGCTTGACCAAACCTCTCAGAGAACTAAGCATGTAAACTTTAAGGCCATATAGGTTCGTGCACTCAAGAGGAGGCAGTGTTTAAGCTTAAAGCCTTCCTTTTAGGTGACTTAGGCTTCACTAGAGCAGCATTTGCAAATGGGAAAAATGTATGACCCAGAAATGTAGAAAATCTGATGACAAACCTAGTTTGCAACAATAGATAGAACACTCTTGGATGACCACCTGTTTAGTTGTAGTGCCACGAGGGCCAAAAAAGTTGGTTCTACCAATCAGTACGACCCTACAGTCTTCAGGTCTTCTATGGTAATAGCTTGACTGTTTCCGCTTTTGGAAACTGATCATTCTCATGTGTTGTCTCTGCCTTAAGACCTATCTTGTCACCTAAGATATGACAATTAAACAAAAAATTGAGAATCTAAAATTCAAGAACTATTATTATAGCGCAAACATTGAAATATCGATGTGAAAACCTAGGAATCATGAAACATAGTCTATTAAGAGAGACAGAAAGCAAGAATTTATAATTATTAGTAACAGAAGTCTGAATCTTTAAACACCAAAGAATGCATCTCCAAGTAAAATCCAAGTGTTCCCTTGAATGGCCTCATTAGCGTTTCCACTTTGCAAGTTCATAGTTATGGATTAATTGGAAGGCAAATGCTTCCTCAAACTTTTAGTACCCTGGGTCACAACCATACACTCTTGCGATTTGGTCATCGCCTCATGGATTTTCTTCATTTTCCCTTATCACTAGAGCTATTCTCTCAGGTTTGTTCTTTGGAATTCCTTGCTGTTTTTCTCCTAAGAGTGCTTCTCAACCATGTCACTCACATTTCACAAGGCATATAAGCAAAGATATTTTCCACAAATTATGTTTTATCTTAATTTCTTATTATGGTATGATTCTATTTGAACTTCCACGTTCATCTAAGATAGTCCCTAGAACCTCTTTGTGACATACTATGAATTTATATGCCTTTCTTTACATTTTGATTTTAACAATTCATATATATCTGATATGTTGTGATGGTGCAGGCTGAATCTCCCTGTTGCTTACCATGGAAGAGCATCCTCTGTCGTTATATCTGGAACAGATATTGTGAGACCCAGGTGATGCTTGGCCCTTAAATATATTGTTTTGCTGATTCTGTTAAAGTTTGTTTGGCGTTCTCTAACTGATTATTTGAAAAGAATATTACCATCTCATTTCACATTGCATGCACAAAAAATAAAGTAATTGACGACGCCACATTTTCCCATGAATACATTTTCAGCAGGAACTAGCACCAAAGTGTTTAACATTTTTATCAACTTGGAAGTTCTACAGGGATAGTCTCGTTTTTCAGCTGTTTGGTGTAGAAGAATTTCCTCCTTTCTCTATAATAAGATAAATCCTAATCCTCTGAATTCCTCAAGAAAATGTTATATGTTCTTGCATGTTGGTGATATATTAGACATCTCAGAGAGTATATTGTTCTCTGTATAGATGTTTCTGTTGTAGGCTAGAATTGCACCCCTTGTGGGAGAGTTTCTCAGGCTCTCTCACTCCTAGCTACAGGTGTTGGGACAACCTCAAGCTGTGGGTATCCTGTCGTGAGGTTGAACCTCTAGGCTTTTTAATGAGGCTAGTTCCTCAGATGCTTCACTTCAACTCTCATTTCCCACGCTAAAATCTACTGCTGACTAATGAAAAGGGATAGGAAGATAACCTAAAAAGGAAAATCTAAGCTAAGGGAGGTGATGCACCAAAAGAGAGTGATCCACATTCAGACTGGGAACCTTAGTGACTGCTACTTGGACTTAAACAAGACAAGTCTAGCTGATCCTATTTCAGAGCTGCAAGCAGAGTAGTTGTGTGGAGGTTAAAGGGGAAGATGCACTTGGATGGGCAGGAAGAAATAGTACTGTAGGAGAGACATTGACTCATAACGCTTCAGAAAGGCACCAAAGGCTAACACATCACATGACCTGCAAGAAACCAAGAAAACTGAAGCGAGGTGCGTAGAGAAATCATAAATGATGAGGAAAGACATACATTTTGCAAGTTAAACTTCAATAATGCACACTTGGCTTTAGCGAAAATCGGAAAGTTGTCTTGTATTGATTCAAGAGAGTGTTACAAAGAAATTTTGACAGAGTGTCTCTATCACCAGTCGAGGGATCTTTATTAAGGCCCAAAGCCTGTATATATAGCAGAAAGGGGATGAGAGAAGAGGGGGCCTGTGTGAGAGGTCAAAGAGCGGGGGTCATAAATGACCGAGATATTTTTTGCAGCTTCCTTGAATCCCTAAATGCATTAACTCTCCTTTGTTACCAAGATAAGGCCCCCATACTTGTGTACTTGGCAACGTCATGATCGACCCTGTTTTGAGCGGCAGCTTGTCGAGGGCATGACCGGAAGCATGGCTCTATGTTTTCATCCCAGTCGCTCACCCACTTTGTACAAGTGGGTGCAAACAACTCTTTTGTTTCCTTCAGGAGCTTTAATGACGGGGTCTGGTTCTTGTTGCTGTCTTGGTTCAACTTGAGTCGTCTTTACTTCTGTTGCGTTTGCCTTAGTCGTTTGATCTTTTATGTTGTTGATCTGCTTGGTTTCACCGACCCCACTTGTGTATTTGCTCTGTTGGATTTGAATGCATGATCAATCGCGAGCCCTTGGATCCTTCTCCTGACTTGTCGACACGTTCGATTTCTTGCCACATGTCAAATCCTAGAATCCCCTAACCATTTGACTTATTTCGCTCTGTCGATTTGGGTCCGCGCGATCCTGACAAGTGTCACCTCTTTATTTGTTGTTCTCCTTACTGCTTACTACTTACCTGCTTATTTATTTGGGCTTCTCATTGCTCACTGCTTGCTTCAGACTTATCATTCCTTGCAACTTTCTTCTTTTTAGACCACTTTTCTGCAAAACTTTTTGCCTTAGAACCTTTTCCCTCGGATTTTCTCCTGCAACAAAGTCTCGGACTACTTTCCCGAAGCTTATTCTTCCGAAGGAATTCCCTTGGCATTTTTCCTAAGTGCCTTTTACAACTTTCTTGAGCCATTTGAATCCAACGACTACTTCCTTCAGGGCATTCCTTTGCTTTACAATTGGTCTTTCTGCTTTGTGCAAGTGTCCTTTCCAAAGGGAAAGTACCCTTCGGAAATCTGCTAAGTGTCCTCTTTCGAAGGGTAACTATTGGCCATTTTTGGCTCACATACCAAAATTTTGCTAGTCTAAAGAAAATGGACATAACTCAGGAAGAAAATGGCAAAGTATTCAGATTTTGGGTTTCTGAGGGCACAGTGCAAATCGGGTTTCTAGCGGTGCTCGACTTCTAAATGTTTTATAAGTAGAAGTAATTCGGGTTTACGAACCCGAATTACTCATGGACAGTGCAGATCGGATTCTCCAAGGTGAATGACTTCAAGCTTTCTCTTAAAGAAGGCTTCGATTTCTCTGACGAAGACAACTTTGGGTTTCCAGAGGAGCACTACTTAAAAAAAACTTATGAGTAATCCGTAGTTGAAACCTTGAAGCAAGTAAGAAGGCTTGGAAAGCCCGATTTGGTCTGGGCAGTGTATTTCGGGTTTCTGGGGGTGCACTACTTATTTCACTTTATAATTTGCAAGTAATGATAAGTCCGAAGTAAGTAGTGGGGCTTGGAAACCCTGATTTGGTCTGGGCAGTGTATTTCGGGTTCTCCAATGAGCACTACTTAATTACTTCATAAGTTGTGAGCAGTCAAAAACCCGAAATAAGTAATGAGACATCAAAAGCCCGATTTGGTCTTAGAAGTGCTTCTCGGGTTCTCAAAAAGACAAGTCCTCTCCAAGCGTAAATCCAAAGGGCCAATCAGTTAAGGACAAGTGGCACAAGTACATATAGGTCACTACCAGAACATGCAAAGTGGTGAGACAAGGGTTGGACGCGTCCAGGTGGAGCAACGAACATGCAAGGACTGATTGGGATAGTCCAAGTTGCAATAAAGAACACGCCAAGCTTTAATGCAAAGATCAAAACACTCAGACTGGGCAACACCATGCAGCTACCACCGGTATGGCTCGCTCAGTTCCGAAGAGGAAGACTTGAATGCGCAAAGGGCTCGAAGAGGTTGTGCGGCGATCTTGGGCGATGCTTTTCACGGCAAAGGAGGATGACAACAATAGTCATCAGTGAGTTCTCTCTTTCCATGCAAGTCTCTCTCTCTCTTCCCATTCTCTATATATATCATGCGACTTGCCTTTGTAATGTTCCCAGTTCTTAGACATTTTTTATCTTCCTAGGAGATGGGATGCTCTTAGAGATATAGCAAGATATGCTCAGCTGGTTAGGCTCGACCCTGCCAAGCATTTGTAAGAACCACCTCTTATGCAATAAAGGATTTTTCTTTCACTGTCTCTTGCCTTGGACTTGTGTTTGTTGAGCTGCGTACTATGGCATCGCATGAAGGAGAGTCTTCCTCGTCCATGGTCCTCCTTTCCGACCTTGTTTAAGGATTTTTCGATGTTGTTTGCAAGTCTGGTTGAGTATTCTTTCCGCCATTAATGTGAACTTCCAGTGAGTCTTAGAACTCCTCTCCGTTTGCATTCATTGCTTCCCTGAACCTCCTCCATGAAATATTAATGCAACCAGCTTGATCTTGAGGTTGTGTAATCCAGTATTGTCCTCTGCAGAATTAGTGTGGGTTCAAGCTTATAGGACTTTCCCATTTTAAATTGGTGCATCGTCTGGTTAGCCTTCTTAAGAAGCCTTTTCCCCCTTCTAACCTTTTTTCCCATGAAAGTTTTATTTTAGCAGTAGTTTATGTGATCCATTGAGAGGAACTAGCCTCTTTAAAAATCCTAGAGGCTCAACCTCACCATAGGACACCCACATCTTGAGGTTGTTCCCATGTTTATGGTTGGAAGTGGAAGAGGCTGAAAAACTCTCCCACAAGGGTGCAATTCCAAGCTATAACAGTAACTACCCTTTGGACTTTTGCAATGATCCTTTCACCCTTTTTAAATGTGCCCTTGGCCTTCCTGAATTGGACTCCCCGAAAGGAAATGGACCTTCAGCTTTATTGAAATGATCATTCTCGAAAGGCAGATACCCTTTGGGATTTTGTAATTGATCCTTTTCCGAAGGGATTCTACCCTTTGGAAATTTTTGAATGGCCTTTTCCTTAGTAAACTTCCTTCGGACAAAAACTTCGAAGGAATTCTTTCCTTTGCAAATTGCCCCTCGGAGATCCAAACAAACCCTTAGAAAAAAATGTAACAGTCCTTTTTTCGAAAAAAATGCCTCGCCCTTTTGGAAAATTCCTTCGGAACTTTTGAAAATGGGCCTTCGGAAAAAATGAGAACCACTTTCCCGAGAAATGCACCTTTCGGGAAAGTTGTATAGGTCATTTTGCTTAAAGAAAAGATTCTTCGAAAAACCTTGCTTGGACGCTTCTCTAAAGAAAACAAGCTTTCAGAACTTTTCTTTTGGACAAAGTCCGAAAGAATTCTGACACTAAAAGTCCAAAAAATTGCAAGTAAAGACTTACCTGAAAATGAGATTTTGCACTTGGCTTCTGCTTGATCGGGTTTTCCACACTTGCCTACTTTGGACTTCTCAGACCTCACTGCTTACTACTTCGGACTTTCCACTGTTTTCAACTTATAAGGCAATTTAAGTAAAGCAACTCTACAAACCCGTGGAACGCTAGATAGAGCAACTCGGGGTTGTGGAGTCACTTTACTTCGGAGTTGCGACTACTTGCATCTTACTTGCCAAATTAAGCAAAGTACTTTCGGAAACCCGAATTCTTCCACCTTGTAAACCCTGAAGCCTTCTGCATGAAAAAACCCAAAATCTTCTTTATAACTTCTCTTTAACTTACCAAATGCTTCTGCATCCCTTTTATGCATGTTCGAAGGTTCGTTACTGAAGTCCAAGCTGTACTGATGGAGTCCGTAGTTTTTCAAATCAGTCAGAATTTTGGTATGTGGGCCAAATGAAATGGCCAACATTTCTGGTGACTCGCAGGGTAGCATTCCTGCTATGCTTGAGAACCCAACTCATTTGCTTCATCCAATCCATTGGGCACGGAGTCACTGCTTTCTTTGACAGTTTCTTGTGTTATATTGTCAGTATTTTTGGGGATCAAATCTGCTTTGGTTAAAAATGGAAAAGCCATCCATAAATGAGCTGGTCAAATGTGCTTCTCAATCAAATAACAAACTATTTTTGTCAACTGTCTCAGAACTCTCTCACCCTTATTTTAAGGACACACAATTCATAAGTAGCATAATTTTTAGTATTTTGCATGATAAGAAGTTTTAGTTTAAGCACAAAAGAGAAATTGGAAATGACAATTGTTTTAGAAATAGGGTTCTGAGCGTTATAGATATAAGAAAGGATAACTCTGTAGAACTTAGGGCCTTGGTCCCCCATGGCCCAAGGCATATGCAAGACCATTTTACACAAATAATTTAACTGTGGAAACACACAAAACTACAATTGACATGAACAATGCATATTCACTATTTGAAGCAACGAATCTTTACAAATGCCAAGAATGGTATGTGTATGAATTCAAAACTTTACATCTCACACAATCAGTTTAAGACCAGAATTATGGCAACTACAAACTGAGGCCAAGAAAAGAATCATTAAGAGCAAATAATTTGTCGATAATATTTTTTACTAAAAGTGTGATGACTTTTGAAAACTTTACAATAAAATTGTTAAATTTGAATATAAAAATAACATGCTAATTATATTTAAAGTTTAGAAGTAAATTTAAATGTGAATACAAATGATTCATAAATTCTATAATTATTATTGATGCAAACACCTCTCTTAATACATGGGAACATATATTTGCATTACAAACCAAAAGTTTTAAGAAACAAAGACATAATTGTACATTTAAATCACAGTTCCTTTAACATAATGTTGGAAATATACCTATGTTACATGGAATTCCCCAGATAGGGACGGCAGAAAATGACAAGGAGAGTTTCTGCGATAGCAATTTTTCTGCTCAGATTTACTGGATTGCAGGTGATGGCAATTAAAAAGTAATATAAATATATAATATATTATATTAAAAAGTTCAAAACATTTGAACAAATATATGATGGCAAGGGATGACAACTTGTTTTAAAATTTTTGGGCCCAAAATAAAAAATTGAAATGCAATGTCTTGGGGTTGGGAAATGACTCAAGGATGGGAAGTTGTGGGTCTCTGCCAATAGGGAATAGGGAAGGGATGTCTTGTACCTGTTCCCGCGTATGCAAGAAACATGAATTATTTGGAAGATCCCCCAAAACCAGAGGGGTGCATCCTTGTGTATCACTTATATATATACATATATATATATATATTTTTATTGTATATATCTTATTTAAATATAGTTGTAAACTTCAAGAAGCATAAATGCAAATTATAGTGTAGTGATTCTTTGGCATGAAATATTGATCTTAGTACTTCAAGTGGAGAAATTTATACACTAGTAGCAGTATTCTACCATTTTGGTGAAAACTAAGGCATCTTTCAGGATGTTTTTCTTCCTTAGTTTTATTTTGAAGCTTTTATTTATTCCCTCGGCCTCCTAACGGTGCTAGTATTTTCTCATGAGTTTGAAATGGTCAAGAATGGACGTAAGAAATAGAATATTTCCTGGTTGAAACAACATTGTTTCTTTTAATGTTTCTCATTGCTATAACCCCTAGTACGCATTCACCACTTAGAGAAGCAATCGACTGTATATTTATCCACTAGAGGACAATCTAAGACGAGCAAGGATAAGAAATATGACCTTGGTGTATGAAAGGAGGTTGAAATCATTCAGTTTCCACTTATCAACTCGATTCTAATGTCATCCTCGTAGTCTTGATGAATTTTAACTGTTAACACTCATATTCTCTCTTGGCTGACCTGACATTTAAACGAGGTTAAATGTTGACTAGGTCAATTTGTGCCATGTCAACACTATAATCTCACAACTAATATATTTATAGATAACATTAAATAACCCTCACAAATGCATCATTTATGAAATCTCTCTCTCTCCTTCGACATTCTTGCATCTGATCATAGAAAAATCAGACTTGGAGTCTGATTTTAACCATTTGTTGACTGAATTTTTGTTGCATTATCCAAGAGGATCACTATTTGACCTAGTTTTGCTGCTTTGATCAAGGAATTTCTGTTGTATTGACCAACAATTTTTCGCTGCATTGATTGGTTTGGTTGTTATATCCTGTTATGTTGCTCAACTTTACTATTGTAGCTGTGTTGACTAGAAAAAACATCGTTGTGTGGTTTGCTCTATTGTTGGCCAAGAAGTGTATGTGGATAGTTTGACCAGTTTGACTCTTTGATTGCATTTAATGATGCATTTTAGTTATTTTACTTGATAATGATGATGAATTGGATTATCATAGATGAGATATTATGCCATAAATGTTGTACGTTGGACTATGATGTCTAAAGGTTCAGTTGATGTTGGTCATGTCCCCTGTGACAAAAATGAGGTTTAGTTGAGTTTACTTTCATTCCTTGGTACTTGATAATGGAGTTCATTTGAGGTTACCTAAGTTGCTGGTTTCGGTATGGGGATTGGGTATGCTGGTACGATGATTTTTTTTGCCCCGGGTTTGGTATGGCTGGGTACGGTCATACAAAAAATATATTAAATATAAAAAATATAAAAATTCTAGCCAAATAAAAAAAATTTAACCACATAATATGCAAATCTATTGACAAAAATGATTCTCCTTAAAAAATTATGCAAGTCTATAAGTAATTTGAAGTTTTTTTTCAAGTACACTGAAACCTATGCAAAGACACTTGATTTGTTGATCAACTTTAGTTTGCTCTGACTCAATTTTCTGATATAATTTTTCCATCTCTTCAATATATTTCATTCCATCCAAAAGTAATTGTTCCACCCAAGCCTCAAGGGTCTTTCCATTGCTGTTGTATTTGCTTATGGTTGAGATGGCATCTTTATTGATTCCAGGAAATTGAGTTGGAGCATCTAATCGAGAGGTTGTTGGAGTCTCTATAGGACTCAAAAGATAATTTACATATCTATCAAGATTTTGGATTTGATCTTTCAACTGCTCCTGGGTCAGCTCATCTTGTTCAGGAATATTAGAAATTCTGAAAAGGAACATAATGAAGAAATATTTGCTACAATAACTAATATCTGATGAGCACAATACACCAAAATGCTTTTTTAATCTGAAAATGTAATAAAACAGAAAAAGGTGAAACTATCTTCAAAGATGTTTCACATATATGTGTTTGAATTTGTATGACAGTGTAATATATTTACATGTTTTTATCTTTTGAAAAGTTGAGTCCTCTAGTTGTTTGCGTAATATTATGTTTTGACCATCTGCTGTATGCAGCATTTGACTGCAGATATTGTTGAAGCATTTAAACTTGAAACATTGAAGCATATTCTTGATTTCGTCCTATGGGTTTGCCCTGGGTTTGTCCTCTGATGCACCTGGCAGTATTTGAGCAGGCCGAGGCATACCTGGGTCCGGGATCTGGTACATGCCGTATCGGAACCAGTACCCTAATAGTGCAGAACCCAGTTTCTTAGGAGGTTACTTAATGCTCCCTAGTGATATTCGTCTGGTTTACTTGATGTTCCTCAAACCCCTAATGCCAATTGTGAAGTTCAATTGAGATTACTCACGCCTCTCACATTTATTATGGGATTCAATTCACGCTCCTTGATAATACAAGACCAAGTATAGTTAGGATCAGTCATGCTCTAATATGCTGATTGTGAATGTCCTCAATAATAGGGATAGGGGTTTTGGTTATCCATTGATTTGGAGTCATCTAGAATAGCCTTTTGCCAAGCTCAACTTTAATGGAGCTTGCACGAGTGATGGTGGCCAAGCCCAAATTGAACTTGTCATTAGGAGTTCTAATGAATCCATTATTTGTTGGTATTCTAAATTCCCAAGCATCGCTTCCAACAGTGTTCTAGAGGCTATAGCTCTTAGAAGGCCTCTTGTTTATGTTTAAAATATTGTATTGGAAATTATGGTGGAAGTAGTTTCTTGTTTAGTCATTGAGAAGGTCAATCACTTAAGAGTCAAATATATCTAGCGGCTAGCATTGGCTTATCAACCAAGTTTGGAGAAGATCCACTCCCTTGCCTCAAAATTTGATTGCATTTTATTCACCCAAATTCGAAGAACAACTCATAAAGTTGCAAATAGATTGACTAATATCACTATCATCTATATAAATGGCAAGTTATCATATCTGACAGCCTGCACAATTACACGAATGAGTCACCACCAACTGCTGAATCTACGATCTTGTTTCTATAAACGGGTCAAGTTGTTGGTTATTGTTTTGGTGGGGGTGCCTTTTGTCTTCCTTGTTTTGCTTAACCCCTTCCCCCTCTTATTGCTATTTTGGGTTTCCAAGCCCTAATTTTTTAATGTAGGTCATGCTTAACAGTTGTTTTTATGCAAATCTTAATCTTGTTATTTGATCTGTCCTCTTAGGGACACAACTCTCAAGGAAGAAGTCGTAAAGGCTTCTCTTGTCGATATGCCTCACCATTGCTCTTTGTACTAGCATTGTCAAATGTGTTATCTCGGAATAAATAGACCAACTTTGGAGACTGCTGGTGGGGGAAACAAAATAACGTTAACTCTTGATGCTTCTATGACAAAAATGAGAAAAATCACTGTCCATTTTCATTGAAAGCTCTATCATTTAAATTGTCTAGCTAGATAAGCTATATTAGGTAGTGATTACGAAAGAAGTTGCACATATGATTGCTGTCAAACTTAGTCACCTTTCGCCCATCCTTGCTCCTATGCATTGCCACCCAACGATATGCAAGTGATCAATCACTAGGTATTTAAAGGTCTATATCATGACAAAAAATGATTCCCTAACTACAAAACATTGTGAAAGCAGTAATAAAAAATGTGGTTCCATTTCAGTATCATTCCTTTATACATGCATAGATAACTATATTCTGAATATCATAGATGTTTTCTATAATGATGCATATGTTATTTGAATGGATGATGCCAATGAATGTTACATTTGCTTAATAACTTATGCTATTCTTAAGTGCAGCATAACAATAAGAGAAATCAAGTCAAGAAATGTGAGTAAGAATCCCAAAATAAATTTGATAAGAAACGTGTTATACTTGAAGAAGATGTTGCTTTGTTTCCCACATTAACAAAATTATCAATCGTGTATTACAAACTGGTGAAAATGAACAAAACCATTGGGTATATCTTTGTTAATAGTATTTCTAGGACATAGGTTGGTGGGAAACAATCTTGGCTATTGATTTAATAGTATATCACAAGTAATCATCTCAACCCGTAAAGGAGTGGTTATTACCAAAAACTTTGATAATATCATATAAGCTATCCAACATTGCAAGGTGTATTCACATAAGCTTTCAAATATTATATGAAAAGCCCTTGCTTAAAGAGAAATGTCTTATGCTCCCTAAAGCTGCCTTGTGTCTGTAATGTCCCTCTTCATTTAAATTCTCATTTGTGTAGAATGTTTCGAATTTTTTTAATTCCTGAGACTAGAAATAAATCTATACAAGGGAATAAAAGGAGATAATTAAATAAGGATTAAAAAGCTAAAGTCTATCAAATTTATTTAATTATTCTTTTGATTATTGGCGGGGCCACTTGGAGTTTTTAATTGGAAGTTAACAATTCCAAGATTCGCTTAAATCTGAAATAAGGAGCAATCGTGGGAAGATAAAGATGTGTGACTTTTCAAATTAGAAACATTCTAACTCCAATGGATATCGATTGCTTTATGAAGATAAGTTTTGGAAACTTCAGTTTTATTGAAGGGAATCGCTTGCTTTGTGAGTTGGATTTGGCAACTTCTTCATTATAAAAAAGGGATCGATCTGGAGAAGAGGATCATTCATAAAATTAATGATTTAATTTCTCGCATCGAGCTATGAAGGAAACTATTATCAGGACGAAACCCCTGAGAATACTGGGACTAAAACCCCAGGACTTGGATTGATTTACTGTGGACGTCTATGAATTATGTGCAAAATCAAGGCGTGAGATTTGGTGAAGGCATTTGAGACAAGTGAGGGCAATCTGGGCTGATTTTGGTAGGATGTGTGGCCTTGTGGCTGAATCGCTGCGCTCAGAAACAGAAACGGGGGCTGTTTATCGAGTAAATAATTCTGGCTGAGTGTCATGTGGTAATTGAAGACTAATTTCTGTATTACAGACCAGCGCATTCTACAGGTTCTCTATTGCTCATTCTATGTTGTTCATTCCCTGCAATACTGTAATAAAGTCTAGGCGTCTTTCCTATGAATGTGTTCAATTTGCAAAAAAATAAATCTGGGCGATTCTCAAGTCAATAAAGTGTGTTGAAAATTCTGAAAGAGTCATTGTTTACATGCATTTTTATTCAATGAAGCTGAGTATTATTCCTGCAATTCTCTGAGTGTTTTTTTTTATTAGTATGACCTCAATTAAATTGGAAATTTCAAATAAACTCTACGTACACACGGGAAAGGATATTTCAGTGTCAGCTTAGTGGAAATATACACTTTATTCAACTTGGGATGAAGATAAAATATAAGATAGAATCTGATGAAGCTTTTGGGATATTTGTACCTCGAGGCTATGTTAGGACTTGATGCTACTGTAGGTGCCTTTCCCATCATATCATTGTACCTTTATATTTTACTATTTTACGTTGGTGGATGAGTAATGGTATATTGTTTATGTTGTATTGGTCATGTTGTTTTGGAAGTACTCTCTCATCTATATATACTTGTATTCTTTTTCATTTTTAGGAATAATAGAGTTGAGCTCTTCATTCATTATTTCAGTCTCGCTCATCTCATGTTGTAAACAGACATTAGTCGTATCAGAGCTGAATTGACACTAGGCATATGCACCATCTCTTGGTCTTTGATGCTATGTTCTTGGTAGCATTGTTGGACCGAAGTTCTTTGCTTGTCCAATCACGTCACTCGACCCCATTGCATTGACAATAGAAAGATTATAGTTCTCTGATAGAGAATGGTCATGTTAGTGCTAATGCCACTGTCTCTTTGTTAAACTCGTTTGGCAATAGCCCTGAAAACATCACGTATAATGTACGTATGATATCTTAAGCACCCATCAATGCTGTTGTCTATAAGTCAGACTTGCTGATGAGTAATTGGAGCAAGTTTCCAGACACAGTAACATCTTCAAAACACCATGCAAAGAGAAGGATCAATTAAAAAAATAAAAATGAGAAAATTAGAAGAAAAAAGAGAAATTAGACTTTAGCACTTAAAATACAAAACAATTGACTTGTAATATATATCAGTAACCTGTACTTTATTCATTCATCATTCAACTCATCAACTCACTTTGTATATTGGCACTGATGTGCTTAAATAGAACTCACATCATGACAATTGCCTCACAACTTTGGAGTTACCATTACACCTCATACAATTGACTAGACACTTGACACATGCATTTGAGGACCTATCTATCAATCAAGTCACTGGATTGACACATTGACTGATGACTCACATAGTTGAACTAATCAATCAAACTCAATCAATAAGTGGATGTATCACATTTAAGTTATTGTTGTCAACCTGGAGCTGCGCCTTGAATCGAAGACGTGCACAAAGTGGCCAGTCCTCTATCCGGCTGAAACAATGGGATCTTCTCACGAGGGTGGGTGCCTCAACGATGAGAAGAATCTCCAGAGAAGGCTGGTTCTTGTATGATGTATCAATGAGGATCTCTACTCTATGTTGCGGATTACCATGGAAAAGGGAGAAGGAAACTTTAAAGGGAAATCCTACCTAAAAAGGGTGATACACCAGAAGTTTGATCCACTCAACTTGGAACCTTGAACACTGAACAAACAAGGGAAAATGAAGACTTTTGATTTCAATCAATCACTTATGCATAAATATTTCATAAAGAGGTTCGATCCAATGACCAAAACTTGAGGGAAAACAATGGAGAGAGGTCCGATACAAGACACTTTGCAGCCACCTAACATCCACTTACAGCTTCAGCAAAAGACATAAAGAACACTGAACATGACCTGCATAAGGATAATCTAGCAACTAGGTATGAATCAGAATTTGGGAAGGGAAATAAATCTACCACTTATGCAAATTGCTGAATGAATATACACTATGCCAACACTTGAAATCTGAAAGTATAGTCAGGTTACACAACTCACTAATGGTAGAGTCCGGCTTGACCAAGAGAGGGATGAATGATTTTTAATCAAGGCTGAAAGCCATTTTATAGAGAGAATTACAAAAGGCCAAAGATTGGCGTTGAAAATTTGAAGAGAAGGATTAACCTAAGTTAACTCAAGGCTGACTTGGCCTTTCAATAAACTGTGTTTTCTTTTGTCTTTGCATGAAGCCTCTTGTGCTTGAGGAAGTGAACTTGTCTTTGTTATGAACCGCCCACCTTTCTTTGCATGGAAATCCACGCTAATGTTAATTTTAGAACTCTACGTGAGCTGCTTGATGCCGAGTTGGAACGTTTGAAAGCTGAGTTAACCGTTTGGTAAGCTGAGGTGGATGAAGAGATCATTCTCCCTCGCATGGAAAGCTCCTAGTGGATGCGGCGTTTAACAATTAGTCAACTCTAAATCTCGAACAATCAACTCGACATTCGAATTTGGAACTTCGGTTGAAGCTGAGTTGGACCCTCGGATGCGTGGAGTTGATCCAGAGATGAGCATGACTTCAATAACCAATCAACTGAAGCTTTGACTTGTGTTTGAAAATAGCTCCTGCTTGCATGTATTTTACCTGGTTCTGGTCTGCCTGTTCATGTCTATTTCTGGTGGGATTCTATATTCGGATGTGTTAGTCTATATATATTTTCTCGGATATTCTGTTTTCAACTCTCCGTTGGATTATCTATTTTATATCCTCTTTTGCACAGTCAACCTCCATTACTTTCGGATTTTTGGTTGTCTCGACTTAATTCTTCGGCCCTGTCTTCGGACTTTCCTGTGGCAACTTCCGTCGGACAAATTGTTTGCTTGAATTGTCCTGACTGCGGGCTTGATTTCCCTCGGCCATTTTCCCTTCAGTGACTTCTCTCCGAATTTCTTCAGACTTTTTGTTTGAAGGAACAAAGGCAAAGAAAAAGTATTTCTTCGGGGTTTTTGTTCGAAGGAATTCCTTCGGACAAAAAGCCCGAAGAAATACTTTTTCTTTGCCTTTGCTCTTTGCTCTGTTGGCCTTTTGTTTTGAACGCTAAGTCATTTTCCCGTGGAAAAATTGTCTACAAGAATTATCTCGGTCTCTTCGGGTTTATTTTCTCGGACTTTTGCGCGGCCATTTCTCCGAATTTTTTCGGACTTTTTGTCCAAAGGAATTCCTTCGGACAAAAAGCCCGAAGGAATTAATCCGTCTGTCTTTTGCTTTCGTTTCAACTTTCCCGCAGTCCCTTTGGATTGTGCCATCGACTTTTCTGCACACGCCTCTTGCTTGTTTCAGGTCCTCATTGTTTGGCGGCTGAATTTCTTCGGACTTTTGTCCGAAGGTATCTTTCCTTTTGCTTTGGCTCTTTGGCCTTCGAAATGTGCCCTTCGAGAAATACATAGAGGTATTGTCGCCGACCAAGTGCCCTCCGCAAGGGCTAGTAGCTCTCCCTCTGTGCCCTTTGGAAAAATTGGAGGGCACCCGGGTGTTTTGAAAAGGTTCTGAATCTATTCCCGCACCTTCCCGAAGGGTAGGTACCCTTCGGGATTGTTGCAAATGACCTTTCTGAAGGGTACCTTACCCTTCGGGTTTCTTGTAATGGACTCTTTCTTTGGGCCTCTTATATTTTTCTTCGAAAAATTTGCAATTGGTCTCTTGGCCGATAAAATGACCCTTCGACAAATGAATGAACCCTTCAACATCCTTGGAAGTTTTGACCCTTTGGGAAAGTTGCAGTCCTCCTCTCCTTATGATCCTTTGGGCTTTAAACAAGTGCCATTTCCTTCAGACCAAAAGGCCGAAGCAATTGAATCTTCAGCTAGTGACCCTTCGGACAAAAGTCTGAAGGATTCAAACCCTTTAGATTTTGCCCCTTCAACTACTTAAATAAATCTGTTCTTTCCTTTGGGGAAAAATTGTCAACAATTATCACCAATGATAACTCCATGGTGAGATCATCCTTAACTGAGTCATCAATTTAGTTTGACTAACTGTAATTGACTCTTTAATTGAATGACTAAAAATAGGAAGGAAAGTGGCACCATAACTATCCCATCAAGGGTGTTAACATCAAGGATGATGTCTCATCATGAAAATGGCACCACAATTTCATTACATGGCCTATTACAAGTGCATTCATTGCATTAAAAACAATCCTAAAGTCTATTGTGCCTTAATAAATGTATTTTGACTCAAATACATCTTTAACTTATTTAGAAGTGGCACATAACCAAGAAGTAGACAAAGCAATAATACGAGGAGTATCAATCTCAAATAAATTAACCAGACCAAGTTTCTCTCTTCACATCTTGATCTTTCCTTTTAATGGTGGCTTAGTGAATAATCAGCAATTTTCAACTCTGAAGAAACATATTCAAGAACCAATGTCTGCTTTTGTACCTTGTCTTGTAGGAAATGATACCGCATATCAATATATTTAGGTCAATCATAGAAAATAGGATCCAAGATTTATATAAATCTGATTGTTGCAGTAGATAATTGTAGGTGCTAGCATCTCACCGGTCAACTCAGCCACAAATTTACGAAGCCAGAGAACTTCACAACTAGTGGAACATGCTACAATGTACTCTAATTCAGCAAAACAAAGAGCAACTACTACCTGATTCCTGCTAGACCAAGAAATCATGCTAGTACCAAGAGAAATACAATTTCTGGAAATAGATTTCCGAGTCTCAACATCTCATGCCCAATCTGAATCTACAAAACCATGTTGAAAAATCAACTCATTACCTTTATACCAAATACCATGATGAAGTGTCCCCTTAAAATAATGATGCACATGCTTTGGAACCCTCCAATGAGACTGCCTGGGCTCCACAATGAACTGACTCAATGTGTTAACTACATAGCAAATGTCAGGCCAAGTATTAACAAGACGCACAAGTGATCCTATCAATTGTCAATAAAGTGTGGGATCAACCAATTCTGAATTCATATCAAAAGTTAACTTTAGATTAGGCACCATTGGAGGTTACATTGGTTTGATGTTCAACATCTGAAATCTCTTCAGAATTTCCAGCAAATACTTTCTCTGACCAAGGAAAACATCTCCATTAACCTGTCAAACTTCCACTTCCAAAAACTAATGCAGCAGTCCTATATCCTTAATATCAAACTCACTAGCCAACTCATTCTTACAGTGCATAATAAGTTTCAAAGAACTTCCAGTAAGAATAAGGTCATCAACATACTACATTAAAACTACCAGATCAGATTATTGAGAATGAAATACAAATTCGAATCTGCTGATATTTTATAAAATCCAGAATGCTTCAAGTAATCATCAATGCAGGCATACCAAGCATGTGTTGCTTGCTTTAGGCTATTAAATGTCTTCTTTAGTCTACATACATTAGTATCATGATCATGGATCTCAAAACCCTTGGGTTGATTAAGATAATTTTTTCCTTCCATGACACCATTCAAGAACACTAGTTTTACATCCACCTAATGCAAATTCCAATGAAAGAAAGCAACAATGGACATGATAGTCTTGATAGTGGTATACCTTACTACAAAGGACAATGTCTCATCGTAGTCCACTCTCTCTTTTTGAGAGGACCCTTGGGCTACAAATATTGCTTTGCATTTCTCGATGCTTCCATTTCCAACATTCTCTCTTGAATACCATTGGGAATCACTCATTGATTTCCCCTTTGATCTTGGTACAGTTTCCCTAACATTATTCTTGATGGAGTTAGATTCCTCTTTTATGGATTCATGCCATACTTGTTCTTGAGCAGCCTCCTCATAATTTGAAGGTTCTGCATCAAGAATAGAAGTCATCAATGCAAAATGTCCAAGAAATATCTTAGGTGGATGTCTTACCCGAAATGAAGTACTGCGCTTGCCAACATGCTCCTTTGCATCTGTAAGACTTCAGAAAGTCATCTCAGCTTTCGGGCTGAACTGGGAGGTGGCAAGACCTCTCCTTGGCTGGAATCAATCAAATCAGAATCTGATTTCTGATCTGAATATGGTACAATAGATGTCTTGGCTTGTTCAATTACTTTAAGTTTAGGAGGCTCCTAAGAACTTGAGGACCATTCTTGATATATAAATTTTATATTCCTACTTATCAATGTCTTCCTCTGCTGAGGCATATAGATTTGGTAGGCCTTAGATGTCTTATCATACCCCACAAGGATGCCTTTGGTACTTGAAGGCTATATCTCTGTCTTTTTATTTATAGGTCCCTGTATGTAAACATGAGAACCAAAAACTCGGAAATGAGATACCTCTGGCTTCTCGCTTATGAAAGCCTCCTCTGGTGTTTTGTATTTTATTACTTTTTGCAGACATTGTCATGTCCCCTTTTCAAAATATTTAATTGTGAAAATAATTTAATAATAATGTTTTCAGTTGTCCAAAGTCACTTTATTTAATAATATGGAAAAATAATACTTATGCATTATTATTATAAAAAAGGCCAAAATTAATATTTATTAAGTGGGCCAAAAAGGTAATATTTATTAAATAGGCCAAAAAGTAATATTTTATTAAGTGTTTAAAAATGATTTTAGGGTTTTTGGAATGAAAAGTGAAATTATAAAAAGAGGCTTAGGGCTCAAAAATGATTATTCGTTTTCATCTTTAAAATCAAAACCCTATTTCGAGACTGGAGCTTTTGTGTTCAACTTTTCCATTAGAAGACGAAAACCCTTCAGTCTATAGGTGTAGAGGACAAAAACCCTCTTACCCATCAGAATTTATTATTTATTTATCCACTTGAAAAGACCTTGCAAACCTTGACCAATCACATAGAAAGTCAACGCCACACTTTAGCAATAATTATCAATAAATTTCAGCAATGAAACTAGATCAATTTGACCTCAAATTAGCCTTGAAACCCACACAAACAAGTCACCAAGCAAGTCGCCCCACTCTAGGGCAGTAATCAAATCCCACCTTTGCAAAGGTGGCATCAAAAGACACTGTTTTGTCGAATAATTAGCTCTAAAAACCTGCAAACACTTATTGGACATACCTCTCAATATTTTTTTCAAGCATGAAGAATCAATATCAATTTTCAACATATCCCTCAAAGGAGAACACCACGTACTTGTACCTTTTAAATGGGGGCGAACTACTTTGGGAAGGCCAAATACTCTTTTTTAACTCTCCTTGCCGACTTTTAGCATATCTCCTCTTTGCCTTTGATCACTTACAAGCCGACATTCTTTTTTTACCAAAAATAATATCTAATAATTGCCTAAATAATAAATAGTAATTAAAATTACTTTTAGGCAATCATTCAATAATTATTTCAATTAAATACCTTAGTGGTAAAAACCACTTTTATAAAATATTCTATTAATCAACTAATAATTGCCTTATAAGAGCAAATAATTAAAATCACTATTTAGACAATTATAATTAATTAATAAAATAAAACTCCAAAAATAATTCTTTAGTCTATGGGGGAGTATACTAAAGGTCTTCAATACCTGCTCATAAATGATGTGAAAATGGGGACATTACACACCATCCCCTTGTCACAAAATAGACATATTCTTATTTCCCACTCCTTAGTCGTTGTCCACTTGCCGGTCTCACACCTAAGATGAGGCGAACCGGTTCTTAATTGAGCCATCAACATTTTTGCCTTCCACTGGATTTCTATTCAAAGAATAATATCCTTTTCTGTTTCATGCAAAAAGAAAATACCACTCTAAGCAAGCAAACGAGTGGTATTTAGAAAATATGAATGAAATAACATGTAAGAGAAACATTGTTTGTGTATAGGACTTCCATTCCAGAGGATTTTTTTACCCTGTCACCTGTCACCCCAAGGAGTGATGGGGACCACCTTTGTTATTAGGAGATCCTTTGGGAAGTGCAACTTCGAGTCCAGTTGGAAGAGGGCGATGAGCTTTGGCTCTATGGTGAGAAAGTTGATTGGCTTGAGGCTGGCAGTTCATCCTCGGATGATCAAATGCTTGTCATTTAGGTGCAGGTTGATAATAATTATGCACTCTGTCTTCTTCAACCCTCTGTCCCACAAGATCACCAAAGGGAAGTGTTGACAATTCTTCCACAGGGCAAAAAATTGTCAACCTTACTATTCGGAAGATGGTCTTATCGTACCAGTTTGTCTTGTAAATCAGTTTTTTGGGGTCCTTAAATAGCCATCTACAACCTTCATATAAAGCATGGGATGATCTACTTGAGGATGTTACAGATGTCCTGGGTTGCGACTGAAGATACATATGTTCTACTTGAGACATACTGCATATCTGGACTGTATCAAAAGGCAGAGGTTCTTTTGCATACGATGCGCAAACATGGTTATTCTATACTACATAAAATACATTAAGAAAATCAAAAGGCAAGGTTAGAAATTGCACAAAGCAAAGGAAAACAAAGGAAGGAAGATATCCTTTTGACAAAAGCCCGAAGGAATACTTCGGAGAATTTGCAAGCAAAAAACCTGCAGCCAACAAGGAAAGAAAAGACAAAGTCCGCAGCCTCCAAAAAAGTTCGTAGGAAAACATAAAGTCCGAAGGAATAAGGACACCTACAAAAAACCCGGGTGCCCTACAAAAACCCTGAGTGCCCTACAATTTTTCCGAAAAGCCAGGGAGATAGACAAAAGCCCTTGCGGAGGGTACTTGGTTGGTGACAGGACCTTTCCAACTTTCCGGAAGGGCACAGAGGAAGGACACAATCCCTTGTGGAGGGCACTTGGTCGGTGGCAAGACCTTTGCATTTTTCTTGAAGGGCATTCTGCCGATGGCCAAATAAAGACAAAGGAGTAATTCCTTCAGACTTTTTATCCTAAGGAATTCCTTCGGACAAAAAGTTCGAAAAAATTTGGGACAAAGAAAAACCCGATGGAACATTACACAAAGGCAAAAGAGAAAACTAATTAGAGGAAGGATATCCTCGGACAAAAGTCCGAAGGAATTCCTTCGGACTTATTGTTTGAAGGATTAAGTCACGAAAAAATTGGCAAACAAAAGTCCGCAGAAATTCAAAGGATTAAGCCGCGGAAAAATTGGCAAACAAAAGTTTGAGAAAATCAAAGGGAGATAGAACCAAGGGGAAGCCAAAAAGTCTGAAAGAAATGGATATCCTTCAAACAAATTGTCTGAAGGATTCCTTCGGTAAGCTTGGTCAAAGAAAGGAAAGTCGAAGGGCAGAGTTGAAAAAGCGAAGTCCGAAAAGAATGGACATGAAGGGAAAATGACTTAGCAAATAGCCCAATGGATTATCCGAAGAAATAAAACAAAAGGGAGAGGTCCGAGATAATAAAGACCTGAAGAGAATGAACATTAGGCCGAAGGAATAAGTAAGAAGGGAAAGTCCATGGAAAGACAAATACAGACACAGGTCAAGAAGAAGAATTCTAGATTTAGCTAAGAGAAATCAAGGATAGTTGGGCGGAGAGAAACCCATGCACAAACAAAAGATGGAGTCAACGTGGAATTCCATGCAAGCAAAAACTAATTACGGTTGACTAGTCAAGGCTTCAGTTGACTGGTTGTTGAAGTCAAGTTTATCTCCAAGGTTAACTCAGCCTTTTAAACGTTCCAACTCGGCTTCCAACGGATCAAGTCAGAGTTTTAAAATTGACATTGGCGTTGGATTTCATGCATGCATTGTCATCTCATACTTTCAAACGTTCCAGCAGCTCATGAAGAAGCTAAATTTAGAGGTGGGCATGGATTTCCATGTAAAGAGAGGTGGGCGTTTCAATAAACCCAGCCGTCCATTTCCTCTAACGCCAAGAAGCTTCATGCAAAGACAAAGGGAAAATATATTTTATTGGAAGACAACGTTGGTCTTGAGTTAATCTAAGTTGATCTCTTCTATTTTTCAATGTCAATCTCTTGGCTTTTGTAATTTTATATTAATGGCTTTTCAGCCTTAGATTTTTTCATCCCTCTCTTGGCAAGACCAGACTCTGCCATTGGTGTGTTGTGTAACCTTTTCAATCAATAGAAAGATTGTACTTTCAAATTTCAAGTGCTGGCATAGTGTACATTGATTCAACAATTTGCATACGTGGTAGATTTCTCTCCCTTCCCAAATTCTAATTCGTACCTAGTTGCTAGCTTATCATATTATGCAGGTCATGTTCAGTGTTCTTATGTCTTTTGCTGAAGCTGTAAGTGGATGTTAGGTGGTTGCAAAGTGTCTTGTATCATACCTCTCTCCATCGTTTTTCCTCATGTTTTGGTCATTGGATCAAACCTTCTCATGAAATATTTATGCATAGTGATCAATTGAAATCAAAGGTCTTCTTTTTCCCTTGTTTGATTCAGTGTTCAGGGTTCCAAGTAGAGTGGATCAACGTTTTGGTGTATCACCGTTATTAGGTAGGATTTCCCTTTCAAGTTTCTTTCTCCCTTTTCCATGGTAGATTCGCAGCACAGAGTAGAGATCCATTGATACATCTTATAGGAACCAACCTTCTCTGGAGGTTCTTCTCACCATTGAGGCACCCACCCTCGTGAGAAGATCCCATTGTTTCAACTGGATAGAGGATTGGCCATTTCATGCACGTCTTCGATTCAGGGTGCAGCTCCAAGTTGACTACAGGAAGTTTCTGTATGGCATCAATGTGTTTGCTTTGTTACTGTATGATATTCAAATGAAGAATAAGGCACTTATCCATATTTGCAATGGTGTTATCAAGCTGAGGGATTCTGAATACCAAACATGCCTACATTATCACTCAAGGTTTTGAGAGTTTTGTCCATATTGAAAAGGGCCTTGGACATTATTGGTATTAGATTCAAATTAGCCTTGGTCATATGTGCAATCATCTGGTCTTTGTTGTTGTGTTGTTGGTTGCATTGCTACCACATCAAAGATGTTTGTTTGTTGTGTTCTTGGTTATATTACTACCACATCAAAGATGTTTGCTTGTTGTTGTGTTCTTGGTTGTATTGCTACCACATCAAAGATGTTTGCTTGTTCAATCAACCCACTCAATCAAAACATACACCACGAAGTTTATAGTGCTCAAATAGAGAATGGGTTAATTAATGCTAATGCCATGGTCTTCACAGGCAAGAAAATAATATGCAGAGTGAAGAAGCATTTTCAAGAAAACTCCTAGATGAATGTTTTGGAAATGGTGTGATATGTTTGGCCCTATCTCTGTAGTATTAGGATGTAGTTCCATTTTCAGTTCCTTGTGCGGGTTGTATGCTCTATTTATACACTTCTGATTATATAATCCTTTAACCCTTTTGTATCCTTTCTAGGTAAGGTGGTTTTTCGTTCCTTCCACTCTAGATTTCGCTGTAGCGGTTCATTCCTATTCCATGATTCTTCCTGGAAGCTGATATTAGTACCATCCTTAATTTACTTGAGATATTTCTAACTATTATATACCACTCCACATTTGGCCACAGATAGAGCTGCTTTGATTTTGTATTATAGTACGTTTACTTTTGCAAGGAAATGGGGAGGATAGCAGTTGAAACTGCCTCAGTAATTATTGGAAAACCCATCTAGTCAGTTTAATTATTTAAATCAACAAACCATTTAGTACCAAGGTCCTTAATATCTCCGTTTTCAATGATTTCTCCCTATAACTATCAATTTTTAAATCATGAAGGTTATTAAACGCTCAATAATATTTGACTTTACACTTCGTAGTATTAATATTTTAAAAGGATGCCTAACACAGATCTGAATAGAATATTTTAGTAACAAACATGAGACTGGACAACCTCTGGGAGATTAATACATGCTAGACTATAAAATATTTTTTGGTATATACTGAAGCTAATGAAAGTAAACTGCATAGGAGACATTTCAGTGATAGACTTGTGTTGAATGTATTCATCCAAGTGGCTAAGAAAAGACTATTCAATATTTTCTTCCTCGTAATTCCTCGTGGTAAATGTTCATGTGTTATTGACACATAGTTCATCTTGAGTAGTGGCAGCACTCATTGCTATTCTTTGAAAATTTTCTTGTACTGTCTTCTTAGGTGGTCATATGATTTATGCAGAAGCATAAAATGGTGCTCGTTTGGAGCTTGTTCAAAATCAGACATGAAAAAGCTATTCCTCTTAGTTGTGTTCATATTTCCTAGCTTCTGACTTCAGATAGAAGCTTATATTGGACTGTTCTCAGTCGTGAAAAGAATTGTTTCTGTGCCAAGATTTCACTCTCTAAACCTTACACTCATAAAGCAGACAGGTGCCACTGCAAGGCCAAATAGAATCTGAATAGTTTTATAATTCCAAAATTTTCTTTGTATAATATTAGAAAAGGTTTTCCAACCCACATGGAGCCTTTTTCTCCTGCGCGTTTTCCGATTTGCAATCTTTCAAACGTTTGCACTCCAATATTTCAGCATCAACCTTGTCGTATAGTTTCTGATATCTTTCTACTCCCAACTCTTCTATATTCTAAACTTTTCCCCTTCAGTATAGAGACATGGTTTTTGAAGTGTAAAAAGGAGCCATAGAATTCTGCATCCTGTGAGTAAACTTTTTCAGTGATGTCTTCAAGTTAACCAATGGTAAGAGGTCATGCACTTAGGTCCAAAGCTTGCTTATAGCGGCGTTATGCAACTTTGTCTACTCTTGACTTGCATACTTCAATTTCCACTATCATTACAACTGACCAATAGAGGGTGTGTCATGATTATTACGTAGTTTGGGAGGTTATCAATTGAAAGAAAGAAACGATTGTGCCAAGATGAACATAAATTGTCAACATGACTAACCAGTAAAGCCATATTAAACAATGTGTAAATGGAAAATAACTAGGCACACCCTTTCTAATAAATGGATTTCTCTATAATTTTTAATTTGGAAAATATAAAATCCAAAATATGAAAGAGCATAGAGAGAAATGATCTCAAGAATTATTCCTGAGGAGGAGAGATCCTTCTTCCACTTGTTCTATTGCTTAATGTCTCAGATTACAATATAAAGGTTTTTGTATAAGCCGATTCTAGTACTGGTATGGATATGGATATGGGATTCAAGTACGTAGATACGCCAGATTTTTTGGGGGCCTAGATATGTTTCTGAATATGGCCGTACAAAAAAAAATATAAAATATTAACAATATAGCCAAATAAGCAAAATTAACCACATAATAAGCATAGAGTAAACAAAAAAGTTAAATAACAAAACATACTAATAATTCAATGCCAAATGTCATGATATTTAGTGGTCGAACTTAGATTAGTCTTAGAACAAGTACATAGTGCAAATGTTACAATGTATGGACAAACATGAAGACAAATAAACATCTTCATTATATTCATATTGGTCTTCAATGTCTTTATTGAGAGCATCATCATGTCGTTTATTAGAACCACAAGCAATAGCAATGCCACTCCCACTAGCTCCACTATGTAGGTCATGTGACGAAACCGCTAGCTCTGTGCCGAGCAATGAAAGGTAGGCAATCGAGGCATCCAAGTCAGTAGTCTTTGGGTCTACATTCCAATACTTTGTTGCCCCTTGCTTGTACTCATCTTGCTTGTGTGTGAGAAGATGCAAGTTGAAATGCACATAGACCAAATCCTCTTCATTTTTCATGCCAACTTGTGCTTAATTGAGTGGAGAAAGGTGTATGTACCCTAGTTCCACTCAGTTGAAGAGGAACTCACAACCTATTGAGGTAAGCTGCAAAGCCAATTAAAATTTATACAAATAAAAAGTTAAAACAAAACATCGAAAAGGAAGGTAGAGAATTAAAAAAAAATTAAAATCTTACTTGTGATAGATTTTTATTGCAAATGGTTGGAGGTGGGTGGATGCTTGCCCATGGAGGTACCACCACATATGAGCGTCCTTGTTGTACTTGTCATGAAGAGTGCCAAGGGAGTGATTTGTGGAGATTATGAAATGCCCAAACTTTCTTGTAACTATCCTTTATTTCTAAATTGGGGAAGTGTTTAGAGAATGCTGCCTTATATCCCTCATTAACCTCAACATCCTTAAATGGTCGGACCCTCATAGGAAAAGAAAGGATCTCCATGTTGTAGTATTTGGGAGTTAAGGCAAAAGCAATAATATGCAATGGGGTGGTCATTTTGTTCCATCTTTTAACGAGATACGGTTGCACTTCCTTAAAGAACCTCTGTAGAATCTTGCTCTTTAGCATTTATGATGGACTTAATCTTCTCAATCATTGAGTTGATTCGATCATAAATTTCACTCAAACATGGATAATCCATATCCACAAATCTCACCGTACTCACGATGGGCTAAATAAAATTGAGCAAATACTCCACACATTCCTACCACCCATCATCAAAGATCAACCCTTTCACCTTCATGTCGTTCTTAGCATTTGACTGCCTCCATACACCTTAAAGGTGGTTGATAAACATTTCGATCAATGCCTCACGCACCTTGACAAGTCGTCTCAAGACAAGTGTGTGTGAGGCAAACTGAGTTTTAACAACCTAATACAAAATTAAAACGATTAAAATTAAAAAAATAAAAATGTTCAAAAATAAAAATCCTACTAATTACAAACTTAACAAAATTAAATTAAAAATTATATATTATTCACGAATGCTTTAAAAAAAAGTTAAAAAGATAGTTACCTTTAATAGCTACAACTTCGAGAAGGACTTAAGATGCTTTGGGACATGTGATGGTTGCTTATGAACATTTGGATCTTGCTCACCTCCCTTAGACTTGTTTGATCCAATAAATTTTGGTGCCCAATTTTTGCAACATAAATTTGAGTGAATGAACAACACAAGGTGTCTAGAATATGTACCTATACGTTGCATCAACAAACATACTTGTAGTTTTGCAAATCTTTGCATTGTTTGTTATAACTTGGACCGTGTTTTGAGGCCTCACCACCTCAATGGATTATATCCGGATGCTGACAATGAATTGTGCGTCCTTCACTTGCCCCTCACAATCAATGGCCCTAAAAAATATCGCCCCTTTAGGGCACACTGCGACCACATTAATCAATGGCCTATTTGCTGTATCTTTCCATCAATCAGAAATGATGGACACCCTTGTTTCAATCCATGAATCTGTGATGGGATAGAATGCAGCTTTAACATGTTTTCTTTCTTTTACCAACAAGGTGGCGAGCACCCTTTCATACCTTGTGTCCATGAACCTTTTTGGGGCCTCATTGATAAATTTCACCATATCCCATTAGTATAGTGATCTAACAACATTAAATGGTAGGCCATATGCGTAAACACGTGCAATGTTTTGCTCTGCCATGTCCCTGGATTCAATTCTGGAATGCCCTTTCCAATGCACTTGCACCTTTTGTTCTCTTGCGACCAAGAGGTGAGTCCTCTTCCTCTGTGGCCATGATGGATGTAGCAAGAAATGGGTGTGATGGGGTTACGACATTAGCATGAGATGGAGCAACAAGTGGCTCTTTAGATCTAGATTCTTTCTTTGCCAAAGGATGCTTCAATCTTACTTCTTGCTCTTTGATGCATGTGAGGATCTTTGCATGTGGTACACACTTTCCTGGCTTTCCATTTATGTTTGACCCACACAACTTTGATTCCAAGGTCAAGAATTGCACACAAATGTACTTTCACCCGACTATACGAGCTCTTATATTTGACCTTACTCTCTGAGCAAACCCAAATGTAACACCTTCCACTTGGTACTTGTTATTACATCATTACATACTTCCAAAGGGGTGAGGAAGGATAGGTTTTTGAAGGCTGTCACTTGGCCCACAAAACCAACACTTGCAAAGCGAGACATTCTAGCAAATCCCTATAGCCCCTGGTTAAAAAACTAATAATATTGCTATTGAAATTTAAGGTGTTTGGCATTTGTTGAAAGAATCTTTTAAAAAATAACAGAAAAAAGTTAAAACTAGTTAAACTATTTTCAAGTTTGTAACTAAAAAAAAACTAAAACAAAATCCATAAAACTTACCTTAAATCAACAATTCTCTTTGTTGCAAGCTCTTGGTGCCAAATGGTTAGTTGTAATGGCGTAGGATTAGCAAAAGGAAGGAGTTTCGGTCCTAAGCAATTGAAAAAATAAAGGTGAGAGAGCAAATGTTGAATGAGAGTTAATAATGCAATGAAAGGTAAATGTATTGTTTTCTTTTGATAAAATGAGTATGAAAGTTGCTTTTAGGGTTTCTTGCATACTTTATTTTATTTTTAAATTTTTTTGAAGTCCATATTTGACATTTTGTCAAGTGAAAAAAAAAAAACACATGTTTGGTGGTGGATCCTGTCCAAGTACATCTGGGAAATGTTGGGAGCCCTGCGGACACTCCCAGATACGTCCTAGGATGTATCCACAGGGCTCCTGGAGTTTCCTGGATGTATCCAGGCAGGATCGTATCAGGATCCATTTCCACGCAGCATCGTACCAGTATCGTCTAACATAGGTTTTCATTGGTAACATAAACTGGGATGTATCCAGGAGTTTCCATAGGGATCCTGGCATTTCCTGGACGTATCCAGGCAAGATTGTATTAGGATCCTTTTCCACGCAGCATTGTACCAGTATCCTCTAACATAGGTTTTCATTGGTAACATAAATAGTTTCATTTTTTAGAGGTGCCTCACATGTATTCATGATCTCAGACAAATATATTTGGCTTTTGACGGAAAACATAGGATTAACCCATTAACAAGGAGGTCTTGCGATGTCGATTAATTTATGAACTAAGTAGTCTTAACAGAATGTCTTTATTTAGATCACCTCTTAAATTGTGAAGACAATATTGTATATTTTGTTTATTTGGGATGCTCTGTAACTGTTCTTCATTTGAAAGCTTTTCTTTTTATGTGGCACTAATTTCTATTTCCATAGAGGGCAAATGCATCCAGCTGGCAAACCTTCACCAGGATTTGGACCATCTGCAAAGCTCGACTTTGAGCTAGAAATGGTAAGTTTTTTGATTATCTTCTAGTGATCAGAAATGGGATGCTATTTAAAGTGGCTTTTTGTTTTTGTAATGATAAACAGGCAAGTGTACAAGGAAAATGTAAGACAGTCAAGTATATCCCTCACTCCCCAGCATTACTCCCATCTTATCTTAGACAATAGCAGATAATACAGGATATACTTTAATTATCATGTAATGCATGGGTAACTCTCACTTCATATGATTGGCATTGTTTGGGGACCGTTCATACATCAAATCTTTGTTTCAGTTTCGAGTACTTGAAACCAAAGTACTATCTTAATTTTTGAGATGATACCCCACCACAGAGTTATAATATTTGTCACTATATTTCAGAATATTTTTTAAAATGAGGAAGGTACTGATAATATATATTTTTTCTTTTCAGGCTGCAGTAGTTGGTCCTGGAAATGAATTGGGTAGAACTGTGAACGTGGCTGATGCAACTGACCATGTTTTTGGGCTGGTTTTAATGAACGACTGGAGTGGTACTTCTTTTCTATACACAAACATACTTTATACTTTCACACGTATATACAATCAAAAGAAACACACACTCATACATACATATACATACATATATATATATGTGTGTGTGTGTGTATACACACACACACACACACATGTATGTATGTATGTAAAAATGCATATTTTGTGCTGTTTTTAATGACAGTCACATAAGCTAATACATTATATAGGAAAAACATGAATTTGGAATACGTATAATGCAAATGATGTCATTGGCAGCAAGAGATATACAGGCATGGGAATCTCTACCTCTCGGACCATTTTTGGGGAAGAGTTTTGGTGATTATATTTTGTGATTTTGCTTATTTAAAGTTAAATGACTATAAGCAGTTTATAGCAGATGTAGTCAAAAAATTAATCTTTGCATAGTCTTGACTTCTATGGTTGGCCCCACACTTCTAATTAATAATAGGAGCCATCATGTAATATGCACTAGGGACCAATGTAAATGTTAATGTGTCATTTATTCACTAGTTAGTTGAAAGAGTTGGCAAAGAGTTTTAGTGAGTATATTTTGTGATTTTGCTTATTTCAAGTTAAATGACTATAAGCAGTTTCTAGCAGATGTAGTCAAAAAATTAATCTTAGCATAATCTTGACTTCTATGGTTGGCACCACACTTCTAATTAATAATACGAGCCATCATGTTATATGTACTAGGGACCAATGTAAACATTAATGCGTCATTTATTCACTAGTCAGTTGAAGAGTTGGCAAAGTAGTGCAACTATCAACAAACTAACTGTTGGCAATTTTTCCCCCACACGGCAAATTGTCACCCCTACTATTGGAAACTTTGCTATGGTGCCAAGTTTGTCTTATGAATCAGTTTTGGGGTCCTTAAATGTGTATTACCAATACTTAGGAAAAGTAGATGCAAAATTGAGGGCCCAACAATGTCTTTGGAAAGAACATTACCAATGAAGAAAATTCATATGTAAAACTCGTTTTAGCCATCAGCTCGTGATTACCTTCAATAGTTTCTTCTTCATCGTCAACAAAAACATTTTTCCCACTTAAAGATTCATTATAAACGTGAAAGTCTTCATAGAAGAGAAGTTCAAAGATCATTTGTACCTCTTTTAAATCTACTTCACATGGAGATTCATTAAAAAGAGGACCAAATTCAGAAAATAAAAACTGAAAATAGTTATCTTCACACAACTGAAAGACGTCTTCATACCATTTGTCACAAACCTCGTCTAAATCCAACTGTGCATCTGTTTCTTCTTCATATTCTGATTGCATATCTAATTAAATGGTAAATTTATCAAAGGCACTCTCAAATGCATTTAAAAGTCTATTCAACTTTTCTTTCCTAACCTTTTTTTGAATGTGACTTTTTCCCTCTTTTGAACATGTTTCTTAGGCTAGAATTGTTGAGGATAAAAACAACCGAATTTCACAGCTTATTTCTTTTCAAATACTTAAAAGAAAACAATGAGAAGACATTCATTTGAAAGCTTACTGAAACTACTTTCAAACAAAAAAAAAAGACACCTTTTTCTGCACTGAGATTTGAAACCAGCTCTAATACCACTTGCTTTATTCCAGATAACAACAGAAAATGGAACTGCAAAATGCTGATAAACGAAAAATGGGAGTACCTACTTCCCCATAGGGGGATTGCACCTGTAAATCCGACTGTAACAAAAGAGCTCTCACACAATGGCGACAATCTCTTGTTTTAAGTTGATATGATAAAAGAAAGATACTTTCTTTAAGGTTTCTCTCCATTTTATATTCCATCACTAGAAACCCTAATTAACCCATGGCTAACTTATGGCTTAACTCTTCACTAACACTAGGCGCCCAAAATATAACATAATAAATTCAGTGCTAAACCTAGCACATAAATATATGTTATGTTGAAGTACACAACATTTATCTATCAAAGTGAACAATCATAAAGACATTTAATCTCATCAAACAAGCATTAGTGGGAAAAATGGACAATTTGATTTTCATTGTTTCTTAGGGAATATGTACGGGATCTTGAACATTGAAACCTATGAGATATGTATGAAGTCTTAAAATCAAGTAGAGAAGAGCTATTATCATATGACTCTAGGTGGACACACCCCGATGGAAGATCATTTCTTTCTATGCTTTGTGTGTTTTATGAGTAGGGATAATGGTTGACATTTGTGTTTCTTTGCAACCAGCTTGTAAATTAAGGAACATCAATATCAACTCTTCCTACAATATTTCTAGTCAATATTAACACAATGACTCCCATCTATTAATCAAGGAGTGTGGGGCCATCCATACAGTTCAACTTTATCACTAGACTAATTTATTATGTCAGCAACAGGATGTCTTAGCTCACTGTTAGAAATTGCTTATTTCTTAATGCATAATTTCAGGAACAACCATTTCCCCATGGATTATCACTCTGGAGGCCTTAGAACCATTTGCTTGTGAAGCTCATGTACAGGTAACATAGATCTTCAAGCTGTGGTTATCATCTTCTGTTTGTAGTAATTTAGATGTTCCATGGCTGCATTGTGATCGATTGTTTGTCATGAAATTGCTTGTTGCTTGATTACAAAGAGCCCATGTTACATAGAAGGAAAATGAGTTATCATCAAGTAGTTACTATCTTAATGTTACAAATCTATTAGGAGATGCCATGTTGAAGGAAAGACAAGGAAAAAATGAAAATACCATAAGAGGACTGGAATTGACACCAAATAAACACAATTTTAAGAATCCAAAAAGCAACTTCAAACTAGTTTAGGTATAAAATTATAAATCCTGATTGAAATTCTTTCTAATATTTAATTTAATTTAAGCATTAATGTCCACTACTGGCCCAAATTGGTGAATGGGACTTTCAAAAACCTAAAAGGAAAATAAGTATAGGGAGTGCACACATCTCAAAAAAATGAAAGAAACCCTAGAGCACTATAAAATGTAGAGAGAGAGAGAGAGAGAGAGAGAGAGAGAGAGAGAGTAAGCTGAAGCTCTAAATCTCTCCGACCATCCAATGTGGCAAATAAGTTAATAATGAGATTACAACTACTGATTCTGTCATGTCCCCCTTTTAGCCTAAGCATGGACATGACCCTTAGCCTAGTTCTTTTAGTATTTCTTGTCGGCTAAGGGAAAATAAAAAGGGAAACTTTGATTTTAATTTTAAGTTATAAAAATATATCTTTTGATATATCTTTTTATTTTATAACTTAAAAGGTAACTTGTTAGTAAGGGTTAGCTTAACCCTTAATGAAGAAAAGGGAAAAAATATTTTAAAATCACTTTAACTCTCCCTCCAAGTGGAGCGCCCCTTTTTGGGGAGGACTTGTAAGAAGATATGGTATAAAAGGTGGCACGATGATCATTTGAAAGGTTACCATGAATTTATGATATTTGATTTTGAGGCTAAATCACGAAATGTTTGGCTAAGTGACTTGAAGACGAAAACCTTCAAGGACACAAGGGTTTGGGGACAAAAACCTCCACTCCTATTCAGGGCAACACTACTTTCAGGTGCTGTAATTGCATTTCAGATTTAGTGATTCAATGATTTGACCCTCTTCTAGGGCAGTGACTTGCATTGGCAAGTGTGACTATGAGTTATGGTGCTTTGGCTTGTTTTTGGGAGCCATTTGCGAGTGTCTGAGTAGGGTAATAGGGTAGCGCTTGGTTGGGAAGTATGGCGACTCCATTTGGACAAGATTTTCAGCAAGGGTTTGCATTTTGAGGGCTGAGTTTGACTTTAAGGCAGCGATCTGCCTTTGGGAGTTGGGCGACCCCCCTTTGGGGTCTGATTTGATCATTTGTGGGGCTATTTAGGCCTGAAGTTTATGTATGAGGGTTTGATCAATATTCTTCTATTTGATTGAATTTTCCAACTTATATATGCATGTTAAAAATCGGATTTGAAGAGGTTTTGTTGGCTGTAATTATTATGGATTTTTGGGCAATTATTTAATGGTGAAAAATTACAATTTATGCCCTAGTTTCATATTTCCAGAATTCTGAAATATTTGTTAGGGTTTGATTAAAAAATCAGAAAATTCTTTTGTTGTATTAGGGTTTGTTGGAAAACCCCTTTATTTCAGTTTTAGCCCAAAAAGGGATATTCCAAATTAAGTGGAAGTCTCTGGATCTACACTTCCTACTAGATCTTGTGGTTGTGGCTTAACCAAGTGGCCTCTTTCTTTGTTAACATTTATGGGCTGAAAGTGGGAGGTAATTAGTTGGGAGTTAAACATTTTAGAAGACTTGCCTTTAAGAAGGTTCCTACGCAAGTAGAAAATGTCCTGAAGGATTAAAACTAAGAAACTATGATCCTCATAACGTGCAAATATTTGTAGAGAATCATGTGAATCTCTGAAGATGAAGTAGTAGCATCCTTAGATATCCTAGTAAATATAAAAATAAAATGGTCTTTAGATTCAGGTTCTCGTAGGCTTCATCTGCAAATATGATGCTTCCTTGGAAGACAATGATCTGTCTTGAATCGAAATTGATGAGAACATAACTGTGCTAGAGGATCCTATAAGTAACAGGGTGGTTGTAGTTCAATGTAACCAAGAGAGCAGATATGGTACAAATAAAGTCGTCTTAAAAGTGTAGATCGGAGAGGAGTAATGTTGAAGCCTAGAAGATGGATGTTCTTTTGGTTCAATCCAAGGGGTCTTCACTTTAGCCTTAAAGATTTGAGCTGTGTCTATTGATTTATTTATGTGTAAGGTAATGAGCCTTGGTTGGAAACTCATGAGGCGGGGGTCTCTCAATATCAAGATTTATCTATTGGAAGAGAGCTGAGGCTATGCCATACAAACAAGTATTAATACTTGTTTAGTAAGTTGCATATAGAATTTAAGAGCACCATAAAGATACTTTGAGAAACAAAATGAGAGCCTTTCATGTGTTGACTCATATGAAGCATGGTCACTATATGGAAGGTAAATAGAGTGGAGTCTCAAAACTTGCTAAAATGATATGTTGGGTAATTGATCTTTTAGCATGAATATGTTAAGAGAGGAAAGAAACAAGGACACTCTATGTTGTTTTGGTCCAAAGTCCTTGGATCATGGGATTCAGACTTCACTACTAAAAAGAAGAGATGAAGCTACTAGAGAGTGGAAAAGGCAGATCTTGGACCATCTTTCTTGGAATGGTAACTGAAAGCATTCTCTTTCTCAACCTGGATTCTATTGCTGGAATTAGACTAAAGCGTGGGATAGAAAATAGTACTCCCAAATAAGCGTAATAAGTTACTTTCTCAATGGCTTGAATTTAATATGTGAGGGTAGTATTGGTCGTGTCGTGTTTGTGATTTTCGAATGCCATGACATGAGTCTTCACAAGGCTGATATACAAACAATCTTTATCACAAACTGAAGACGCTGAACTTATTTTGAGGATCTGCCACTAAATGGGACAACAATACAATATCATAAAAAAATAATAGAATGTCAACGGAGACACTGAAGAGAAGGAAACTTTTTGAAGCACCCATGGTTTCTTGAGCGAGCTCCTCTAGATCATAGATATAGATCACAAAGAGTGGGCAAGATTGGGCACCCCTCTTCAACTCCTATGGTGCTAAGAATATCATTGGTGTCTCCCATCTTCATGCGGATTACACCAATAATTGATCATAAAGTGTTGATGGTTAAATGGACATTTACTACCATCACAATCTATAGTAAATCAATAATTCTGTTGTAACCAACTTATGGTTTGACCATTCAATTGTCTTATGTGATTAATAAAGGCAAATGTCATATCTAAGAGATGACTCTGCACCATTGTATTCTGATTAAGAGATATTGTATGTTCTCTATTTCTTCTCTGTTTCTTTGGTGGATCCTTCAAAACCGTGTCATGGCATTCGAGACATCCGGTGAGGTATAAGGACAGAGAAAAGACAGATTCTGAAAACAATTTTTTGAAGATATGGTTGCAAGTTACGCCCCTTGAAGATGCAAAGAATTTTTGTGCAGGGAATGTTGAGATCGTGAACATTAACTGTACCTATTCATTGGCGGTAATAATTTTGTTACAATATCAAGTCAACTATAAGATGCAAATGTAATGTATTTAAGATGTTAGATCTACGGGTGTATACTTTAAATTTTTTTATCGCTGGTTACCAATGGTACAAAGATGATGAATTACATTTGATAGGGATGGATGAGAATGCTGATGTTCTCTTGTGAAGAGAAAAGGTTGAGGAGTCGACAAGAGTCAGTGACTCATTCAAAAGTGATGTAAATAGGAATGAAGGGGCCAAATTATTGGTTGGCTTACTTCCAAAACTAGACTCACCCTCCCATGGACATACTTTAGGCACAAGAACTCAAACTTGGAAACCAAACTACACATTCTTTATTGAATTCCAAAGATAGTGTTAGGGAGATTTGATACACACACACTTGTCTAGCTGAATGAAATACACAAGAAGAAGATCTACCACTAGTTCAATTCCTTGTTACTTGTCATTTATGAACGCAGCTCCCTACTAGACTTCTTCCTAGCTTTTGCTCTTTCTCTCTCTCTTGGAAGCAGGGACCTACTTTCTCCCACTTATTCTTCATAGCTATTGCAAACTGATACCGAATCTCACTAGATTGTTCTTACAACCTATAGTGACTTCTAGTTACCCTATTCTTGAAAAACGATCCACATGTCGAAAACTTGGATTATGGGCAGTTCAGTTTTGCAACCTCCATGAGTGAAACCACTACTTGCATTAAGCGGTGGTTTCGTCATGTGTCCAAGAGTGGTCCAATTTACCTCAGGGAGATGAATGAAACTTGCTCCACGTGTCATGTCCCCTTTTCTAAATATTTAATTACAGAAATAATTTAATAACAATATTTTTAAGTCGTCCTAAAGTTACTTTATTTTTTAACATGGAAACATGACACTTCTGTATTATTATTATAAAGGGAGCCAAATAAGTAATATTCATTAAATGGGCCAAAAAGTAATATTTATTTAAAAGTGTTTTAAATGCTTTTAGGGTTAGAGCAACTGGAAAAAGAGAAATTATAAAAGAAGAGCTGGGTTCAAAAAGATGATTCATTATTCATCCCTTATCATTTGTTATCAAACCTTGTTGCAGAGCTTGAGCATTTCTTTTTCAATTTCTTCTCCCAGGACGAAAATCCTTGGAGTGCAGAGATTTGAATGACAAAAAGCCTCTTGGTTTCCATTGTTGGATTGGAGAACGAAAACCCTCTTGTCCATATGAGGTGATTCCATTCGGGATCACATTTGTGCCAAAGATTGTGATCATTTGCAATTTCAATTGGTTAAAGGTTCGGATCAGTTTTATAATTGGGTGAAGGTTCAAAGTATTCACTATTGTGCATCATTGAAGGGCTTGCCGTACACCATCATAAACCTATTGGGAATATTCATACGACATTGTCTATTGCTGTCGTGGCATATATTGCATTCCACTGTGATTTGATAAGTGTGGAGACTCACGTGTATGTTGCAATCATCACCCAACAACAAATCGAACCACTTGGATATTGTTGTTTCATCTTCCAAGCTAGTCATAATACATTATACCCTGATGTGACCTGCTACATATTTGATGCAACCACCATGGGAGATTGTTGACTGCTGTATGTGGTCATTGGACTGGGGGTTCAATGAGTAAGAGGTTGCTGTCACACCATTGCTACACCATTTATAATCTCATTTGTTTATATGTGTATTCCGCTTATTGAAATAAAATAAATCAGTAGGGTTTTGGTATTGTTATCAGTGTTATACAGCTCCTTAATATAAATGATTTCAGTGGGGTTTAGAATAACAATATTGTATGTTGCTGCCTAGAATGTTTGCCAATTGTTTGTGAAATTGTCTAGTGGTAAGAACAACAATGAGTTATGTATGCCAATTGTTTGTAGAATTGTCGATGAATGGTTCATGTTTGCCAATTGTTTGTGAATATGTCAATTAGTACTTGTGAAAGTTACAACTATTCCTGAGTGCAGAAATTAGGCAATTGCATAGGTTATTGGTTTATTTTAAAAAGGGACATTACACCACGTGATCCTCCTGACATGTTGGAATTTTGTTTCTAGGACTGGTTTTGATGATCTTTAACATGTGCAACGTTGTTGACATTGTCAACAAGTTACGCACACTCACAAACACCGACTTATTTTTTTTGTCGATACAATATTGCTTGTTGATCCAGATACTCATGCATAAGACACTCTAGTTAAATGAAATGATCCATGAGCTCTTGCTCCCGAACCTTACATGAGCTCTTCCACTAATTTTCCATACTTGGAAATCTCGGATGATGTAATGTCCCCCTTTCTGGCATAGGCTTGCTTGGACCCTTAGTCTTGAGTTTGTTCCAAAAGGCTAAGGGAAGATGGAAAAAGGGGGGAACATTTGAGGCCTTTCAAAGAATAATTAAATGAAAAGGTACTTTAAGTGTTCTAATTCTCAGTTGAGTTGTGCAAAAGCACTTTTAGTCTATTTTCACTTAAGTGGGGGACCTTTAAGGGTCATGGGCATTTAAGGCCTAAAGTGAATTTTATAAGAAAGCTTTTGTATTTAAAAAAAAAAAAAGAGATTCTCCCTCCTAATTTTGGGCACCACTTTGGAGGTAGGATATAAAAGGAAAAGGAGAGCTCTTATAGGATTATTATGCATTTTTGATATTGTGTGGATCAATCAAGTATGTCAAGCTTGGTTACCATTGTGGTTGCTTGGAGAATGTCACCCTTCGAGCACTGCGGAACTATCTAAACGATGTTTTGTAACACCACCATTGAAAGGAAAATTATTAATCTTTTGGAGAAAATTTATCAAGTATAGATTGTTGTTTTTGTGCATTTCAAGGGTTTATGACAGCAATGATTTTGCAAGAGAGGAGTGAACCCTAGTGGAGGTGTGGTGAACACCTTTGAAGGCCTAAAAAGAAGAATTCATGATCCAAAAATCAAGTTCCCATTTTATCATCTCTTTTCTGATTTTTTGTGAATATTTTACAAGGGTTGGATGGTTGAATTTGCTCAGAATAATCAGAAAATATTTATTAAATTTTTGCTGAGTGGAACGATTTATTGGGAGGGGGTTATCATATTTGGAGGGTTTCAGACCTAGGGTTGCTGTTCTAGGTGAATCGCCAAAGTGTGGGAGTTATTTGAGACCTTATTTATCAATTTTTGAGCCGGTTGAGTGTGTTTGAGCAAGGTTCGTGATTTCTCCTTGTGACGTCAGGGTTTAGGGAATCTGGGGCTAGTTTACAAATCATAATTATGCAGAATTAAAGGTACAACTTATTGAATTTTGTTTATATTTCCGTATTTGGTCAAATTGTCCCAATTGGGGACACTACACTGGTATCAAAGCCATATCTTGGCCAAACTGTGGAGTAAAAATAAGCACAAGGAATAGGGCATGGAAGCCATGGAGAGGAAAAAACTTCACAATGCAGTTAGAAAGCTAGGGAATCTATGTCAACTAGAGGAAGATGTGATCAGCACCTTGAAAGAAATAGGAAGGTTGTTATCCAAGGTGGATCAATCTCAATATGATTCCTTGAGATGGGCAGTTCAGCCTTCAAAGACTTACTTGGTTCAACATAAACTCTCAAGAGACATAAGCGAAGAGGTAAGATTTTTGGTTACTAGTTGCATCAATGAGATTTTGAGACTAATTGCTCCCAAGGTTCTTTATAGAGAGGAAATTATGAGCGAGATATTTCAGCTGATTTTGGAGAGTTTTCGAGGTCTTGAGGATAACATGGGAGACTCCTTTGCTGGAAGGGTCACATTGCTAGAGACTATGGCAAATATTAGGTTGTGTTTTAATGTTAGATTTGGAATGTGATGAGCTTGTTGTTGAAATATTTCAACATTTCCTTGCAATAGTTTGTACGAATCCTACCCAAAATGTTGCAAATCATATGCAAAAAATCATGAGTTTGATACTCAAGGAAAGTGATGGTCTTTCCGAAGCTCTATTGTCTACTTTATTGGCAGCTTTGTGGTTGAAAAAGGAAAAATTTCCAGCAGCACATATGATGTTTGGAAACATTGTTAAGGAGTGTAAAGAGGAGTTAGAGTCCTATTTGATAATGGAGCAGGTAGAGGAAAAGAATGAAGGGACAGCCCTTCATGAGACCTCCTATAAAAGAGTCAATGAAACAAAAAAATCAGAATTTGATGGGCGGCTCATAAGGCTGCAAGTTAATGAAAAAAAGAGGAAGTGCAAGGTAAGGATCTTTTATTGGTGAAAGATTTTTATTTATTTTTGAATGATTGTATGCATGACAATGAAACCACAAAGGGTGAAAGCAAGGAGATTGAGCCAAAGAAGGATAAAGTTGAAGCAAGTAAGGCATCGCTTGTTGTTGACAAAGGAGTCAAGTTTGAAAATCTTGCACCAACCTTCGAATATCTGTTGACTGATTTTCTGAACAGCCATACAAAGAATCATGTGATTGAAAGTAGTACCAGAAATTTAGAAGATACAAGAGTTGGAGATGTCTCCACTAGTTCCACTTCACCAAAGGAGAACAAGTTTTTCATCACTCCAAGGAAGCATGCAAGAAAAAGGTGACAAAATGGAGGTTATGGTTTGCAATATGAGGCATGAGGACTCCTTGATCCGAGTTCACAATTATTGGCACCAAGAGGTATGGGATTTGGGAATTTGTTTGTGTTTTACAAAGGTTCTCAATTCTGATTTTATTTTCTTTATGACTGATTCCATGGGACTAATAAAAAAGTCAGAGTTGTTTGGGGGATATGAGGATCATGCCAAAGGGGGAGATGAAGTGAAGGACATGGAAATACATCATGTAAGTGGTAAGCATCACAATTCATTGGATGTATTCGGTATGCTACATGTAATAATTGTGATTAGAGGGAAAAAACAAGCAATGCAGAGCAGTTACAGTCCTTATATAGCTCCCTTCTATGATGTTTTAAGGAAATTTACCAAGAGAACAACTTGGTTAATCATGGGACTAGTAATGGGGGACAAGTACCATGACCAATGGGTCATTATAAGGGCTGTTGGTAATGAGTTGACTGCTGTTTATGGCATTTCTAGCTTGTTTCCATTACGATTTCTTGTTCACATATTGTCCCTGGGTCCCAGGGAGGTGAGCTTCACACACTCCAACAGAATGAAGGTGATTCAAGGATGTATAAACAAATTTCCAGCCACTATAAGGGAAAGAAGGAAGGGGAAAGGAAGTTTCTACAGCCATGAAAAGAGCAACATGAACATATCTTCTAAATTCTGAATGAGGGGGAGTTGTAAGGAAGATTCAAGGCATCAAGAAGGGATACACTTTGTGATCATAGAGCTTGATAAGATAATCAAAATGGTGTTACTAAACACCCTGGTTTTTACTAATGTGTTTGTTCATTGTATAGGATCACTAAGGGAACCAATTGCAACGGCTATGAGGAATGCAAAGGGTGTTGTGATTTTCATGCATGAGCAGCCATTGGGGCATAGTAGAAACCACCCAACCTTGGGTTTGACAAGCGTTGTTGATTCTGAAAATTGTTGCATATTGATTGGGAAGGATAAGTTTGGAAATGAGATTGAGACCCCTCTTGGATGGAGCAAAGACCCAAAGTATGGACAGTGGAGAGAAAGGTGAGTTTTTGAAGAAAATTTTGTCTCATACTCGCTCAGTAAGTTCTGAATTTGTGTGTTCAAATTCGCTGCCCATTACCATCATACGATACAATGTTGTTGACATACTACAGCCAAGGAAAGGGTCTGAAAATTCAAGTGCAGGGTCTAATTTTATACACACAGAAATTTCTGAGTTAGAAAAAAAATCCCAGCCCCCTGTTGGGGTCAACAAAGTTGAAATTTGGAGCATGCTACAGGCCAAAGTAAGGAGTCGTACACAAACCAAGTTTGAATTTTGCCACTCAGAAAATTCTGAAGTGATGATGCAAACACAGCAGTATCATAAGGTCACGAATTCTATTTTTTTTGACTTATTACAGCCCTTAACAAGTTCTGAAAATGCTCGTGATTGGGCACACTTATTGCATGATAAAGAATGGGAAGGTATGAAGAAGGTACAACACTACCTTTTGTATGAAATAGAACTTTTGTTTGATTCATATGGTATTCCTCATATGCATGAAGGGCATGATATAGGAAGGTCAACAAGAGGCTACTTGGCACACATGATGAGACATGTCCAAGGGAGGTTGCATCTACATGTTATTCTTTTCCAAGGTATGCTTCCAAAAAAATTCGTTGTTAATCTTCTTTCTCTAACTTTGAAGGGTCTCTATGGCATGTAGGAGCCAATCAAGGTTTGTTGGAGAGTGGCCACCATAATGTGCAAGCCAAGAATGGGGTGCAAAGGGAAGTTTACATATGGGTCAGCAAGGTATTACTTTCTGATTGCATTTCTTTTGACAACTCTTGGTCAAATGGCACACTTTGTAGGGGCAAGTTGGTATCTATGGGAGATGTGTGGGTGAAGAGCTTCCCCAAATTCAACTTGGTAATGAATAAGTTGACCAATTGGAGCAATGGCAAGGCTGTTCATCACCACTTCAGCCCATCCCACAGCAGGTACAGTTTCGTTTATGAAATATCTTCTTCATTGTTAAAGAGTTCATTGATTATCTCTTCAAATGGGAGGTATATAGCCCTTGATGGTTATATTGTAGGAGATTTGGGACATGTTATGCATAATAATAGCAGCTGTTATAAGTTCTCTACAGTAGAATACACATGGGGCAGCCTTTTGATTGGGTAGGAGTTGAACCTAAGGGCTGATATGGACTTTGCTAGAGGCTGCCATAGCACTTTCCGCACTTATGGGCAGCCTTTGAAATATAGGAACAGCAGTGGGAGATGTCAGATTGAGGTTTTTCCTCCTTGGAAAACAATCACAGATGGACATTGTATCATAAGGTATGTTGGGACACCCCCTTGGATTTTGCAATTGCTTGAGGACAAGCAATTTCAGAAGGGGAGGATTGTAATGTCCCCTTTTTTGGCATAGGCTTGCTTGGACCCTTAGCCTTGAGTTTGTTCCAAAGGGCTAAGGGAAGATGGAAAAAGGGGGGAACATTTGAGGCCTTTCAAAAAATAATTAAGTGAAAAGGTAATTTAAGTGTTCTAATTCTCAATTGAGTTGTGCAAAAGCGCTTTTAGTCTATTTTCACTTAAGTGGGGGACCTTTAAGGGTCATGGGCACTTAAGGCCTAAAGTGAATTTTATAAAGAAGCTTTTGTATTTAAAAAAAAAAGAGAGAGATTCTCCCTCCTAATTTTGGGTGCCACTTTGGAGGAAGGATATAAAAGGAAAAGAAGAGCTCTTATGGGATTATTATGCATTTTTTATATTGTGTGGATCAATCAAGTATGTCAAGCTTGGTTACCATTGTGGTTGCTTGGAGAATGTCACCCTTTGAGCGCTGCGGAACTATCTAAACGGTGTTTTGTAACACCACCATTGAAAGGAAAATTATTAATCTTTTGGAGAAAATTTATCAAGTATAGATTGCTGTTTTTGTGCATTTCAAGGGTTTATGACAACAACGATTTTGCAAGAGAGGAGCGAACCCCTCTGGAGGTGTGATGAACACCTTTGAAGGCCTAAAAAGAAGAATTCATGATCCAAAAATCAAGTTCCCATTTTATCATCTCTTTTTTGACTTTTTGCGAATATTTTACAAGGGTTTGATGGTTGAATTTGCTCAAAATAATAAAAAAATATTTATTAAATGTTTGCTGAGTGGAACAATTTATTGGGAGGGGGTTATCATCATATTTGGAGGGTTTCAGACCTAGGATTGCTGTTCTAGGTGAATTGCCAAAGTGTGGGAGTTATTTGAGACCTTATTTATCAATTTTTGAGCCGTTTGAGTGTGTTTGAGCAAGGTTCCTGATTGCTCCTTGTGGCGTTAGGCTTTAGAGAAGCTGGGGCTAGTTTACAATTCAGAATTATGCATAATTAAAGGTACAACTTGTTGAATTTTGTTTATAATTCCGTATTTGGTCAAATTGTCCCAATTGGGGACACTACAGATGAACTCATCTAAATTGCATATTCAGCTGCTCTGCCCTACCTCTTGACCAAATATTTTTTGTACTCGTTGCCTCTTGTTCTCTTGATTCTTTAATCTATCGCCATATCTATTTCTTCCCTTGCCTTCTCAGGAAACTACCATCACTTGTTTGTCCCTCATGGTAATGGTACAAATCAGCTACATTGAAGATAGGAGAGATATCAATCCCACTTGGTAGCTCTATCTCATAATCATTCACTGAGAACTTTCTTAGAACTTTAAATGGCCCAATCTTCTTCCTCTTGAGCTTGTTGTAGGTTCCTTTTGGGAACCTTTCCTTTTTCAAATGTACCAAAACCAAGTCTCCTACTCGGAATTCCTGTTCTCTTCTCTTCAAATATGCACGTTGCTTGTAATTCAAAACTCTCCTTTCCAACTCCTTCACTTCCCTATGCACCTTATGCATATACATTGTATAGTCTTCCGCTTTAGCACTTTTTTATACTCATACCAACTGTATCTTTCAACTCACTCACGCCTCTAAGGCTGCAACCATACACAATCTGAAATGGACTCTTGGTTGTTCCTTTATTGACTGAGTTGTTGTAAGCAAACTTAGCTTGTGCCAAAGTCATATCCCATTGTTTGTGCTTGTGTCTCACCAAGCATCTCAACAAATTACCAAGGCTTCTATTTAATACCTATTGGCTGGAAAAAGTGTAAGGCACTTATTGTGCAAGCGACAATCAACAGTATTATGGGACAAGGTCCCTCTTCTATGTGTAGGTGAAGCTACTGTTAGGAATAAGAGATAAAATTACATGTACTATAAAATAAAGAAAAATAGTACACAAGATATTATGTGGAAAACCTGCAACATGCAAAAAAAACCATGGGACAATGGCAGCTCTCGTTTTATTGATATGAATGATTTTTTTGTACATACAATAACAGGGTTGTACCCTTTAAATAAGAAAAACAAGGACGATTCCAGAAATATGTTTTTGGAAACTGTGTCAAACGGTCTGTGTGAGTCCTTTGTCGTACAATTGTATCGCATCATACGGTCATTCCATGTCATATGGATGTACCATATCGTACAAACGCCCAGAATTTTTTTTCGGGGGCTCCTTATGCAACCCCCCTCATGCTGGATGGCTTGTCGTACCACAAATAATATTGCCAAGGGGATTACAAGACGTCACACCATTACAATTGTTGGAGGTCTGGATATTCACTTCACCTCCTAACAACTACCTTTATTCAAAAAGAAATAAAAAACACCAACCTAATATATTTACAAATATACATGCTAAATTCATTTGGGGGTTTTCATATGAGAGGCGAAACACAAACGAGAAATGTAAGTTAGAGAAAATAGGAAATGTTCATATGAAAGAGAGAAAACTAATGGAAAATAAGTGAGCAAAAGCAAATTTCACTTATATATCACATCCATTGATTTGAAGTTAAATTACCATCAACTGAGATTTCTCGTTAGAGAGTAAAGAAAACAATACTATGAATAGATGAACATAAAAACATTCATTCATGACCAAAGACAAGCTCAAAGTCCTGCAACACTTAAATTTATTAATTCTCTTGAAAAAGACACAGAGTTCTTTCCCTTTATCTCTTCACAAAATTATTTTCCTGTAACCAGGTTAAAAAAGTCTTGATGATCCTTTGGGGGCATGCAAGCCCTCTACTTATAGGATATCTTGACCCTCGATTCAAGGAAACAAATTCTAAAAATAGAATTCGGTTGCACTTTTCAAGGTGCATGTTGACTCGGTCAAGTTGCATATGAAATTGCAAAAACCTTTGGAGCAAAACGCAGCCCACGACATGTGGAGAGGATTATTTCTCATCGCAGCCCCAAATTGCATGTTAGGGGGTCTTCTCTGGCACTTGTTCCTCATCTCCCTCCTCGTCGATGTCAACAACTTCTTGCATAACTCATTGCCGCTTCTCTTCAAATTCTTCAAATGTCTGCAACATGTTCTCTAATTTATCCTGGTCTAGGCCTTCAGAATGCTTGTACGGAATTTTGGCCTCTGTTTGTGGGTTTATCATTCACGGAGGAATTCTTTTGAAATTCTTTAAGTCGCTATTCAACTTATCAAAGGTACTTTGGAAATGCACCAACTTCTTAGTTGATTCATAGTCAAACATAGCAGTAAGACCCGTTTCTTGTTCAAGAAACTGTTTGAATGCACTCTGCATGTCCTCCATAGGAAGTATTTTTCTTCCATCCCCATAGAATGGTCATGGAAGCTTCTCAATTGCTTCATTGATATCACAAATGGGGTCAGCCGCTAATGTCCTTGATTCCTTGAACTTGTGCAAAGACTCCTCTATAATCTTGATTTTGAACTTTATCAACCCTAGCAATTCGACCTGTTCTCCCAAGTCATCTTCTATCACAACTCCTTAATCAAAATGTCTTCATTTTCTCTAGTTAAGGCTTGAAGTCGTGGTAACTAAATTTTCAATTTACTTTGTTCTTCCTTATACTCATCCTTTTTTTTTGTAGACATATTGTCTCTCCCTTTCCATCAAGGAGTAGACTTCAATTATTGAGGCTATTGTTTTGGTTCCTTGCTTAAGCAACTTTTCGGACCATTCCTCTGTAGCCCTTCCCATATTACCTATTCTCTCAGCTACCTGAAGAGTCTTAGTGTTTCGGTTGAGTTGGATTGATTAATCTTTGAATCATAGAGCTGAGTTGATCAACCTTCTCTTTTAGCTTATCCTTGGTGGCTTTGTTCTGGTCAAACTTATTGATTAAAGAACCAGTTGCTATTTGTACATCCTCTTTCAACCCCTCATGAGTGGCCTTCCCTCGATGAACACGTGAAACTTGTTAATCTTCTGTTTTGATCTCTTCTCTCGACTTTTCCTGAGAGGGAATGGCAATTTCAGTGTATTTCTCACCTTGATCATCTACCACAATATGAGAAACCTTTTTAGGTTTCTTGGCAACTCGAGGGGGAGAAATCAGAGTGCTAAAGTCGATCTCCAAAGGAGGAACTATCTTTTTCCTCTTCTTCACTATATGAGTTAACCATGGAGATGCTTCTGTATCTACCGAGGGCCCCACCATCAAAGCTCCCCCTAAGCAATCCCCTTAAAGGCCCATAGACTTAGGTTTGTAATAACTTTTAACATTTATTGAGGGATTGCAGGGTTGTTGAATGATCTTATGAGGCTCTGATTTCATTGATATGGCACACAGAAAATGAAAATAAAAGTGAGAGCCACTAAATTTTGTTCTTTATACACACTTCATTAAGGATTAAATGAATTACATGAGGGAAGCTGAGTGCTGGTGATAAAGACAAGCACATTGCAGGGTGCCTGAGACTTCGGGCATGCAAAATACAATTCAACTAGTTTAGTTTTTCATTCAGTTACAAGGCTTGATTGGATTGAGCCTTGTGCAGGGACAAAATATTTACAGCCATTATCTGTAAAATATGTGTATATTAAAGTCAGTCTTGCCAATATGATAATATTTTAGTATCCCTGCAAAGGTGTAAACACCTATTAACCATCAGGTTGGAGATATTTTTTGCAGTGGTCGATGTGATTAGCAACCACCTTAGGATTTGATCGAACTGGCAGGGGCTGCCTCTTGTGGCAGGACCTCATTAACCCATGAAGAATACCACTTCTTATCTCATTATTTCTTTCCCATTATTTATTGGAAAAAATATGATTAGCTGTCAATTTTGTTAACACTGCTTATCTCATTATTTATTTCCAATTATAACCTTTCAAGTTTGAATGCAACTTAAGATAATGATTGCAAACTTAAAATTGTGTATCCATATTGATTATCCAAGTTTGCTTTTTTTACTGAGATGATATCTGCATTAGAATAAATTTAGGAATTGACAAACTTTAGTTAACACAAGATGTTGAGAGGTGTACTTTTCTTAGTTATATGTGTTTGGGATATTTTCATACATTGTTTTAGTCACATGACTTTTATTGCAGGACCCACCTCCCTTGCCTTATTTGGCTGGTAAAAGCAGCCGTAGCTATGACATTCCATTAGAGGTATGCAAGTAACTGATTTTCACCTTGTTACTGACTATACTAATCAAATCTTAAACTAAATATATGTTTCCTTCAGAAATATTGCATAGTTGTCATTTTTGTAGTCTCTAGTGTGCAATTTTTGTACTGTTGCTTTGTTTCCATGCCAATCTTCTTCTATGTTTACAGTTTCTTGACTGGTGGCTTTTATAAAGGTTGCCATAAGACCAGCAGGGGAGGACAAAGCATTTGCTGTTTGTAGGAGCAATTTCAACCACTTGTAAGAGAAAGGCATTTGTCATTATTGTTCCTTTATTTGGTCACTTTTCATATTTTATGATCATCTTCGCCTATTTTTTCACTATTGAACATGAAATTATTTATATACTTTTTTTTGTTAAAGATAAGAGATTGAATTTTCTTCCCTAAAAAAAGAGATTTAGTTTTTGAACTGTATGGTAAACACCATTGTATTGGTTATGAAAGACAATTTCTCCTAAAACTGTTCTGTGAAGGACAGCCATAATTCTTCATTGGGTTAGAGTGGATGCACTTCTATTCTTGTCTTATGTTAATTTTTTTACAATTTTGCCTAGTCCCATAGGGACACAGTCTATGGACAGGTCATATTTTCCAATGAGTTCCTTCTCCAATGATTAGTCCTAGGTTGCCATAATACCATCACCCTTATCTAGACTAGGGGTGATGTTCCATGACTTCTTCCATTGTGGGCATAGTACTAGCATACTAGGTACAAGTTCCATTCCCAGCTTAAAGTTCTCATTGAGAGCTGAGTCATTACACAATTTTTTGGGATTATTAAGGCACAGCTAAGCCATTGCTGGACATTTTGGCATTTAAGGACCACTTACCCCTGATGAGGGGTTTGAGGCTTTGAGCATATATGTGATCTAGCTTTCTTTCAACCTGTGACCTTAGCCTAGATGGACCTCACTTTCTTAGTTTGATTTTGTTAACGTCTTGATGGGTGTCAATAGTGTCAATTGTTAATATGTTAAAGTAAAATGCATATTTTGATTCATACAAAGGCTCATCAACAATAAAGCCCATTGTAACCTGCTAAACTTCTACTCTATGATCCATCATGTTGCATCTTAAAATCAATTCTAATATGTCATGCTAGGGATTTCAAATAAGGTATGCATATTCATCTGCCACTAAAGTTTGTTTTGTTAACATCTTGTAATGGTGCATGAGGATAACATAATAAGATGCTGCTTTATGGCAATGAAGAAACCAAATGATATAAACCCCATAGACTTCTTGATCATGAAAACCCATTTTTTTCTTCCTTGCCTTGCCCCACACCTGAGTTAATATAACACATATAACATAACAATGAAACTACAATTATCCCTTCTAGCCATAAAAACCATCGTGTCAACCAATAATGAACAGATCTCAAACTAGTATTGCTTTATCAAAACACAGGGAACAATAGCATCCGTAAGACTTTGTTTAAAACTGGAAAACAAGATAAGAACAATGTCTCACCATATCTCAATACTACTAGCAAAAAATAACCTAACCTTAAGCCATTATACATTGACTTGGGTAAGCCTGACAATCAAGGCCAAAAGGGTTGTATCAGATTTTATCCACCTAAAGGTGATTGCCAAAGACTGAAGTCAGAAAGTGTTAGGGATTGTCTCATTTCCAATACCTGCATACAAAGACAAAATAAAATATATCTTCAAAAAGATTAAGTAATGCTCACGAGTAAGAAAACATATAGCTTAGCATGGTAAATGACTACCAATAAACATGTTTGTAGATGAGCACTCCTTGAATTTCCTCGTCAATTTTGTGGGAATACTGTGGCTCACTAATTTTGGACTCCAACCAACTCATTTCTCCCAACTATGAATGAATAAATAATAAAATGCCCGGAATGCTAATGTGAAGGCCCTTCCCAATTAATGGGCTAACTGACTTGAGGAGCTTCCTAGTTAAGTAGCTTCCAAACTCTAAGGCTATAATGATCCAAAGCCCCTTCTCAATTAGTCAGCTTCCCAATTAAGGGGCTAGAATGACCTAAATTCCCTTCCCAATTAAGTGGCTTCCCAATCAAGGGGCCAAATGGGTTGAACTCCCTTCCGAATTGTTAGGCTTTCCAATAAGGGCTATAATTGCCTGAAATCCCTTACCAAAAGGCCCTATACTTATAAAAAGAATTTAATAAGAGAGAATGTTGCAGATCTCTAGTTAATTTTTTTAGCACATAAACCTAGAAAATAGCAGAACAACAATAAAGACCAAAAAATTAATTTTTTAAATCATTGATTGCTACGTTATCGGATACACCCCCCCAGGCCCTGGGAGCGTGGGGGATATGTGGGGGGATACGGGAGCGCGGTAGGAGCATGGGGAGACGCCCAAGGAGCATGTCTCGGCTGCGGATACACTCGGGTACGTCGCCCAGACGTACCCGGGTGTATCCTCAGCGCTGGCACGCTCTCGCGTCTCCGTGCGCTTCTTGGTGCAAAACTTATTTTTTTAAAATTTTGCCTAATAAAAGTCAAACATGGACTTCAAAATACAATGAAAAACAAAATAAAGTGGATTCCCAACCCTAAAAGCAGCATTCATACTCATTTTATCACAAGATAACAACACATTTCCCTTTCATTCCATTTTTCACTCTCATTGCATATTTGTTCACTCTTGTTAATTTTTTCAGTTGCATAAGCTTGAAACTCCTTCCTTGTGCTAAACCTACACCATTACCTCAACTTATTTGGCGCCAAGGAGCTTGTAAGGAAGAGGATTTGCTGATTTAAAGTAAGTTTTTTAGATTTGTGGTTTTTTTTTTTTTTTCCCTTTATAACTAGTTTTAATTTAATTTATTTTTTGTTATTCTTTAAAGTTTTAACCGTTATTTTCAAAAATACCAAATGCAATGATTATATTTTAAATTTTAATAACAATTGGTTTATTTTTTATTTTTTACCAAGGGCTATACGGATTTGTCAGAATGTCTCAGGGTGCAAGTTGTAATGTCCCCTTTTTAGCGTGATCTTGTTTTATGATGATTAGCCTATTATGTGACCCTCGTAGGCTGATAGGATGGATAGAGGGTCATGATGGAGCTTGGCTTGGCTTCAACTAGCAGAATTTTTCCAGTTGGCTTTCGTTCGGGTTTTTTCGGACACTTCCCTGAGCTCCTATTTTTTAGGGATATTTGACATGCAGCGGAGCACCCCTGTTTTGGTATAGTCATGTGCGAAATCACTCCCTTGTTCGCCAGCTTCAGACGGATTGAGAATCGGATATGTATCGAGGGAGATTAATATTTGATTGATTTAATTAAATATTAATTATTTGACGGAATTTAATGCCTTAGGCGTTTCGACCCAAGGGGGCGCTCATATTGAAGGGGGGGCCATTTTAATTATATTTTATAATTAAAATTGTGTCTTAGACTTTGGAAAATTAAAAGAAAAAAAGAAACCCTAATTTTTAATTGTAAAACCCTAATTAGGGCAAGCGCACTTTTTTGAGGATATAAGGGTTTCTTATTGGGAGGAGCGCCATATTCATGTTGAAGACAATTTTTGCTAAGTATTTTTCTGAGAAGACTGAGCCAAGGGTTTTCAGTATTCTTTTGCATTGGAGAACGTGCAATCTTCAGTGTGTGCAATTAAGAGGTTGTGAGATATCAGCTGATCTATTGCCAGTTGAGAGATAACTTCACACAAAGGTTATCACAGGGGTTCACAGGTATTTATTACATCAGGGTTTGATCCAGAAATTATCCAGAACAAGATTCAAGGTTGTGGCACAATTTTATAGGGTTCTGGAGTACAGCCGTAGCAGGCCGTACTGTTTTTTTGCCACCGTACGAAATCCGTAAAGTACTGTACCAAGCCGTACAGTTACAGCAGGGGCATTTTATCTCTCCTAGGGCAAAACGCCTTCTTTTTGAAAAAACTGAAGATACCCTTTTGAGCGCCTACACTTCTATCATCTTTTTGTACTTTCAAAAGCATGGAAAATGGGGTATTTATTGCAGCCGTACTGGCTGTACCAGATCTAGGGTTTGCTAGAAAAATCAGGTTTTTAACAATATTTTTATATGCAAGACAGAGATATTCTATTGTAATCATTTGGATGAATAATAAGATCATTGATTAGCCAGTTAAGAGATTATTCTGCTATTTATTATTTATTTGAAATTATTTTTGCAAAATCGCATTCTTTATTTCAAGCAAAAACCCAAAAAAATAAAAAATATACAAAAACAGTCAAAAAATATTCCGTATCAGAATTCAAGGGAAACAGGGGTTTCTACAGTGGTATCAGAGCTTTTGTCTTGCCATCCTGTTGGGTAGATTGGACATTGAATCGGCTAGTTGATCATGGTTACTTCAAATACTCAGAAATAGTGGGACAAGACTATGGAGAAGCTTAAACAAAGTTTGAATGAGTTGGTTGAAAACCAGAGGAGGATGAATGAATTCCTTTCACACCCTACAACCGAAGACAAATTAGCACGGTATATGGCATCCATTTTTAAAGGGTCCACATCACAAAACACAAGGAAGGAGAAACAAGAGGTCTCTACAGGGGAAGTATATAGAAATCTTTACAATGAATTTTCATCAGCTAGTGACCAGCTTATAGCTGATCCTATGGAAAGCAAAAATCAGACTTTTAGGAAGGATATTAGGGCAGCCATGGGGAATGAGTTGTCTCTATCATCTTTGCAAGAAGCTTCACTTGAGACTTCGACATTGGAGGCCAGCATAGATCATGCTAATATGGGTAGTAATGGTATGGATTCTTTGGATGATCATATTGCTATTTCACCTTCACATCATGAAAAATCAGATTATGGCAGCCAAGGACAGTTGGAACAAAAGCCTTTGGTTTGGGAAGATTTGCAAGTACAAATGGTGGTGAAGGAAGATGGAATAACCCATGCTTTGTCAAGAATGGACAGCGATGTTCTTCCTCATTCTTATGAGGTAACTACTCTTACGCATGGGAGAATTTGTGAAGATGAGTCTACAAGTGTCGGTTCACAAAGTGTAAGTGTTGGGCATGAAGACTAAAATAAAAATGCACTTGTAAAGCTTAAAGGATATGACAGATCTGCTGATGACAGCAGCCACAGTTCTTCACCTCAGCATGAGGAAATACTTCTACAACATGAGAATGACGATACCTTGGAATTATCTATAAATGGTACCCAAGAATTAGGGGCAAAAAATGGATTTTATGGGATAAAGACAAGTCAGGAGCATTCTGATTTTTTATATCAGACTTGGAAGGATGTGGAAAGGACACAAAATCTATGTGATATGTGGTCACAAAGGGCCAAGGAGGCTAGATTAGTGGCTGTCAAGGCGAGACAGCATCTTCAAAACATAAAAGGAAAGGTCAATCTCTCCAACAGGGAGAGACAGAAAGAAATCACAGCAGGGTCTTCTTGTGACGACTTACAACAAATCAAGGAGCGCATAGCGGCAATGAAGTCGGCTCTCCAGGATTCTGAGAGACATGAGGACGACCTTTGTCTTGAGGTGAGTTCAGTTCAGGAGTTAGCGCATGTGGCAGGGACTCAGCGTTATTTTACAGTCAGGTCACATGTTGATGATGATATGAGTATGTCTAGCATTCACACTCCGGATTCAGAGATTGTAGTGGGTACAGGAGACAGGTGCATGAAGTCAGTTGGTATTGTTCACATTACTCAGGTGAGGAGTTTACTTGAGTTGCCAGTTGATTTCCGTTCATGGATTGGATGTTGGGATCCTTATCTTGGTACTTGGGACGATTTGACGCCATGGGATGAGAGTTGTGATAGACATGGCATGGTGATAGGTGCTGGGGTTGACAGTTTGTTGGTGCATGACTTAGAGCAGGAGTTGATGGCAAGCAGATTTGGTTTGTGTTGTTGCTATCTAACATGTGATGTCTCTTCATTATCAGCGATGTATAGGGGTTTGGGTGATGAGACCGTGGCTGGTGATCTGCAGAGATATGTTGATTACAGTAGAGGTACAGTGTGTGGATTCTCCGCACTTGGCGTAGTTCCATTTGGGAGTTGTATTTGCCAGTTTGATTATGGATTCCTCTTGGTTATATTTCAGAGGATATTGCAGGAGCTTGCGTTGATTGACAGCAGTATAGATCATGACTACATTTGGGATCCAGGTGGATTGATTGGTTTATTGTTGAGATTGCTTGGGGACAAGCAATTTCAGGGAGGGCGGACTGTAATGTTCCCTTTTTAGCGTGATCTTGTTTTATGATGATTAGCCTATTATGCGACCCTCGTAGGCTGATAGGATGGATAGAGGGTCATGATGGAGCTTGGCTTGGCTTCAACTAGCAGAATTTTTTCAGTTGGCTTTCGTTCGGGTTTTTTCGGACACTTTTCCCTGAGCTCCTATTTTTTAGGGATATTTGACATGCAGCGTAGCACCCCTGTTTTGGTATGGTCATGTGCGGAATCACTCCCTTGTTCGCCAGCTTCAGACGGATCGAGAATCGGATATGTATCGAGAGAGATATTAATATTTGATTGATTTAATTAAATATTAATTATTTGACGGAATTTAATGCCTTAGGCGTTTTGACCCAAGGGGGCGCTCATATTGAAGGGGGGACCATTTTAATTATATTTTATAATTAAAATTGTGTCTTAGACTTTGGAAAATTAAAAGAAAAAAAAATCCTAATTTTTAATTGTAAAACCCTAATTAGGGCAAGCGCACTTTTTTGAGGATATAAGGGTTTCTTATTGGGAGGAGCGCCATATTCATGTTGAAGACAATTTTTGCTAAGTATTTTTCTGAGAAGACTGAGCCAAGGGTTTTCAATATTCTTTTGCATTGGAGAACGTGCAATATTCAGTGTGTGCAATTAAGAGGTTGTGAGATATCAGCTGATCTATTGCCAGTTGAGAGATAACTTCACACAGAGGTTATCACAGGGGTTCACAGGGATTTATTACATCAGGGTTTGATCCAGAAATTATCCAGAACAAGATTCAAGGTTGTGGCACAATTTTTTAGGGTTCTGGAGTACAGCCGTACCAGGCCGCACTGTTTTTCTGCCACCGTACGGAATCCGTACAGTACTGTACCAGGCCATACAGTTACAGCAGGGGCATTTTCTCTCTCCTAGGGCAAAATGCCATCTTTTTGGAAAAATTGAAGATACCCTTTTGAGCGCCTACACTTCTATCATCTTTTTGTACCTTCAAAAGCACGGAAAATGGGGTATTTATTGCAGCCGTATCGGCTGTACCAAATCTAGGGTTTGCTGGAAAAATCAGGGTTTTAACAATATTTTTATATGCAAGACAGAGATATTCTATTGTAATCGTCTGGATGAATAATAAGATCATTGATTAGCCAGTTAAGAGATTATTCTGCTATTTATTATTTATTTGAAATTATTTTTGCAAAATCGCATTCTTTATTTCAAGCAAAAACCCAAAAAAATAAAAAATATACAAAAACAGTCAAAAAATATTCCGTATCAGAATTCAGGGGAAACAGGGGTTTCTACACAAGTGCTACTTTGGTGGGGCAAGGGATAACCCCCAAATTTGATCCGCGAATGTCCCTTTGGAAGTATATGACAATATTAGAACAAATGCCTGGTAAAGGGTGTTTTCATTGGCTTTGCTCAGAGTGTAACTCTAAATACAAGAGCTCGTATAGTCAGGTGAAAGCTCATTTGTGTGTGATTTTTGGAACTAGAATCAGAGTTTGTGGTGGGCCAAGCATAAATGGAAGGCCAGAAAAGGGCTTGCCACAGGCAAAGATCCTTGCATACATCAAAGAGCAAGAAGCGGCAGATGCCATATGGGGCAAAGATCAAAGCATCCTTTGAGAAAGAAAGGATCACTACCTGTTGATCCATCTTGTGCTAATGTGGTGACCCCATCACACCCTTTTCTTGCTACACCCATTGCAGTTGAAGAGGAAGAGGATTCACCTCTTGATCGCAAAAGAACAAAAGATGCAGGCCCATTGGACAGAGCATTCCATAATGAATCCAAGGACAACGGAGCAAAACATTGCGCATTGTCTTTATGCATGTGGACTGCCCTTTAATATTGTTAGATCACCAGACTGGTTGGATATGGTGAGATCTATCAATGCTACCCCTAAAGGGTTTGTCGGCCCTGGTTATGAAAAGATGTGCACCACCTTATTGACAAAAGAAAGAAAACATATTGAAGATGCATTGAAGCCCATTAGGGATTCATGGATCGAAACAGGGGTGTCCATTTCCAATGGATGGAAAGATACGACAAATAGGCCATTGATTAATGTGATCGCAGTGAGCCCTAAAGGGGCAATGTTTTTTAAGGCTGTTGATTGTGAGGGGCAAGTGAATGTAATGTCCCCTTTTTGGACATTAGAATAATATTATTAATAAAATAAAAAAGTATTTCTAAACACTTAAAATAAAGTAATAATAGTCTAATTTGCTTTTCACTTAAGTTGGGACCTTTTGAGGGTCATGAACTTATTTAAGGTTTTAAATGAGTTTAAAAACAAATTGTCCTTATAATCCACTAACTCGCCCTTCATAACAAAAAGGTGGATATATAAGGAGGTTGTGGATCTCATTTAAAGATTATGTATTATGTGATATTGTTCATGATAATCAAGTATGTCAAGCTTGGTTGTTGGCGTAATTGCTTCAAGAATGTTACCCTTCAAGTACTGCGAGGTTCTCTAAACAGTGTTTTGCAACACCACCATTGAAAGGAAAATTATTAATCTTTTGGAAATAATTTATCAAGTATAGATTGTTGTTTTTGTGCATTTCAAGGGTTTTTGACAGCAGCGATTTTTGCAAGAGAGGAGCGAACCCCTGTGGAGGTCTAGCAAACACCTTTGAAGGCCTAAAAAGAAGAATTCATGATCCGAAAATTTGGTTCTCATTTTATCATCTCTTTCCTGAATTTTTGCAAATATTTTTCAAGAGTTTGATCGTTGAATTTGCTCAGAATAGTGAGAAAATATTTATTAATTTTTTGCTGAGTGGAACGAATTATTGGGAGGGTGTTATCATATTTGGAGGATTTCAAACCTAGGGTTGTTGTTCTAGGTGAATTGCCAAAGTGTGGGAGATATTTGAGACCTTATTTATCCATTTTTTGAGTCGTTTGAGTGTGTTTGAGCAAGGTTCGTAATTGCTCCTTGTGGCCTCAGGCTTTAGGGAAGTTGGGGCTAGTTTACAAATAAGAATTTTGCAGATTTAAAGGTACAGTTTGTTGAATTTTGTTTATAATTCTGTATTTGGTCAAATTGTCCCAATTGGGGACATCACAGTGAAGGATGCACGATTCATTGCTGACATCCTGATAGAGTCCATTGAAGCAGTGGGGCCTCAAAACGTTGTCCAAGTTGTAATGGACAACGCTAAAAATTGTAGAGTTGCAGGCATGTTGGTTGAGGCAAGGTATGGGCATATATTTTGGATAGCTCGTGCCGTTCATTCCCTCAACCTTATGTTGCAAAAATTGGGGACAAAAATTGACTAGATCAAACATTATATGTCCCAAGGCATCTTTAGGGTCTTCTCAAAATTGTAGTTGCTGAAGGGAACTCTTAATATAATTTAATTTAATTTTATAAGTTTGTAATTTGTAGTGTTTTTATTTTTGAAGATTTTTTTTGGGTTTATTAAATTATTTGTTCTAATTTTGTATTAGGTTGTTCAGACTCGATTTGCCTCACACTCCCTCGTCTCGACTTGTTAAGGTGCGTGAGACATTGAGTAGCATAATCATCAACAACCTTTGGGGTGTATGGAGACAGACAAATAGTGAGAGGGCCACAAAGGTGAAAGGGTGGATTCTTGATGTGTGGTGGGAACGTATAGAGTATTTGTTGAGTTTTACTGAGCCCATCGTTAGCATGTTGAGATATGTGGACATGGATCATTCATGTTTCTGTGATCTTTATGATGGAATCAGCGCAATGATTGAGAACATTATATCCATCATAAATGCCAAGAGCAAGATCCCACAGAGAGGTTTTTCAAGGAAGTGTAGTCGCATCTCATTGAAAGGTGGAACAAAATGACCACCCCATTGCATCTTCTTGCTTTTACCATGACAGCCAAATACTACAGTGCAGAGATTCTTTGCCTAGGAGGGTTGCACCATATAGGGATGTTGAGGTTTTCGAGGGATAGAAGACAACATTCTCTAGAATCTTTCCCGATCCAGATAGAAGACTAAGTCAGAGAAGAGTTTGTGCATTTCATATCCTCGATGGGTCACTCCCTTGGCGCTATCCGTGACAAGTACAAGATGGATGCTCACTTTTGGTGGTACCTCCATGGGCAAGCATCCACCCACCTTCAACCGCTTTCAATAAAAATTCTATCACAAGTAAGATTTTGATTTTTAAAATTTTTTACTCTACCCTTCTTTTGACCCTTTCGATGTTTTGTTTTAAGTTTTAAGTTTTAATTTTTATAAATTCTAATTCACTTTGTGGCTTCAATAGGTTGCAAGTTCCTCTTCAGCTGAGCGAAATTAGGGTACCTATGGCTTTATCCACTCAGTTAAATGCAACAAGTTGGCTGCAAAAAAGGCGGAGCATTTGGTTTATGTGTATTTTAACTTACGTCTTCTCTCACATAAACAACCTCAATACAAGAAAGGGCCAACAAAGTTGTGGAATGTGAACCCAGAGGCTGCTGATCTAGATGCCTCCATTGCCTACCTTTCTTTACTTGACATAGAGCTAGACAATGATTCACACGACTTGCATAGTGGAGCTAGTGGGAGTGGCACTACTGCTGCTTGTGGTTGTAATGAACCATGTGATGATGAAGACATTGTAGCCGAAGACGAAAATGAATATAGTGAACAATGAATATGTTGATTTGTCTTTATTTTTGTCCATATATTGTAACATTTGCACCATGTACCTATTATAAGACTAATATAAGTTCTATTGAATTTTATGATATTTGGCATTGAATTATGAGTATATATTTTGTGGTTATTTAACTTATTTTGTTTCCTCTATGCATATTATGTGGTTAATTTTGATTATATGGCTATATTTTTATATTTTTAATTTTTATATGTATTTTTGTACAGCTATATCCAACCGTATCCAACTTCTCCCCCCCCGCCCAAAAAAAAAAAAAAAAATAAATAATAAAAAAAATTGCCTTATCCCCGTATTCGATTCTCGTACCCGTACCCATATTGGTAACGTAGATAAATGTGTATTTCCAAAATTTTGAATTTATTGGCTTAGGGTTTGAATAAAAAAATAAGAATTGCATGTGCTTATGTTAGGGCTTGTTGGCAAACCCCTTTGGTTCTAATTCTACCCTGAAAGGGACATTATAGATAGCGTGACTATCCAAGAATCCCCTAGAAGAGGATCTCTCCAAGTGAGAGGGGAAGTAAAAAGGAAATTGAATTCAGCTTGTAACAAAGATATGGCCAATTATCTCCTCTTTCCTACACAACACAAAAAACATCCGCAATACACTCGTTACTCAATTGTAATTTGACAACTAAACCTTGATGCATTAGTGGAAATCCCAACAAAACATGTTTGAAGGAGGTTCATGCTGTCCATATGTCTTGACAACATTGTTTCCATCTCACCTTTGAGTCCTCAACTCACCACCACTTGTTCATTTGGGGAGCAATAAAAATAGATTGTCTCACTTAACTATACAGGTCCCTTGTCTTATAGTTGAAGAAGGATTTTCCAATGCTCCAATTCTAATACCTCCAACACAGGCCCACAAGTTATAAATGCCATTTGAAAAGAAAAAATCCAAGAATGATCTTACAAAGTTCTTGAAAAGTTAGTTTTCCTATAAGCATAAACACTTGAGTTGTGTTTAGATGTCACAAAGTGTGCCACTGGTGCCCATTGTTGTTCCAAAGATGTCCCCAACAAACAAACCCTTCCTTGCTAAGGGTAAAATTGCAACTTGTTCGCACTATGAGATGAAAGTTCAAAGAGGATGTGTGGCTAGATCCCAAGTATCTCGTGGGTCCTCAAATTGTTAATGGAGTGAAACTGAGAGAAGTTTCCAAGCAGCCCAAATTCTCTCAAGTGGGTTTAAACCAGAAATTACAAAGGCTTTGGCATTACCAAATATGTCATATAGTTGGAAGGCCTCGTGATTTTTATTGGATGGTGCGAGCTAAGGATTTTGTGGTACGTATATACCTGCCAAGGGGCCTCACCCTCTACTTCCTGGAAAGGGCTATTCATCCTGCTCTTATCTATGGAATCAACCCATCCCTTGGAGGAGCGTATACATCCCATGCAACAAGAGGGGACCCTTTCCCCCTCCTCGTTTACCCCATGAATAACCTATGAGGATCTTCTCAAGTGTTCTATAAGCTGCTTGGGAGGGCAACAATTAGGAGGCTCTTTCCATGCTCTTTTTGCACGAGTCATTCTTGCTTTTTTCTAGCTTTTGATGTAATAGCTTAATATTTAATTGAAAATTTTGAAGCTTTAATGTGTGTTGACCAATTTTTGGTCTTGCAGGCCAAAATTGGGCACCCCCTCCTGTTTCTTTACAAAGTGTCATTCACATCCATGATTTGGCTAAGTCATCCCTCAATTGCCTTGTGCAAAATACCCCCTGTCAGACCTGTTCCATGAAAAAGCCAAGTGTTTTGTCATTTTGCTTAGTCTAGTGCAAATCAGGGTTGTGCAGGTACATTACTTGTCTACTTTTATAAGTAGAAGCGATTGAAGAACCCGAAATGGTCTAAGCAGTTCACAAAAAGGCAACAGATTTCTTTCGGAGGGCACCTTCGTCGGTGGCAGGACCAAATCAAAAGTTTCGAAGGGGCATTTCAAGACCCAAAGTGCCCTTGCAGAGGGCAATGAGCACCTTCGGGAAATTGAACAAGGCAAAAAAGCAAAGGATTCCTTCGGATTTTCTGTCCGAAGGAAATCCAAAGAAAAGGGGCAGAGTTTTTCTTCGGAGAAAGAAGGCCGAAAGGTAAGTTTTAAATCGGAGAAAGACCAATGGCAAAAAGCAAAGAATTCCTTCAGACTTTTGTCAGAAGGAAATCCGAGAAAAGGAACCAAAGGGTGAATTCCTTCGGACAAAGTGCCCGAAGGAAATTCCTTCGGACATTTTGTCCGAAGAAACACACAGAAAAAAACCCCAAGGCAAAATTCTTTCGGACAAAAAGCCCGAAGGAATTCCTTCAGACTTTTGTTCGAAGGAAATTCAAAGGAAAAGACCGAAAGAAAAAGCGTCAACTTTGAAGGAAAGACTTCCTTCGGGCAAAATGTCCGAAGGAATTCCTTCGAACATTTTGTCCGAAGAAATTGAGAAGACAAGGCAGCCCGAAGAAGCCCGAAGGGAAAGTGCCCTTGCGGGGGACTCCCAACGACCCAAAAGGGGACCTTTTCCATTTTTCGAAGGGACACCTTCCCTTCGGGAAGGTTCAATTTCACAAGGTCGAAGGTTTAGTTGTAGAAAGCCGAAGGAATTACCAAAGTAATGACGGGCCCGAGCACGTCAATTTCAGCATGGCGAACTAGCTGTTGGAGGTTCAAACGTCTGGTGATGGGCAGGCGAACGTCAAATTCAAGGTGGTGAAATAGCCGTTGGTTTTCAAATAGGCGACAGGCCCGCAAACGTCAACTTTAATGGGATGCATTAGCCGTTGAGGAAAAGCCAAGAAGAAACTCTTTTGGACAAGCAGTCGAAAGATTTCTTTCGGATATCTTGCCCGAAAGAATTCATTAGCGCAGGCCCGAAGGAATTTAAAGGGCACAAGGCCGCAAGTAAACTCAACGATCCACTGAGAAAGGAGCTGGAGGAGCCAACAAAAGACGAGAAGAATAGCCCGAGAGCTCAAAATTGCTAGAAAGAGACAAGAAATAGCAAGGAAAGAGGGAACAAAACAGAGAATCCAGACCACGGCCATGCACACATGACAACATTTGGAATGTTCCAAAAGACGCACCCAACCAATCACAGACAAAAATTAAGTAGTCCAGGTGGCACAGTAAGCGTCGGCACAGGAAGATATTTGCAACGACCCATGCTTTTGCAGTGACATTAATACGACCCATGCTTTCGCAGTGACATTTAATACGCTTTAAGCACCAAAGTCAAGACTTGCGACATCTACAACATGGTTATTGCAGGGTGTTTCTAGAAGGATGACACCAGCATGAGCAAATTTCCTCTTTCCAATGTATTCAATGCAGCATGGGCCGCTTATTCTAGAAAGCGCCGAAGTCTTCTCCTTCATGCTATATATGTTGTAACCTCTCAGTTGAGAAGGGGATCTCTCATTTTGTAAGGTGAAGCCCTACCAAAATTTTACCTTTGATCAATAAGAATGCGTTTTACCTCTATCTGGCTGGATATACTTTTGATTGTCTGTGTATCAATTCTGTGCTCAGTCATTTTTAGCTTGATGCTTTCACAGATTGACACCAACATACCTAGTGTAGCCAAAGCACCATTTCTGTAGGTTAACATGGAAGTGCTGCATCTGGAGCGTAGAGACAGGAGTAGTTATCTGACAGTGTGTTTTCTACAACACCTGTAGTAAGTTCATTTTCTGTGTCTTCATTAAGCCCCTTGTTAAAGCTCCCTACAATCTGTTGTTTTCATCAGATAAAGTGTCTGTCTGCCCTCTTCTAGTCTGAAGTGTTGAAATAACTGAGTAGATCAAAATCATTTGGTGCATCACCGTTTAGATATTTTCTGTTTTGGTTATATCCTTCTCTCTTTTCACCCCCCTATTATTAGCAGTAGTAGTAAAAGACCTTAGAGATGCATCAAAAGGAGCTAGCCCTTATCTAGAGATTCTTCCCTTAGTTTTGCCAAACCCACAGCAAGAGGAGAGTCTCCATTGTGTCGCGTGGAAGGAGAAGCTGAGCCTTCTTTCAAGGGTGCAATCCACGCTGTCAACAATGTGATTGATGTGAGGGGATGGAAGCCCTATATTGCCTTGAAAGGTCTCGAGCATATGGCTTAATGAATATTATGGTTATAATCAAATTTTACAAAAGGTAGATTTTCTTTCCAAAGTGTTAACTCTGTTGCAACATGCAGCCTTAGCATATCTTAAATGATTTGGTTAAATCTTTCTATTTGTCCGTATGTTTGGGGGTGGTGCTGCATGCTCACTACTCAAATTTAGTTCAGTTGCTAAACGTGGGAATATATCTATTTGGAGGTTCCTTGTGGACTTAAGATATTTGTCACTAACAATATTCTTAGATGTTCTATTCTTGAGATGATTTTGGTGTTAATGACTAGTACAATTTCTTATACCTTTTTGGGTCATCTGGAATGGAATAAATATTTCCGGTTTAGTTATCCTATCAACTTATACCATGATTCTATCATTTATTCAAAAGTTATAGGCAAACAGGTTGCAAAATTAATGGATATACTTTTACATTTATATCAGGTACACATTAAGGCATGAGATTTCCAGATGAGGGTACTCTTTCAGCTTTGCAGACTTGGCATCTACTGCAACTAACTTTATATTTGTTTGTCTTTCCTCATGTTCTTCTTGCATGTGCATGTTTTGCAGCTTTATAAAGTTTGTTTCTTCCTACTTGATTTGCAATAAAATTAAGTATCTTGTATTTGATGGTATCTTCATTTCAATATGGACACCAACATTTGCCCTTCCTTACTTCTAACCATAGTCACCAAGTTCGGAAATCTGGATCCGTTTGGGAGGGCAAAAAAATCCAAAATCCAGAATTCTTGAAAAAAAAAGTTTGGAAAAATCCGATTTGGAATACACACACACACACACACACACATATATGCGCATAGTTTTAAAATATGCAAAAATGACAAATACAATGAAAAATATCAATAAAATAATATAAAATGTTAATATTATATCATGTTTATGGTTTCTGGGCATTTTTTATGCGAAAAACCTTAAAAAATAAAATAAAAAAAATTTTGAAAAAAAACAGGGTTGACCCGGACGAACTTATCCGGGCTTGCCAAAAAATTTGGATCCGGCCGGATTTGGTAACTATGCTTTTGAGTACTTATAAATTTCTTGTGACTTTTTTGATGAGTTTCTTTGGCCTCTGTGCTTGCGAAACACATGGTAATCCTTAGTTCCTTCTGCATTTTTGGAATACTTGATAACTATTATTTTGGTTCTTTGGATCTTTGAGTTTTTTTTCATATGATATCTACATATTGCTAACTCTGTTTGTTTTAAGGGAAAGTTTTACTGTACTGGAATCTTAGAAGTCATTAGCTCAAGCCCGAGGTTTGTACTTTCACAGGGCTTTTGGCTTCACATTTCGTTAAATATTTTAACTTACCAGAAAAGATTCTTGGTCTCAAACACTATGCATCTTGTATTAATGGCACACAAATGACTTTCTAAGAGTAAACATAGATATAATTTTCCAAAATAAGGAGTTAATGGACTGGGCATCAAAGATTAAAAGACCATAATAAATATAGAAGATGACTTATGTTACGAGCCTAAAATAGGTAGTTTTGAATTAACTGGAATATAACCAGACAATAAACTATGCAGTTTGTCAAACCAAACTCATTTTCTAGACCTGTGAAGTAGCTAAAATTGAATAATCGTGTGTGGGTATGATAATGTAGGATTGAATAATATTAAACTTGACATTATGATTTGACTTGCAGCATGATCTAAATCCGTTTTTTTGCCTCCTAAGAGATTTATAATGTGGTCTGTTAAGTGAACTAAATTGAATAAAATTATAAAAGTAGGTTCAGAGGTATTTTATAACGTTCTTTGTGGTCTTGAGATAGGTTATTATTTAAATCTGTTTTTTCACCTCCTAAAGAGATTGAGGCTATTGGATGTATTGCGTTTCTTTTTAATGTGTTTTTGTTGTTTTGTTTTCCCCTAAATGTAGAGCAGAGAATATGATCAAGAGGAATTTCCTTGACGTCTTCTAAATATAAACATTTTATGAATCAGATATTGGACAATTGAACAACAAATTGCACACCATACGATTAATGGTTGTAATCTGAGGTCTGGTGATTTACTAGGATCTGGAACTATAAGTGGACCTGTAAGTTATAATCTAAAATTACTTTCAAAATTTCATTTATTTATTTGCAAACTTAGTTTAGGGGAAACAAGGATGCACTTATATTTGTCCTAATATCAGACATAAATTTTGATTTCCAGTAAGTATGGTAAGAAACATTAAATTCAAAAACAAAAGTGATTGATATTCAAGGAACTCAATGTTTGTATCACAAACACATTTACTTAATTTTCCTGAAAGTCTAGGTTGCCTGTTAGAGCTTACGTGTGATGGGAAGAAGCAACAGAAGATCGGAAATAATTTAAATCGGACATATTTAGAAGATGGTGATGAAGTCATTTTAACAGCATGTTGTCAGGTAATTAATATTTCTGCCTATTTCTTTTCCCTTTTTTTGAAATAGAATATTACATTAATGTTGAGATAGATTTGATTACAAGATTGCTCCCTTCTAAATTGACATTTCAATTGTTGATTAAAGGTTTTCTTTGGTTTAACATCCCTTACTAATGGGGCATGGCAAAACGAGCTAGTAGACATCAGTTTTTTTTTTTTGATGAAGTTCAAAAGTATTCTATAAAAAAGCATTTGAAAAATTATAGCATCAAAATTTAAACATCACAACAATGATGTCCAGATATTAGTCTGTACGATATTACAAAAAAGTGTCAAATCCCAAGTTTGAGAAAACCCATAGAAAAAGCTACTGAAATCAAAGAAACAACTATGCATTTAAAACAAACCCTATTCATTGACCATTGATTGGGCACACTAAGGCCGTTAGTATTACCTGAGCATATGCATTAAGAAATGATGTTGTCCAGGCTCCTATAATTTGATCCGGGATTTTTTCAGAATCTTTAGTGTCCCCAATCAGGGATTGACGGCCCTTGAAAACTTGACAATTGTCGGATATACATCAGCTAAAAAATGTCACTACTTCCTGTATATGAATTTTCCTTTTAGCAACCACAAGTTCAATTCTCTTGATGCCTTCTATTTTGGTCATAGTTGATTCCATCGTTTTTCTTTTTGGAGTGGGGAGGTGAAATATACCTTTTGGGATAAAATAAGAATGCTGATTTATTTTGGGAAAGGGTACTCTGTAATGGGCACCCCTGTTACGCCCAAAACTAACCCAATTAAAACCCCTTATGACTCCGGAACGGTTTGCTTGTATTGTTTTTTTTTGTGTTTTGCAAGGTCTTATGCATGTAACATAAATATAGAATTGAAAGCATAGACACACACAGCTGAAATAACCAACACACTGTATTTATATTGATTGCAAAATGAGTAAACAAGTACAATGTCGGCGACGCGATAAGTCACTAAATATTCCAGTAATGGAATGAACTTTGTTTCAAGCGAATATCCCCAGCGAATACTAAAGGTGCGATCATTTTGTTCTCCGTCCAACAGAACTACGGACTCTGCAGGCTGGTTTCTACGGACTTCGCAGGCTGGTTTCTACGGACTCTGCAGGCTGGTTCCCTGCAGGCTGATTTCTACAGACTCTGCAGGCTGGTTTCTACAGACTCTGCAGGCTAGTTTCTACGGACTCTGCAGGCTGGTTCTACGGACTCTGCAGGCTGGTTCTACGGACTCCGCAGGCTTGATTCTCCCGACTCTTACTGCAGATAGCGGCTGCTACGAGATGCTACAGTGACATGGCTGCTACAGTGACCCGACTGCTACAGTGGCACGCCTGCTACAGTGATGTGGCTGCTACAGTGGCACGACTGCTACAGTGGTGTGGCTGCTACAGTGGCACGGCTGCATGAGGCTGAAAATACAGACTCCAAAGACCAATCCCAAGGATTGATGTTTGGAGTGCTACAAATGAGAATGACGTTCCCAAATGCCCAAAAGAACCTGCAAACTGCAAGTGCATCAATTTTTCTTCTTATCCAACATGCCTAATGAAGCCACAAACACTTCCTTTTATTATTTCTCCAAGGGGCGACTCAACTTTCATGAGCAATGTGGGATGAAAGATGTGCAACATTTTATATATTAAAATATTACTTATGTCTCTCTTGGGTACCATCCCCATAAAGTAAATATTTAAAGTAACACTTTAATATCTTGCAATTAAGTTAAATGTTACTTTTATAACACTTCAGGCATTAAAATATAATAGCAATCGGACATCCAAATAGCGCAAGTGATAGTTCGCCGGAAAGCTCTCGTCGAGGAGTATCAAATCCAATCACCAAAATTGGCATCCGCTGTGTCCTGTTAACTTACTAAAAATAGTATGCCTGAAACTGAATAAATCAACTCTGTTTTGGCTGAAACTGAAAATGACTAGGCCAAAACACTCTAGGATCCCTTTAAACCCTTCGTTAGCCCTCGTAACGATGTAGAACTAGGCTAACGCACACACACTTGGTCAACTGCTAAAGTGGGGACATTACAGTGCACCCCCTTGAAATTGCTTGTCCTCAAGCAATCTCAGCCCGGCCTGCTGCTCCATCCTGATAAAAACACCATACTCCACAAGCTGTGAAGCAACATCATGGAATCCATAAGAGCCAATGCACCAATCGTGTCAATACCTGGTGTTGACCATTTTGCCCAACAGGGCAAAAAATCGGTCAACTTCTCCCCCTGCTGCTTAAGGCCAATTCATTTCTTGATTTTGCACAAGTCCAGGAGTTTCTACAGACTCTACAGGTGCTTGGTTCAATCTTCAGGTTCTTCGGCTTCGGTTCAATCAGCTAAGTTCAATGCGGAGTTCAATCGGCAGTTCAACCAATTTTGGTTCAAGCCTTAGTTCATCGCTTACTTCATCGCTTGGTTCAAACAAAGGTTCACCAGCGGGTTCAACCAATTGGTTCATTCGGTTGGTTCAACGGTTCAGTTCAAAGCTTAAGGTTCAACGCTTCGGTTCAATTCAATGGGTCAACGGCTTTCGGTTCATTGGCAAAGTTCAAAGGCTCGGTTTAATCATGCTCGGCGCGCAGCGTTGAACCGTTGAACCGGTTCAACGCTTTGGTTCAACGTGATTGGTTCAAGGGTCGGTTCAACAAGCAGAAAGGCCCGAAGGAATTTGCTGATGATGATGACGTCCCGAAAGCCATCAAATATAATGAAGCGAATTAGCCGTTGGTTTTCAAAGTGATGATGGTCGCGTGAATGCCAAATTTCATACAATGAAAGAGCCGTTTGTTTTCGAATCAAGGGTGGCATGATCCATCATTGGGCTGATAAGGAAACATAGCATATGAATTCTCTTCATACACAACCATCAAAATTCATTCATGATAATGCAATAAAAATAGACTTATATGGAAACTGTGTCTGAACTATTAGAAGCAATTGCTTGAGCTTGGAATCACAAAATAATTCTTGAAGAACACTGCTGCAACTACAATTTCATCAAGACCAGCTCCAATAGGTCTCATCGGGCGTGCCAAAAATTGTTGTCAACTTGGAGTTGCACCCTGAATCGAAGACGTGTTGAAATAGCTAATCCTCGCTGTCATGTCCCCTTTCCAGTTGACATCTCTCAGAGCTGATGATTAGCCTATTATGCGACCCTCGTACGCTGATAGGATGGATAGAGGGTCATGATGGAGCTTGGCTTGGCTTCGACTAGCAAAATTTTTTCAGTCGGCTTTCGTTCAGGCTCTTTCGGACACGTTAACCTGAGCTCCTTTATTTTAGAGATTTTTGGCACTCAGCGGAGCACCCCTGTTATGGTATGGTCATGTGCGGAATCACTCCCTTGTTCACCAGCTTCAGACTGTTCGAGAATCGGATATGTATTGAGGGAGATATTAATATTTAATTGATTTGATTAAATATTAATTATTTGGCGTAAGTTAATGACTTAGGCGTTTTGACCCAAGGGGGGGCACTCATTATGAAGGGGGCCGTTTTAATTATATTTTATAATTAAAATTGTGTCTTAGACTATGAAAAAATTAAAAGAAAAGAAAACCCTAATTTTTAATTGTGAAACCCTAATTAGGGCAAGCGCACTTTTTCAAGGATATAAGGGTTTCTCATTGGTAAGAAATTGATATTCATATTGAAGTCAAAATTTTTGCTAAGTATTTTCTGAGAACACTGAGCCAAGGGTTCCAGTACTCTATTTGCATTGAAGAACGGGCAATCTTCAGTGTGTGCAATTCAGAGGTTGTGAGATATTAGTTGATTTATTGCCAGTTTGAGAGATAACTTCACACAGAGGTTATCACAGAGATTTACATAGTTATTTCATCAAGGTTTTGTTCCGGAAATTGTCCAAATAAAGACCTTCAGTATTAGCGCAATATTTCTCAAGATCCGGCACTAAAAACCCAGGCCGTACAGTTTTAATCACTGCTGTACGGAATCCATACAGTCATGTTGCAGGTCGTACAGTCCAGCAAAGGGGCGTATTTTTCCTAGGGAGCAAATCGCCTACTTTTTCTACAGTCTGCTGATACCCTTTTGGGCGCCTATATTTCTATCATCATTCGAGATCATCAGAAGCGCGGAGAAAAGCTCATTTATTGCAGTTGTACCAGCTGTACCAGATCTAGGGTTTGCAGGAAAAATCAGGTTTTTGAACGATATTTCATATTATTTTATATGCATGACAGAGATTTAATATTGTAATCATTTGGAAGAATAATAAGATCATTGATTAGCCAGTTAAGAGATTATACTGCTATTTATTTATTTGAATTTATCTTGCAAAATTGCACTTTTTTATTTCATGCAAAAACACCCAAAAAAATCAAAATACACAAAAATAGTCAAAAAAAATATACAGCCCAGAATTCAGGAGAAACAGGGGTTTCTACACTCGCTCTAGTTGAAACAATGGGATCTTCTCACGAGGGTGGGTGTTTCAATGATGAGAAGAACATCCAGAGAAGGTTGGTTCCTGTAAGATGTATCTATGAGGATCTCAACTTCTACGCTACAAACTGCTTGGGGAAAAGGGGAGAAAGAACATGAAATGAAATCTTAGCTAAAACGGTGATACACCTAATTTGCTTGATCCACTCAAATCGAGCTTCTGAGAACACTGATTCAGACAAGGAAGAGGCAGAACTTCAACTCCAATTGGTCAATACACAAGTATTTTATGAAAAGGTTCTGTGTAATGAGCTAAGCTTGAGGGAAAAGTAGAAATAGTCTTGATGAAAGGCACTAAACAACCACTAATATCCATTGTAAACTCAGCAAAAAATATTTAAACATAGAACGTGATCTGCATAAATGACCAGCTAGTAACTAGGTACGAATCCATATTTGACAAGGAAGAAAGAAAATCTATCACTTAGACAAATCTATAACAATAGTACACTATACCAACTGCTGAAAATTGAAAAATACAGTCCTCTTCTTATTGATTCTGGAAAAAGGTTACAGCACAAACTTTAGCAGAAGATTGCTTGCCAAAAGAGGGATCCAAAATCTAAGGTTGAAAAGCCATTAATATAAAAAATTACAAAAAGCCAAGAGATTGGTGTTGGAAAATAGGAAAGAGGCTAAATTAGTCCAACTCAGCCTTTACAAAAGTCTATTTTGTCTTCTTCCTCTTTGCATGAAAGCTCCTTGGTGCTAAAATTAGACGGTGAGTTCATACATTTGACTTGTTTGTGCATGTTCAGTTGAACCGTGTCTAAAATTAGAGTTTTCACTAGCTCTTTGGCGTTTGAGAAATGGACGGTGGTACGTTGAAAGTCCAAGCTCTCTTTGCATGGAAGATTATGCCAAGTTTCAAAAATAGACTCCCCTTGAGCTGCTCTCGTTTTCATGCAGGACAAAGAAGACGTGTAATGAATGTGTCCAGTCAACTCCACTTGGACTGCTAGATTGTTGGGAGCCTTGCAACGTGGAAGGAACGCCCAAATTTAGAAGTCAAGCTTGAACTGAGTTGGAACGTATGGAGAAGCGTGACTTTGACTAGTCAAACTATGGGTCAAGTGAAACTTAGCAATCTGCCAAAAATAGCCTTTGCTTGCATGTATTTTCTCTTATTTTGGTCTCCCTGTGTCTTTTTCTATTTTGGTGGGATTCTATTTTTGGATTATCTTATCTATATTTGGTCTATATTTCCTCAGATTTCTTGGCTATCCCCTTAGCCTTTATTTTTTCAGAATTCTTGTTATCTCCTTGGCTTAATTCTTTTGGATTTCTGGCTGCGGACTTTTTTTTTCTTTTCTGACTTCTCCTTTCTCGGATTTTCCGGCTCCTCGGTCTTTATTCTTGGCTAATTCCCTGTGGACTTCTTGGCTATATTATTCCCTTCGGATTTCTTCCTTTGGCTTTTATGTCTTTGGATTTTATTTCTTGACTTTTTCGTTGACTTTACCTTAGTCTTGGATTTTCTTCGGACTTTATGTTTTGCCCCTAGCTTATTTCCTTCGGCTTTCACTTCTTGCAGCCTTTATTTTCTGGCTTTACTTTTTGCGGACTTTATTTCCTAGCTTTACTTGCTATAGACTTCTTGGCTTTCGGAAAAAATGTCCGAGGCTCCTTTCTTTTTCTGCGGACTTTCTATTTCCCTGCGGACTTCTTGTTGGCTGTGGATTTCTTGTTTGCCAATTTTTCCGAATGGATCCTTTGGACAAAAAGTCCGAAGGATATCCTTCCTTCTTCCTTTCTTTGCTTATTTTATTCCCTCGGGTTTTTTTCTTTCAACTTCCTGCGGACAAAAAGTTTGGGGGAATTGTTCCTTGCCTTCCAAAAAAAAAAACAGCTCTTTGGGCTTTTTGTCATGATCCTTTCCCGAAGGGCAGGTGCCCTTTAGGCTTTTTGTAAAGCTTATAAAAATCGCCAGATGGATCTTCCCAAAGGGCACATGCCCTTCGAGATTCTTGCAAACAACATTCCCGAAGTTGAAGTGTACCTTTCCGAAGGGTAGGTGCCCTTCAGGGTTTTTGAAAATGACCCTTTCGAAAGGTACCTTGCCCTTGCAATTCCGCGGACTTATTGCAAAGCTCATTCCTTCGAATTTCCTGTAGAGAACTTTTTCCAAAGGATAACATACCCTTCGGATTTCTTGAGTGTCCCTTCAAAATTTTGCAACGGTCCTTTGAACTTTTCCAAAGCTATGAGAAATCAAGCCTTCTTTGTCCGAAGGAAATCCTGTTGTAGCCAAGGCTTTTGCAAATGAGTATTTCAATTGGTCTACACCTACCCAATGTATTCTTTCTTCCTTGGCTAGAGACGTGAACTATCCAAATGGAAAGAGACAATCTGACCTGTGGAAGAATTGTCAATAGGCACCAACCCTAAGGAGATACCAATCCCCTAACTGAGCACCAACTCAGTTTATCTAATGGCACCAACCAATCAGATCTCTATGGAGCTACAACTCCAGTTTACAAAATAGATTCATAAATGAATCCTTCTCTAACTCTCTGTTACAGGTTTAGTCTGTAATTGCTCATATTGTGCACATCTCTCTTCTCTTCTCTTTGCCCTACCGTTCTGTCTCTGTGTCTATATATATCTAGTCAACACACTTCATCTCTCTCTGCAACCTCTTCTCTTCCTCTCTGCTCCTCTGGTTCTGTGTCTCTATATTTATCTGTTTGACACAATTTAACTACACCAGCATTTTTTGTAACCTAGATGACATATATATATATAAGCATTTGATCTAGGGTTTCGTATATTCTCTGTGTTCACACTTGTTTGCTAACACATCACGCTCTATTCTGTTGGACGTTAGTTCCTGTCTTTAACAAGAAGTTTCCCGCGTCTTGAACTCATGCTTCACCAACATGATTCTTGGTCTCATTACTATTTTTAGCATATACTGGGCTCTGGTTTTGATGCACATGCATTATTACATAAATTAGATCGCTCACTGCAATCGAACTCATTGTCTATGTCGTATTTTATGGCTTAACTGCAAGTCCCTGAATGTTCCACGGCTCGACTATTGGGATGAACATATCTTTAAATATTAACCATAGATCTTAAGTCTCATACCAAGATCTGACGATCCTCGTTCAATCTGCTCAACTTTAAAATGCGTCTGTTAGATCAATCTTTGACAGGCTTATGCGCTCCATTGGATCTTTGTACGCTTTCGGGCTTTAACGTTCCAGCTTTAAAATGCATCTGTTGGATCTTTTGATCCGAGCCCTTGTGTGCTGTTAGATTTTCATAGTTGCACGAACTTTATCTTTGTCTATGGTTAAACATCGACCTCTCAATCTCATCTCGTTACTTCCTGAGTCTTTGGAACGAATACGCTCTATTGATCTAGCTCGATCTTTAACTCGCCTCTATCTCATTAAACATTGAGCACTTTATCCCATTGAGTCCACTCGCTCCGTTATATCTTCATTGCATGATCATCCGCTCATCATTTGATCTTCTGACAAGCTCTATCTTTATCTCTGACGAGCTCTCAAGAATGTCACACTTGGCATTAGCACGTGCCTTTTACACATTGTTGTCAGTTCTCGCTATTGAGACACTTGGCATCCTCGCGTTGATCATTGACTATTTGACTTTGAACTGCACTGTAGATTTACTGTTCAAGCTCTGTGATTGTGACCCTTGTCATTAGCACATTCACTCGCAGGTACCTTTGACATATTGACTTCGCTACGCGTTGTTGGATCTTCAACGTACGATTAAGTGCTCACCGTTAGGTCTTCTAACAAGCTTGAACTTTACCTTGTGCAGATTTGACTATGGGGACCATCTCAATATCCCTAGAAGGCTAACTTTGCACCTTCATATCTTTTGCTTCGTTCATCCACCTGTTCTGAAATTTAGACCATATAAACTAGGCATGATAATGAACAAACCCATATGCTCATTTATCCTTGAATCCTTGACGCGTGCTAGATATAACGCCATTAATCTGCTCACTCAAATTCCTCTGCCACAAAGCTAATTATGCTTAGAACTGCCTAAAAGGTCAACTTTGTTCTTGCCTAACTTATGTTGCGTTTAGTCGCATGACCTGCAGTTTAGGGCATAAGATCCTCTCACATAGGAGATTCCATCCATATATCTATTTGCTCCTAAAACCTTCATACGTGCAAGATATAACATCATAATAATGCCTACTCAACATTTTCTTGCAACCTACAAATTTGACTGTGGGAAAATACTGTCAAAATGCTTCGGAGCCCAACTTTACACATGCATATCTTTTGTCGCACTACATTGCGTGACTTGAGATTCAACGCATAGAAACTAGGCATAAAAATGAACAAACCCATATGATCATTTTGTGCTTACGCCTCCATGTGTGTGAATGTTGACCTCATCAACATGCTTACTTGGCTCAGCTTGAGCGCTTTTGCAAATTTGGTTTAGTGTTGGAACCTAGTGAATTTTGTTTGAGTAGCCAACTTTGCATCCCCATATCTTCTACCGCGCTTCATCGCATGACTTCAAATTTGGTGCATAACAACTAGGGACTAATGTAATCACAACCATATGACCAACTCCCCCAGACTCATCCACACATGGCAATAGTGACGTAAGGAAACTGCCCACTTAGATTTTCCTCTATAGACCCAAAATGTTTAGATGAACAATATGAGGAACTGGATGAATTCCACTCATGCACACAAGCATTCCAATCATCCTTGACCTTTGATAGGATCTCTTGCACATCCGCAAATCACCATACTCAGCCTTGAACATCAATGACACCCAAAATGCCAATGATCTCCCTTTTGACATCAATGACATGCTCATAATGTCCCTTTTGACATCAATGACAATCATATTGCCAACAGCCCCCCTGCATTTTAGGAGTAGCTAAGGACATTTTTTAGGAGTTCACCATCCCCAAGATGCAGGAACACATGGGTTATGTTCAGATTCACCCAAATCTCATGGATGCCCTGTGTGAAACACCACTTAATATTAATAGCCTATGATTTTTAACATTCAAAGACCGAGTCATTAACATTGAAATTTTAGATTGAAACACACAGAAATACGGAAGAGACTCGCAAGTTAATATTTATACCTAATGCATAGCTCAGTATATATCAAAACTAATTCCTAAAACAGTGGATCCATTTCATGTATAATAGTGGAGTCAAAAACCTATCTAAATCACATGCATGGATTGCATAACAATTATATATAAATTTTGAAGTATAAATTGATTCATATTAGAAATATCATAACCATAAGAAGCCCCCTTGAAGCTGGTAGCAATATCTTTTAATCCTTTTCCAAGCATAATGGTACCTATTGTGGACATAAGGAGTTGAAGGCGGGAGAGGACTCTATGCATGTTATAATAACAAATAGATACCTTTATATGCTTCTTGTAACTCCATGCTTTTCTAAAGATGTAAACTATTTTCAAGTTATTGGATGTCTTGTGACAAAATTTGCATCCCACAGCGTAATGGCCTGAGCTTCATCCAATGTTTCCATTGGACCTAAACTGATTAATTAAAAAAGGAATGACAGTCCCCACACAATGAACTTACAAAAAAAAAATAGAGCTAAGAACTTCATCTAATATTCCATTTAAGCCAATTTAGTTTAAAAAGTTGGAAGAGAATTTTCATGCTTTTTTGGTAATTTAGCTGACCCTTCATTAGTTAGTTGCTAACACTTTATAGGATGGTTAAATAACTATGACATGGCATTCCAAATTGACTCAAAATTCTTCTAGCTTCATGTTTTAATTCTACAAATTTGTTGTATTGGAGACCATTGCGATGCTTATATGGTAACGTTTAGAGGTAGAACATTCACATACTACATTTTTCATGCTAGGGAAAATCACATCTTGTGTAATATTCCAAATCGGAATATTTTACATTAATTTGGTTTTCTCGGAAATCCTATTTTTTTTATAAATATAAATATTGCATTTAAAATAATAAACTAAATAAAATATTAAGTCCACAAGGGGTTTCGTCCTTGGGCTGTTATAATCACAAGGGTTTTCGTCTTTGAGAGTGGTTGTATAGCATGACGCTTATACGAAGTTAGATGATTGAATACATAATTTTATGATGTCTCCTATCCTAATGGCTGATTGTTTATATCTTCAAATCCTTCCATCGAAGAGACGTGACTTTTCCGAATGTCTTGTCCCAAGAGGTATATTCCCAAGGGTGGCATCCTTTGTCTTAATGAATGCTGGTTAACAATTTATTAATTAAATAATTAAGAAATAACTAGTTGTTGCTGTTCCGATCTCCTAAATAACTTAGTGCGGCGATCTCCTTAGTGTGGCAATCTCCTAAAGTAATTTCTGTTGTTCCTTAATAAATAATTGTTTCTGTCTAATGGCAGCGATTCCCCTGTTGGCAATGATCTTCTTCTTGGCAGCGATCTAATTGAGGCTGAGTTTGGGGATGTTACATCTTGTAAATTGAGTGGTGGGTGGACATCTTTGGAACACGGGCATCAATCCTTATTTTCATAAAACATGTTTTGAATTAAAATAGTTTATCACTACAATATAGATATGTCGAACAGTTATATTTTTCAGATGTTGCTTCCATGCATCTTTGATAGGTTAAAGATGACTCGCAATAGTTGTTGGATTTCATCTGACTCTGGATGTTTTTGTGATATCTTTTCATCTAAGGTTGTAACTTCTCTTTCTTTTCCCGTCTTGTTATTTTTCTTAATTCAAATTGAACCTCTACATGGTTCAGGGATCTGAGAAATGATCTCATTCTTTATGTGCTCATCAAACAAATTTAGAATGTTTGAACTCAATGCATATATTAACTCATTCAGTTACACTTAAAGTTCCCATTTATGTACCTTTACATGCATGCAAATGGTAACAATCACAGAATGAATGGATTCAACCTTTGGTATGCTACCAAATGGGAAATACCAAAAAGTTGGAGGTTGGCTCTTTCCAATTTGCATTAACTTGAAAGGATTTCAGAGCAAGCATGGCCTTAAAAATAAATCAACAGGTAAAAATTTCACAAGAATTTCTACCATAATATTTGTCTGTCTAATTTAAGCATTAGATTAAATTAGGAGATGGTTCCATTTATTCAATAAGAAAATCTGCAGTTAAATGCTTTGTTATAGAGAAATAAATTAGTGCTTATGTGGAGTACATAAGACATACTGCCAAATCCAAGTTTGCTATGTAAAAGTCAGAACTATTAGAAATCAACATAGAGGCCCATGCAAATGTAGATTGAATCTCTGTTGATGCCCTCTCTCATCTGTCTCATCTTCGGGCCTGAGATTGTTTTTTCCCATCAATCTTATGGCAGTTTTTGTATTACTATCTTCATATTTAATATAATACCTTTTAAACTTTACAAAAAAGAGATTGAATTAGAACTACAGATTTTGGAAATGTTTTTAATTGATTGATGTTTCTCTGTGGTTTCACTTTGTGACATTATTTTTTGTATATATAGGCGGGTGGGTATAAGGTGGGCTTTGGGTCATGCTCTGGTAAGATACTTCCAGCAATTCCTTGATTCCAACAGGTATGCTTCATTCTCATTCAAATCACCTCCTCTTGATCATGTTTTATCAAAAAATAAAATTCATAAGTGAAGCTAAAATGTGTTGTGTTATGTTTTTTTCAGGATGTAAGCAATTGTGAATTCTCTTCATATATACCATCCTAAATGGCGCAGATTGTTTATTTGTGGAGGAATATTGCACTTTTTTGTCCTTGTCTTTATAGGCGACGAATTCTCATTGGCTATATCCTATTTTATAAGAAATCCAGTTTCTCTAAGAACTTAGCAATATGCTAATATCTATGGTTAAATTATAATATTGCTATTGGTTATACTCTATAAACATTTGAGAAAAGGACGCATTAGTGTCTTAAGTGACAATTGATTTGAGGTTGGATTTTTATCAACCAATTTTTAGGTGTGATAGATGGTATTGCTGGGTCGGATATCTTGTTTATCTTATTTTGGGTTGTTGCATAGATCTTGAATAAACATTTGCATATACCTTTAGATATTTACTATTTTTTTTGTCGTCAAATTAACAAGGTTTATATGACTGATTACAAGAATTTACTATTCTTACATTGAGATATAGGTGGACCTTTCTTCACTATTTGAATCAAGATATCCATTTGCCTTCTATCTGGGACATAAATGCATGTAGTATTTAATAATCGAGTGCACCTTAGATGACCTATTTTGCACAAGTAGTCATTTCTTCAACTACCTCTCATATTAGTAATGATCACTCTGTTTTGACCCCAGAGCATGTACTAAATAGGCTCCTACACCTCAAATGTATTCCTTCGCTAAACAATTCTAGAATATATTTGCAGGCCAACTAAAGTATTGCTAGGTAGATAGAGTATAATGGTGGAAGGAAATCCTCAACTTATGTTGGATATACCACTTTCTTTGTAAACAACAGTAATGAAAGACTTTCAAAGCATCACAAGATAACAACCACAAGAAAGAGAAGGTTCACGATGCATGATTGTGAAATCGATAGCAAAGGTGCATTGCTATTAAACACACTTTGATATTAGAACTGGCCATATAATTATTCTTAAAAGTTGCTTGCCATATGTATATAATTATACTAGCAAGAATGTCTAAGCAAGATGGTCCCACAATCAAGTAATTTCGCAGTAAAAATAAAATATAGCAATGCATGCTCATAAAAGGTTAAGCACTTTAGATATTGAAATAGGTTAAACACGAGTTACCCATACTCATAGTAATTATGCAAAGGAATAAATATAGTTTGTGGTGAATTGAGTTGTAATTATAATGCACATGTGTCATGATCTAGCGTTAAAGAAACGTGGCTTTACCAAGGCTGATCACTGGGTCAAATCTCCCTTGCCATTGGTTGTTGACTCCTTAGTAGTGGGCTCGCCCCTAGCAAGTTTCATAGCTTCTCCACCAAAAAAAGCATTCAAAATAAGCAAAAACAAAGAAAGTTGTGGTTATAAAGGATATGGAGGATGGGAAGAAGACACTTCCAAATACCTTTTCCTTGTTGAGAAAATTCATGCTTGGTTTGATTTCTACAAAATTTTCTCACAAAAGATTTTTTTTCCACAAAAACTCTCATGCTTGTTTTTATCAAATCCTTTGCAATGTTCCTTGACATTGAGGTATAAGAATAATTTCACAACCCAATAGGATTGACAATGGATTGCTCACATTGGGCGAGGGTGTATGACAAGGGATCATTGTCAATTAAATGGCCAAATGGCAAAAAATGAGCATTGTTGGGTAAATGGTCCTACAATTGCAATAGAGCATTGTTAGGTAAATAATCGTACAACAACAAAGGAGCATTGTTAGGTAAATGGTTGTATGATAACAAATGAACAATGTTGGGTAAATAGTGGTACGAAAACAAAGGTGGATTGTCATACAACAAAGGAGCATTGTCAGGTAAATGATCATAGGGTGGTACCATTTTTGGTAGGAGTCATATCTTGACTCGATCTTGTTTCTAGAAGGAACTTCAGTTGTTACCCCAAATATCTGCTTGTGTTTTGTTATCTTGCTCTCTCATGGGGGGTGTAGCTTTGTTTCGTACATTGAGTGCTAACTTGGTTGTCAAAATCCCAAGGTTTCCCTCATTGGCTTCCATGGTGGGAGCAACATGTCTCCTTGTGCAAAGAGCTAAAGTTGGTGTAGATTTGCTTAGACAACTAATAGTCTTCAACAACCGATCCTCTCGAACATGCCATTGACTCAATTGCACAACTCAATTATCCTATTGTAACACACCTTGATAGATTCAGTGTGTCCACTCTATCGATATAGTCAACATAGAAAGGGCTATATTTTCTATCTAGAAGAACTATTGATCAAATTTTGACATCAAGCCAAAATTGGTCACCCCCTCTAGGTGAAACCTCATAGGGTTTTCAAAGATTGTCATGGTCATGTCATGGTCTTATCATGGTCTTAAATGGTCCTAAAGAGTTCCATGTGGTCATATTTGTCTTTGTCTAGCATTGTTCAAAGTTTGGTCTTATGTTCACTTGTTTAGTCATAGAGGTCAATTACAAGGTTTTGAAATGGTCAAACATGGTCAAAGGTTTAGTATGGTCTAATGTCATTATAAAAGGTTATTGAGATGTCATTACTATCACAATATTATGCACTAACCTTTTATTTGACTCTCCTAAGCAAAAATGTCAATTTGGCCACCTTTTGGCCCATTTAGAAGAGTTGAACGTACCATTCCAAGAAGCAAACGTTTCAAGAAGATTCCCAACATCCTTGATGTCAGAAATGGGTCAAAGAATGTTCAGAGATAGACAGATACTAACGACATTTGTAGTTCAACATCTAAACTAAGCAAAATGACACTTTATAAGCACTTGTATGGCCTTGCAAGATTAGATTTCAGTTGAAAACAATTTGTAAGTGTCCTTTGGGCTCTCTCAAATCATTTTATAGCTTTGGACCAAGTTTCAAGATGAGAGAGAGAGAGAGAGAGAGAGAGAGAGAGAGAGAGAGTTGAAACTTTGGCCATTGTTAGGGGTCTTAGTAAGCTTGAAATTGGTGGCATTGGTTTGCATATCGGTGGCCTCTTCTTTATGAACAATCGCTAAGAGTGACAACATGTCACTATGTCCTATCCATCCGAGAGGTGTATGTTCTTGCAATTGTTTTTCCACTTCAGAATTCGATGGGGAGGGTGGTTTGTAGAGGTCAAAGAGATCTTTTCATGGTGGTTTCATTAGTTGACTCATCTCCATGAAGTGTCTTCACTTGGAGGAAAAGTGTCTTGATGAACAAGTTGTTTTAGTGAATCTTGGTGCAAGTTTTGTTTTGTCTTCATGGTGGTCACTCTTAGAGGTTTCTAATGCCTTATCACTCATGAAAGATCCCTCAGTTTCATTGAGTTCATGTGCTATTTTGTCTAAGATGTGATTTTTGTGTATGTTCTTCAAGTGCTTACTCTTTGGAAGCATGGTCTATGTTGTGCAATCCACCACATGTTTGATTGTCAAAATGGGCTCAAATATCAATGATATATCATAGTTTGAGATTCTGAAGATAATAATGCCCTATTGAAAGTATAAAAAGATGAAACTAGTAGGCCAAGCACACCTTCTAATGAGAGTCAGGTGTTTCCTTCATATACAGGCTTGTACGGACTGTAGAAGTGTTTGGAAGATGCTCAGAGTCACGGGGAAGATTTGATACATATCTTCATGCATTCATGTGGCCTTGACTGCCCCACTACCATCATCAAGTTGTTCAAATTGATTAGAGGCTCTAATTCTCTACACAGAGATCCTACATATAAGATGACTACACCTACAGGTCCGTATAGATCAATTAAGGTGAGTTGAAGGTGACATAATGTTGGTCATAGGATTTGTAATATTTTTAAGGAGTGACAAGAAGGGTGATGAAGTTGAAAATTTTGAAAGGTCCAAGAACTCAAGAAGTGGTTTTGAACCCTAAACAATCAAGTATAGACCTACAGGGCCTAAGCTTGTAGGTCCTCATTTTGGACCAAAGTCAAACTCAGACCAATAAAAGCAAAGCTAAAACATGGAAACTCAACTTCAATACAAAGGAAGATAATGCTCCAACCCATCAAAGAACACCTAGTCACTTAGACAGTGAAGAGAAGGGTGAAATTGAGTTGACAAGTCCTAGAAGACACCTACAGGACTGTGTACGAAAGGAACAAGTGAGAAGTGTTTGAAAATGCCATAAAAGAAGTTTGCAGACCTGGTTATATAATGAAATCAACTCCTTTGGTTTATATCCTTCAAAGCATCATGGCAAGTGAGAGGTATGTAGCTTTAAAAAGTAATACAATCATAGCCCTCTAGCACCTACAGGTTGCTAGTGAAACAACTAAGCATCAGACCTAAGGAAGGAGCAGAGATGTTTGAAACCTAATTGAGACTGTAAACAAGTTCAAAAGCCATTGGAAGAGTCAATGATGTGTAAGTGAGGTCCTTAACTCAAAGTATGTAGTCAAGACACCCTAAAGGCACCCATAGGCTACAAGTTAAGACAAGTTGGTGCTAAACCCAAAGGGAAGAACATAGGTGTTTGAAAGGACTCTGAGGTCTACCTTAGATAGACCAACAAGGCATAAAGTCAATGTGAGACCAAAGGAAACAAGTTAGAAGGCTAGTCAAATTTGATTCTCAAACCTCTATGCACAGTCAAAGAGCAACTATAGGTCTGCTTGCTCTTTATGAGCTTCTACTTGATTTGAGGAATGAGTGAAGACTGTGAATAGGTTTGAAAGAGATGAAGTCGGTAAATGGTTTTCATAATGCAATCAACATCTCATTTGAAAATACTTGGACTTGATAACAAAGGATAAAAAGGTCAAGGCTCAATCTAGACCTAATGAGCATAGCCCACACACAAGCTTGCTTGCTTGGTTGAGTAAACATGAAAAGGAGAAAGCATGAGGAAGCAAAGCCATTTGAAAATGGTTTCACAATGACATGAACCTTCATAGAACCCTTAGACTTTATTAGAAAATAGTAGAATGAAGATGAGACTTTGTTTGGGTTTGTAGGCCTAGTTCTCACATAGGCAGATCCAGCTAGTCATGGGAGAGATGGTGTTTTGAGGGTTTCATAGGCATGATCACACTTTGAGAATGGATACATAGGATGGTCATGAGTGGACCAATATATCCATGGTATTTTCAAATCCATACAGGGAATAGATATACCCATTATTTTGTCTCAAACCTTGCTCACTCCATTGTCAAGGGGCAATCATGAGACCAAGGGATTTGTTTGGACCTAAGGCATAAAAAAGCATGCCAAATCCCATGCAGGGCCCTTGAGGCAATACACAAACATAGCAAAGGTCTCAATACATTTTCAAGTTGCACCAAAACTCAATTTTCAATCCAAATGCCCTTGAGGGCTAGCAAGAAGGTGAGAAGCCTTAAACCCTAAGCTCCCTGACGAGTATACCAAATGCATACAGAGGAGTAATGATCATTGCTAAAACATCTAGAATCATGAGGATTGTTTTGGAGGTGTCTGAACCTCTCTTAGTAGTAAGAATGAGTTTTGAGGCCCAAAACCTAATTTATACCTCTTGAGCTTAAGAGAACTAATTCTACCCCTCGAGAAGTAATTTCATGCAATCACACCATCTATCACACTTTGCATGGGAAGCTGATCATTTTGGAATAGGTTGGGGGGGGGTGCGGTTAGTGTTGGCCAATTTTTGGCCCACATACCAAAATTCTGACTGGTTTAAAGAGATGGACATGATAAAAAAGAAGTGGATGACCAGAAGAAGCAGAAGTGCAAAGGTTCGTTTCTTTTGGGACTTTTTTTCATTAATTATTTTCTTTCGAAGTTTTGTTCAGGCTAAGTGTTGGAATTTCTTCAAACATTTTGCCCGAAAGAAAAGTTTTGAAGGGCAAGTTACTTCATTTGACTAAGTGTTGGGAATTGTTTCAGACATTTTGTCCAAAACAATTCTTTTGAAGGGTCATTTCCATGCCAAAGTGTTACATTATGCAACATTTCGAAGGGTATCTACAAAGGAAATGGACCTTTGCAAAAGTCCCGAAGACATTTTCTTTCAAGAAAGTGATCAAAGCAAAATCATCCGAATGAGCATTTGAGAGTTCCAAAGGGTATTTTCCCTTAAAAAAGGACACATTTCAAAAATCTAAAGGTCCATTTTCGAAGAAACGTCTGAGGAAATTGTTTAAGCCCGAAGAAAATTCAATGAATTCTTTCAAAAAAAGGCCCGAAACAAAAAGCCTAAAAAATTATTGTTGAAATAAATAGGTTCGAGAAATAGCCTGAGGAAATTCATTCGAAGAAATTGATGACAGTTGTGCAGACGTCAACTTTAGCCTCATAAAATAGCCTTTGGGATTCAAATATCCCATGACGGGCCCGCAAACGTCAAAATCTGAACCCTTGCAAGTAGTCATTGGCATTTAAAAGATCAAAAGAAGTTACGCAATCTATAGACTTGTATCGACATAAATGGATATAGGAAAACCAATGTCCTTAGATTGGTTTTCCATATATAGAAAAGATTTGGCTCAGGTTTCAAAGTAGGAGCTGGTGTATGTAATTAATGCAGAGGATCTCATCCTTTGACATGACCATTATCTTTGACAAACAACGGCTCAACATAGAGGCATGATGGCTCATTCCAGATTCAAAGTTATGGAGATTTTGTCCTTATACGTTCAAGACAAATGAAAGATGGCGTGGAAGTGAAAGATGAAGATCAGGGGATTAGAAAAAGAAGCTCGAGCATTAAAGATGTTCATGGATTTTTTCTCTTTTAGTGGATCATGACATCATCATCTTCAACAAGTTTTTGTCTTCTAGTGTGTTTCTCAACCCAAATGGTGGTTAATTTGTTAAAGAATGATTAGTTCTAATTAACCCAAATGTGGGTGAGAATTCATGGAGGGTGGTTGGATCTCATTTGTTGAATTTTGTTTGCTTCCCTGTTCTCTTTTCCCTTCCCCCTTTTTCATATATCTTTGTTTTTCTCCCCCATAAGAAAGAGGAGATCCTCATTTGACAAAAAAAAATTCTGTCAAAATTTGTTAGAAAGACCTTTTGAAACAATAAAAATCAATTTTTACCTCTCTTGCCTCTAAATTGTGCTTAGCAAGCTTGTGCAGGATGGCCTTGTGAAGAAGTGTTCTTTCGTGTCCATTGTCCTTATTTCTTGTCTATTTTTAGGTGTTTTCAAATTAGTTGCAGGGCTAAACTTGAGCTCTTTCCGCCATTAATGGTCGCTTGGTGTAAATTTTGAAATTTCTCTTTGCTTTATGTATTGTTTGGTGAGCCTATTTTATGAAACACTTATGCAAATTAACTAGTTTGTGAGGTTGTGTGAGCAAGAATTATTTTATGTTGAATTAGTGTTAATTTCATGTTTATGTGAGTGTCAGTCAATTTGGTGTATCACCCATTTAGCTCTCTTAGTTACCCTATACCCCCTCTCTATCTCTTTTCTAAACAGAAACATTAGTTTAGGTGATCTACCAAGAGGAAGCCGACCTTCTCTAGAGGTTCAACCTCACTACAAGATTTCCATACCCTGAGATTTCTCCAATATTGTAGGTGGAAGTGAGAGAGCCTAAGAAACTCTCCCACAAGGGTGCAATTCTACGCTACAACAGTTTTTAGCACACTTGGTGGGACTAATTTTGAGGAATATCGGTCAAGTTTGATGTTGGTTTGATCAATTTATAGTGGCTATAGCTTTCATCTTTCAGTATTCGGTGACTCTAAACAACACTCAACAATCTGGTGGCAGAACAGTAACTATCTTTCATCCCAAAGGTGACTACAAGATCAACTTCCAGAGGTATTCCTTTTGAGCTTGTTGAACTCCCCTTAAATTCAACCAAAAGGTTAAGGTTCGCCTATACTCACCCATACATACGAAACCATTTTACTAAACCGGTCGTAAGGTATACCTATGCGAGAAAACATTGTTAGCCCCTTTTGTTACCAAGATTCCCCAAAGAGCTTTTGTAGGTTTCAGTGGCCAAAGTCCTTTGAATCTACCACAATACGATCCTATTCCAGTAGCAGCTCTCAAAAGCATCCCATATGTTACAGGGGACCAAGCCATAACCCCTGCTAAACACATTAATGACAGCCAATTTTTGCAATAACCATAATGTCATTGAAAAAAATATAGCTATTAGACTGTAAGATGTATCCCTTAAGGGAAAAGCTTTAGATTGGTATAGAGGCTTAGCTTCTAATTATATTCAATCATGGAATCACCTAGGAGAGGCCTTGTGTAAAATATTTGTAGACAAAAGTGACAATTTGTCACTAGCTGAACAACTTACGACAATTAAGAGAGCCCTCCATGAAGTCATGCAATATTTCAACACAAGATTCTAAAAATCTTGGGACAGAATTCCAGCCTCTATTAGACCGTCCCCTAACTTTACTTTCCTATACTACTTGAAGGCTCTAAATAACAATATAGCTATAATGATCCAATCCATGGGAGGGGACATATTGCCAGACGCTTATGATGTGGCTATTAAAGCAAAAAATTGTCTACTTCAGGGTAGCAAACTTACTCCTAGACCCTTAATGCCTCTTTTCCTTGAAATCAGACCCTCACTGCGATTTTTCCCCCACTTGATGTTATTCTTCCAACTCCAACAATTGCTATAGTACCTTCACTTAAGCAAGAAAAGGCCTCTACTAGCAGATCAAGTGATTCTTGAGAGCAAAAAAACTACATAGAACTTAAGAATATGCTCCAATCCTTGGGAAATGATGTGGTAAATGTGAAGAGGCAGCAAGCTCAGTTCAATAAACCTTATCAAGCTCCTTATCAGCATCAACAACAGCGTTATCAAGAAAACAGACCACCCTGTTAAGTTGTGGAGCTAAAAGCTTCACCAGGAGGCTAATCAGGGAGTTACTGAGTGCAACCAGTAACCGGCATCGACAGTATTGCCGACGTCGGTCAGGCAGGGACCAGGGATCGGCCGACGTCGGTCAGGAGCAGATGGATAGAAATCGACGTCGGTCACCTATGCGTGTGCATGCAGTTGCATGTGTTTCCAGAACACGTTTCCAGAATTAGACTCGTCTAATTTAAGAGGTCCGAGAGTGTTTGCATGTTGAAGACTAATTTAAGTCTTGAGTCTGTGTTTTTAATTATTGTAATTAGAGGTCTAATTATTGTATGCATGGGATCCTATTTAAAGACCCATGAGGCATGTATTGTAATTAAGGCAAGTAAAGCATTGAAGCAAGAAAGCAAGGTCAAGGAGATCTGCAAGGTGTAAGGTCAAGGAGATCAGCTGAAGCATTCAAGGAAGGGATAACAACTCAGGTTGTTGAATTGGTTGTGGTTGAGCAAGAGAGAGAGGGAAGAAGTCCTTGAGGTGTGGCAAGCCTTAGAGGTGGAAGAAGAAGTGGCATCTTCTTTATTGTATTTTCTTCTAAAAAGTATTTAATACAAGATTGTGTATTGTCTCTCATATTCTGTGTTGTTTCAAGTTTCTAGTTACTTAATCATTCTGGTATAATTCCGTGTTTAATTGCTTATAAGAAAGGTAATCAATTGTGCTTCCTTGGGGTTCCTAACACACCCTTCAAGGGAAATTTTCAAAACCAAAACCATGAGCAAGGGCAAGGACAACCTAGCTACAATAAGCAGAGCAACTATACACCAAATTTTGTAGGCTCTTCCAATCCTCGATTCCTGTTCAAAACAATATGGCTCAAGAGGCTGAAGAGACTGTTATAGCTTGGAATTTCACCCTTGTGGGAGAGTTTTTCAAGCTCTCCCACTTCCAGCCATAAACATGGGAACAACCTCAGGATGTGGGTGTCCTATAGTGAGGTTGAGCCTCTAGGATTTTTAAAGAGGCTAGTTGCTCTCGGTGGATCACCTAAACTAATGCTGAAATAAATTTTCATGGGGAAAAGTGTTAGAAGGGAGATAAGGGCTCCTAAGAGGGCTAACCACGGGTTGCATCAATTTAAAATTTGAAATTCTCATAAGCTTGAACCCACACTAATTTTGCAGAGGACAATACTGGATTACACAACCTCAAAATCAAGTTGGTTGCATAAATATTTCATGGAGGAGGTTCAAGGAAGCGATGAATGCAAACAAAGAGAAGTTCTAAGACTCACTGGAAGTTCACAGTAATGGCAGAAAGAACACTCAACCAAACCTGCAAACAACATCAAAAAATCCTTAAACAAAGTCAGAAAGGAGGACCATGGATGATGAAGACTCTCCTTCACACGATGCCATAGTACAGACACAAGTCCAAGGCAAGAGACAGGCAAAGAAAAATCCTTTATTGCATAAGAGATAGTTCTTACAAATTCTTGGCAGGATTGAGCCTAACCAACTGAGCATATCTTATGATATCTCTAAGAGTGTCGCGTCTCCTTGGAAGATTAAAAAAAGTCTAAAAATTGGGAACATTAGAAAGGCAAGTTGCGTGATATATATAGAGAATGGAAAGAGAGAGAGAGATGCATGGAAAGAGAGAAGAAGTCATTGATGATTGTTGTTGTCGTCCTCCTTTGCCGTGAAATGCATCACCCAAGATCGTCGCATAACCTCCTCGAGACCTTCACACATTCAAGTCTTCCTCTTCGAAACTGAGCGAGCCATACTGGTGGTAGCTGCATGTCGCTGCCAAGTTCGAGTGTTTTGATCTTTGAATTAAAGCTTTCCGTGTTCTTTATTACAACTTGGACTATCCCAATTGGTCCTTGCATGTTTGTTGCTCCACCTAGATGCGTCCAACCCTTGTTTGACCACTTTGCATGTTTTGGAAGTGAGCTGTATGTACTTATGCCACTTATCATTGACTGATTGGCCCTTTGGATTTACACTTGGAGAGGACTTGTCTTTTTGAGAACCCGAGAAGCACTTCTAAGACCAAATCAAGCTTTTGATGTCTCATTACTTATTTTGGATTTCTGACTGCTCACAACTTATGAAGTAATTAAGTGGTGCTTATTAGAGAACTCAAAATACACTGCCCAGACCAAATTGAGCTTTCCAAGCCCCATTACTTACTTCAGAGTTATCATCACTTGCAACTTATAAAGTGAAATAAGTAGTGCACCCTTAGAAACCCAAAATACACTACCCAAAGCAAATCAGGTTTTCCAAGCCTTCTTACTTGCTTCACGGTTTCGACTGTTGACTACTCATAAGGTTTTTTTTAAGTAGTGCTCCTCTGGAAACTCGAAGTTGTCTTTGTCAGAGAACCTGAAGCCTGTTTTAAGAGAAAGATTGAAGTCATTCACCTTGGAGAAACTCGATCTAAACTGTCCATGAGTAATTCAGGTTCGTAAACCCAAATTACTTCTACTTATAAAACATTTAGAAGTTAAGCACTGTTGGAAACCCGATTTGCACTGAGCCCTTAGAAACCCAAAGTCTGAATACTTTGCCATTTTCTCCCTGAGTTATGTCCATTTTATTCAGACTATAAAAAATTTGGTATGTGGGCCAAAAATGGCCAGCATTTTTGGGAACTCGCAGGGAAGCATGCCTTCTATGCTTGAGAACCCAACCACTTGCCTTGCCTAGTCCATTGGGCATGGAGTCATCATCCTCTGCAACTGGGTTGGGCTGAAAATGGATACAAAGTTGACCCTTTCTGGAACTCCCTCTTGAAGCAATGAGGACAACACAAAACAACACAAAACAAAGTGCCCAAGGCATCAAATGAAAAGATACTAGCCTAGAACAAAACAAAAAAACAACAAACAAATGTGCCTGAAACAACACTTGGAGGAATTTGAACAAAAATAATCTAATATATACATGTTAGGGTGTGGAGCTAAAAGCTTCAACACTTGCAAACAGGTGGAACATGGTTGCTGAGTTCTAGGGTCACTGGTGTCGGCAGCATGACCGACGTCGATCGAGACCAGTGCAGAAGGCCACTGGCGATGACAGGGAGTCAACCGACGTCGGCAGAACCAGACTAGCAGGGACCGACGTCGGTCGCCTGTGTGTTCCAAAAGTGTTCGTTTCACGGACAGTTAGTTAAGTGAACGATGAGTTTGCATGTAAAGACCAGTTAGAGTCTTTGGCTGCGTGGATAATTGTCTAAATTAAGAGTCTAAGTTAGTGTTTGAGTTAGGGATCTATTTATAGACCCATTGGCATGTATTGTATAATTATCTATTGTAAGAGAAGGCAAGAAAGTTCCTTCTGTTGTAAGGTCATTTGAGTTGCAGGTTGTTGCAAGCTCATTGGAGATCTACATGTGAGTATGGTTTGTTGAATTGCAGGTTGCAGGTTCATGGGAGATCAACTTGAAGTGCTATAGAGTGCTTGATGTACTGGCAGGGTTATTACTGACCGGTTGGAGAGGTGAACATCAATTCTGTTTGTGAGTTGGTTGTTGGGACCGTTTTTTGTGTAGGAGAGTGTGTGTGAAAGAAGAATTACTGTACACTTGGGGTGTGGGAAACCTCTATAAGGTGAAAGAGTGTGGCGGCTCTTTGTTGTATTCTTTTCTGTTAGTGTTAATACAAGATAGTGTATTGTCTCTCATATTCTGTGCTATTGGTGAATTCTAGTTACTTGTGTTTCTGGTTATTTTCGCATTTATAATTGCTTATATTTGGTAATCATATTCTGCTCTTTCTGAGGAGCAAGATCCTAACAGGGGGAATTAAAACAGGTGTGTTGTTCTTGGACTTCCTCCCCAATAAGTGGTATCAGAGCTTTTGGTTGGGATACTAACAGATTGGTGTAGATCTGGGTAGTGTGTTTTGATTATAGGTTACTCACAGGGTTTCTGTTTGAGTGGGAGTTGAGCAATGGCAGAAGACAGTAAGCTACGAATGGACAAGTTTAATGGTAAGAACTACCAATTATGGAGGATGCAGATTCAGGACTATCTGTATCAGAAAGACTTGTACTTACCGTTGGGTGGGGTTGGTTGCAAACCCCAGAATATGAAAGATGAAAAATGGGAGGTTCTTGATCGGAAGACTCTGGGATCTATAAGATTGAGTCTTGCTTCATCTGTGATTTTCAGCTTATCACAGTGTAAGACAACGATAGAGTTGATGGAATTTTTGGCAAATTTGTATGAAAAACCCTCAGCTTCAAATAAGGTATTTCTTATGAAGCGTTTATTTAATTTGCAAATGTTGGAAGGTGGCTCTGTTCATAGCCATCTTAGTGATTTTCATGGTTTGGTAAACCAGTTAAGTTCAGTCAATATTGCATTTGATAATGAAATTAAAGCTCTCTTAATCTTGTGTTCATTACCTGAAAGTTGGGAAGGTTTGGTAATGGCAGTTTCTAACACTGTGTCTGCTTCAAAAGTCTTAAAAGTGGATGATGTTGTGAGCGTGATCTTGAATGAGGAGATACGCAGGAAAAGCACAGGTGAGTCATCTGGAGAAGCTTTGAGTGTTGAAGGCAGAGGAAGGCAAAGAGAGAAGATAGAGCGTGGGAGATCAAGGTCGAAGATAGGCAGTAGATCCAAGTCCAGGTATGGCAGAATAACCTGCTGGAAATGTGAAAAGAAAGGGCACGTAAAGAGAGATTGCAGATCGGGTGAAGATCATCATGAAGGACATGGAGAAGAAGCAGATGTTGCAGATTACATTGCACAGGATGCTTTGGTATGTTCTTTGGATAAAGTAGAATCTTGGGTTTTAGATTCTGGTGCCTCTTTTCATGCATCCCCACATAGGGAATTTTTTCATGAGTATGTCCAGGGAGACTTTGGAGAAATTTGTGTAGGGGATGGTAGGCCTTGTCAGATTGTTGGCAAAGGAAAAGTGGAGCTGAAATTGCAGACTGGTGACACATGGGTGTTAAAAGAGGTAATGCATGTCTCAGTTCTTGAGCGAAATCTGATTTCTGTAAGAAGTTTGGGTGATGAGGGTTGCATAGTAACTCTCACAGCGGACTCTTGGAAGGTTACCAAGGGTACACTTGTTGTAGCTAGAGGTAAAAAAGTAGGTACGCTTTATCTATCTACTTGTATTACTAATTCTCTTTTCGGGTTATCTACTTCAGCTGTAGATTCGAAACTGTGGCTTAATAGGCTTGGTCACATGAATAAGAAAGAGGTGCATGTTCTTGAGTCAAAGTGTATGCTTTCGATTTTGGAAGGCATGGATCGTGATTTCTGTATGCAGAAGAAGAAGGTGATGTTCCTTGAGGAATCTGATGTTAGTGACAAGAACAGGAAAGCCTTGGTTTTCAAGGAGAAGGTGATGGACAGAGTTCAGCACAAGGTGCAGAAGAATTTTGAGCAGAGCAAGGGTGATTTGGACAAAGTTTTGATCCAAAAAGGTGCTCGCGGGAAAAAGTCAGGTCTCACTAGAAAAACACAGAGACCGATGTCGGCAGAAAAACTGACGTCGGTGTCCAGATAGGGACCGACGTCGGCTGTGTGCAGACCGACGTCGGTGACTCAGGGCAGAAAGAGACCGACGTCGGCCAGGGGAAACCGACATCGGCAATGGGGCAGTCGCAGGAAACCGACATCGGTCGGCTGCAGGCTGAGATGTGACCGGCATCGGTCACTGAGACGAATTTGGGTGGACAGCCAGCTGTCATGGAGTCTCAAGCACCCATATGGAGGACCGAAGGCGTAAGTAAGTTCTTAAATTCGTCATTTCCCTTCTTTACACTACTTGTTGCTCACTGATGGTATAGAACCAAGAAGTCATTAAAGAAGCAGTACAGGTAGATCCAGGAAACAGTGGGAGCTTGGCATGGATGAAGATGTGATTCTTTGGAGGAGAACCAAACAGGTGTTTTGGGTAGAGTTGCTAGCTGAAAGTATGCACTGAGAGACGAATGGATGTTCAGGATGAAGAAGAGCGGAAATGGATACGTGAGATGGAAGATCAGGGTATTTGGTCTTGTATAAGCTGCAGGGCAATGAGGTTTGATCATTGTGTTTCTCTTTACCAGGTTGGATGATATTAGCTACATTATCCTATTTCTGTATGATGTGCTTGTTGCAGGGTAACATATACAGGTATTGCTGAATTAAGGGTAAAGCTAGTTCAGGTGGATGTCATGGAGAATCTGGGAGCAACAAGATTCTTTGGCATGTGTGTGTTCTAGAGACATGGAATGTCAGTTGTTGATTTTGTTTCAGGATGATTGTGTGAAACCGGTTTGCACGCCGATGGTTAGACAGTTCACAGAACAGGTGTCTTGATTCACATAATGAGGTTGAGTACATGAGTACTAAACCTATGTTTTCCCAAGCAGTGGGAGTTGTCACAAGTTTGGAGTCAATCCGGGATAGAAGTACTGAAGGGAAGTTCAGTGGGACCAGCAGCAGGTGCACTTGCTATACAGGGTTAAGTTCTTTTCTACATGGTTGTAGATACGGATGTGGCAGGTAATTTCAGGTGACAGGTTTTGCACTATAGGATTTTTGTAGTGGTTGGTCTTCAAGAGTAATCTTGAGGAGGAATACGGAGCCAAGGGAACAAACTAGACTATGTACAGGTACAGGTACAGGTTGCAGCATTTTATCTCCAAGTGGGAGATTGTTAGGGTGTGGAGCTAAAAGCTTCAACACTTGCAAACAGGTGGAACATGGTTGCTGAGTTCCAGGGTCACCGGCGTCGGCAGCATGACCGACGTCAGTCGAGACCAGTGCAGAAGGCCACCAGCGATGACAGGGAGTCGGTCGACGTCGATAGAACCAGACTAGCAGGGACCGACGTCGGTCGCCTGTGTGTTCCAGAAGTGTTCGTTTCACGGACAGTTAGTTAAGTGAACGATGAGTTTGCATGTAAAGACCAGTTAGAGTCTTTGGCTGCGTGGATAATTGTCTAAATTAAGAGTCTAAGTTAGTGTTTGAGTTAGGGATCTATTTATAGACCCATTGGCATGTATTGTATAATTATCTATTGTAAGAGAAGGCAAGAAAGTTTCTTCTGTTGTAAGGTCATTTGAGTTGCAGGTTGTTGCAAGCTCATTGGAGATCTACATGTGAGTATGGTCTGTTGAATTGCAGGTTGCAGGTTCATGGGAGATCAACTTGAAGTGCTATAGAGTGCTTGATGTACTGGCAGGGTTATTACTGACCGGTTGGAGAGGTGAACACCAATTCTGTTTGTGAGTTGGTTGTTGGGACCATTTTTTGTGTAGGAGAGTGTATGTGTGAGAAGAATTACTGTACACTTGGGGTGTGGGAAACCTCTGTAAGGTGAAAGAGTGCGGCGGCTCTTTGTTGTATTCCTTTTTGTTAGTGTTAATACAAGATAGTGTATTGTCTCTCATATTCTGTGCTATTGGTGAATTCTAGTTACTTGTGTTTCTGGTTATTTATGCATTTATAATTGCTTATATTTGGTAATCATATTCTGCTCTTTTTGAGGAGCAAGATCCTAACAGGGGGAATTAGAACAAGTGTGTTGTTCTTGGACTTCCTCCCCAACAATACATCCTAAAACTATATGCAACATTTACTCCTGGATCAAAAAGAAATTTTGATACTCTTCTTGCATTATGAGATGGGGGATTGAATAAGGCATACAATTGCTTGACCCTTGGCCTTGATGCCTGCCTCTTATTTGCTGCAACTGTCAGCTTCTTTGTCATCATGCTCAATGAGAACCAAGCATTTCCAAATAGGTTAGCTGTGTGAATCCAGAGAGTCTTAAATTCTTCATATAGTCCTTAACTGCAACCTCTAATAATATTTCAACAAGGCATACCTCTTTGATTTATATGGTCTCCTCAGTAGGACTAGGCTTGTTTTTTATTTCATGTTTTATGGGCTCATCAAGGAGCTGATAGCCCATTTTGAAGATCTGAAATATGTCACTGTCTACAATGGACTCTTGAGGAGGTAGAATTAAAATGCTGCACACTCCATCCCCTTTGATTTGCTTGACAAGGTTGCCCTCCTTGGTTGCAACCAGGTCATAATTACCTTGGAGAAGAACATAACCAGTGCCCAAGATCTCAAACAAGTCCTCAAATGAGCCTCTCAATTGATTGGAAACCTTTGACTGCTCCATAAGTTTATCAGTTTGATCAGTTCATTCAATTCCTCATTCTCTTCATCACGTGGCAGCTCGTTCAAGAAAATGATAGCCTCGACCCCCTCATTCTCCACATAAAGTGGTAGCTTTGCATCCTCAATAGTGCAGTCCACTTCATGCACAACTGCAAAATAATCTTCAATATGTTCTCCTTCATTCAAGAAGGTTGCATTGATCTTTTTTTGACCAAGGGGGGACCCTATGGTGATTTCTTCCTCATAGCTGCTTGTGACATTCTCTTCCTCAGCCTCTTTGGATGCATCTCCCATAGGTTCCTAATTTGGTTCCCAAAATTTCTCTACTTAGATCACCTTCACCTCCTCTTCCTTCTCTTGAATTGGCTAAACCAATTTCTAGGATGGAAATGTGCAGGGAACAACCACTTTTTCTTCTTTATTCTCCACTTCATGAATGACTCTCCATGAAGGAAAGGCTCTAGAATTTTGAGGGGAAAGGAGTGGAGGCTGCAAGGCTTTTTGACTGACTTCAATAATCACCACCTCCTTCTACCCACTACTTTGAATAAATTTCCAAGATGGAAAAGATGGAAAAGATAGAGGCTCTTGAGGAGGGAGGGATGGGGGTTGAAAGACCTTTGATCTACTTGGTTGCGTGACTTGGCTCCAAGATGGTAAAGGTAGAGGCTCTGCTGATTCTGACTTTCTTCTTCTCTCCTTGCCTTCAGTTCCAACTCTCTGATTTGCTTTTCTATATTCTCTTGAAATAGCTCCTCCTTAAGGTGATCAAGAACAAAAGAAGGCTCTTGAAGAGGGATGAAGTTTTGGATCCAAACAATAGGCTATTCCAAAACAAACACTTCATTTTTTTGATAACCTCTTGGATGGATTTCCAAGTAGGAAAAGATTGCGAAACATATGATGAACTTGGAAGATTTAAAGGAGTACTTGAAATGGCCTCTTGAAGAGGAATGAACTACACATAAGAAGGTTGTGGAGGTGTGTACATAGGCACAAAAGGTTGGTGGGGCTGGCCCTGCTATTCCTCAAGTCTCTCCATCTTGTCCTCAACACTCTGAATGTAACCTCATATATCCATCATGTCACCAGTGAGGTTTTTCCAATTTGCTCTCTCAACAGGTGCCCATTTTTCTTTCATTTGCTGCAATGAATCCCTCACATAATGGATCTGGTGAGTAGGGACATTTTGGCCATAACACTTTTGTGAGCACAACTCTGGTGCATGCTTGTCAAGGCTCACTAAAGTTTTCCAAAGTGTTGGTATAGATGGCTTATGGTAGGGTTGATAATGAGCAGTATTTTGATGGGCTTTTTCATAGGGGGATCAGGGCAATACTCTTGCATATATGGATCATGAGGAACTTGCCAAGGTTCATCATAGCCTTGATATAAATCTTGGTAGGGCTGATTGAGCTCATATGGATCATGAGGATCATACTGAGGCTGCTGATAAGGAGGCGAATAATAGAAATATTCACCATAGTTGTTCATGTTAGCCTTATAAGTCAAGTAGGATCTGATTAAAACTTCAAAGAGACAAACCTGGTCTGCTCATAACTAGGAGCTTTGATTTGGAGTTGCCAATGGTGCTAATACTTGCTTTTAAAATCAAATAACAATGATCAGGGACTTGGGCTGCTTAAACCAACTGATAGATGCTCAGAGACACCATTGATGTTTGTTGAATGCCTCCAAAGGTTGATATGTAAAAGAACAACATCAAGAAACTTTTCACTGCTTTAGACCTTGGTCCCATTGGGTGTGCTAGAACTGTTATAACTTGGAATTGCAACCTTGTGGGAGAGTTTTTAAGGTTCTACCACTTCCATCCATAAGCATGGGAACAACATCAGGATGTGGGTGTCCTATGGTGAGGTTGAGCCTCTAGGATTTTTAAAGAGGCTAGTTGCTCTCGGTGGATCACCTAAACTAATGATAAAACGAAACTTCACAGAAAAAAGGGGTAGAAGGGAGATAAGGGCTCCTAAGAGGGATAACCAGGTGATGCACCAATTTAAAATGGGGAACTCCCATAAACTTGAACCCACACTAATTCTACGGAGGATAATACTGGATTACACAACCTCAAGATCAAGCTGGTTGCATACATATTTCATGGATGAGGTTCATGGAAGCGATGAATGCAAACAGAGAGTTTTAAGATTCACTGGAAGTTCACATTAATGACGGAAAGAACACTCAACCAGACCTGCAAACAACATCAAAAAAACCTTAAACAAACTCTGAAAGGAGGACCATGGATGAGGAAAACTCTTCTTAATGCGATGCCATAGTATGCAACTCAACAAACACAAATCCAAGGCAATAGATAGGAAAAGAAAAATCCTTTATTGCATAAGAGGTGGTTTTTATAAATGCTTGGCAAGATCGAGCCTAACCAACTGAGCATATCTTATGATATATCTAGGAGTGTCCTATCTCCCAAGAAGATAAAAAACATCTAAAAATTGGGAACATTACAAAGGCAAGTCACGTGATACATATAAAGAATGAAAAGAGAGAGAGAGCTACATGGAAAGAGAAAATATGTCGTTGATGACTATTTTTGTCATCCTCCTTTGCCATGAAATGCGTCACCGAGGATCGCCACACAACCTCTTTGAGCCCTTTTTGCTTTCAAGTCTTCCTCTTCAGATCTGAGCGAGCCATACCGGTGGTCGCTGCATGTCACTGCCAAGTTTGAGTGTTTTGATCTTTGCATTAAGGCTTGGCATGTTCTTTATTACAACTTGGACTATCCCAATTGGTCCTTACATGTTTGTTGCTCCACCTGGACGCGTCCAACCCTTGTTTGACCACTTTACATGTTCTGGAATTGAGTTGTATGTACTTGTATCACTTGTCCTTGACTGATTGGCCCTTTGCATTTACGCTTGGAGAGGACTTGTCTTTTTGAGAGCCCGAGAATCACTTCTAAGACCAAATCAGGCTTTTGATGTCTCATTATTTATTTCAGGGTTATGACTGCTCACAACTTATGAAGTAATTAAGTAGTGCTCATTGGAGAACCTGAAATACACTGCCTAGACCAAATCAGGGTTTCCAAGCCCCACTACTTCAAAATTATCATTACGTGTAACTTATAAAGTGAAATAAGTAGTGCACCCCTAGAAACCTAAAAAACATTGCCCACACCAAATCAAGATTTCCAAGCCTTCTTACTTGCTTTGGGGTTTCGACAGCTGATTTCTCATTTGGTTTTTTTTAAGTAGTGCACCTTTGGAAATCTGAAGTTGTCTTCGTCAAAGAACTAGTAAAATTTTGGTATGTGGGCCAAAAATGGCCAACAAGGACCATACCTTAGGATCAATCTTTTGGGCAGTCCATTATCCCAACTAGTGGTTTTAACCAAGATTTCAATGACCAATAGAAGCAGGCTGTTGCTTATGGATATAATCAAGCCTTAATGACTCAAAACATAGAGATCCCCATGATGACAAAATCAAGACAGTCTCCACAAGACCAAGGATCTGATCAGGTACCAAACCAATTGGATGCGATAATGGTCATCAGTGAGCAAGAAGAGTGTTATGCACTCAATCAACAGGCTAGTTCTAGCCAAGCATACATTTCAGTGGCAGCTAATACAATGTTTAAAAGAAGGAATATGGATGGTAATCAAGATGCGGTCAAACATTCCCCTGCTATCACTCTATTATTGTTTAAGCCTAATGACCCTACTATTACTCCAAAATTCCCGACACCTTCTGACAATCTAAATCGAGAGAAAGGTTCTGACCCACAAAGCTCACAAATTCAACAAACAACGGTAGTGGCTCCCAAAGCTCAGGTGAAATTTGGTGGTCCACCAATCAACATTGTTGAATAAATGAAAAAGTCCAATGTAAGTGTTCCAATGTGGGACATGCTTTCCATGCCCGATCAGGGGGATATCCTTCAAGAAGGTTTGTCCAAGATAGGTGTTACAACAACTACAGGGTAGAGAATGAAGCAAAGAAACTCAAGTCCTCACCAATGCAACCCAAAGTCCTATAGGAGAAGGATCACGTAAGGTGGTCAAATCTCCTCCATTCTACATTACATTAATCATTGGTGATTCCTTGGTGCATAATTATTTGGTAGATAGTGGAGCTATCACTTTAATAATGCTGAAGTCTATAACTGATCAATTGAACCTCAAATATGAGCTACATACTAAGGGAGTTCTGTAGCTTAATGGTTCTTACACAAAGCTGTATGGTATTATCAAAGGTCTCAGCTTGACCCTACATGCTTGTCTTAGTGTTTCAGTGGCTCAAGATGTGTTAATCATTGATGTTTGTCTCTCTAGAGAATTCATAATCAAAATTTGGGGTTATCTAGTAGCAGATTGATCCTACATGGATTTCAGAACAAGGTATGAGACCAAAGTATCAATCAAGGTTGAGCCCATGACACAATTTCACATTGAACCCCATTAGTTAGATATCATAAACCTCAATTATTCTATCCTTGATGAGGATGAATTTACAATTAGTCAAGAACTGAATACTTATTTTGAGGAGATTCCAGACTTATTCTTGGATGAGCTATGGGGGGAATAATCAATTTCTCAACTATTTGGAAGGTGTTGAAGAAAGAGACATGGGTGTCTATTTACTACATGAAGAAAATCAACTCATACCTTCCCTCATTGGATCCAAAGAAGACCTCAATGGTATGTGGAAGTTGTTCTTTGAGGTTCAAGAAGCAAAAATGGAGTAGGTGTAGGGTCAATGCTGGTTTCCCCCTTAGATGAGAAGCATTTCTATTCTTATAGGTTTCATTTCAGTTGCTCCTCCAATGCAGTAGAATATGAAAGCCTAATCCATGGCCTCTGATGGGCCAATAAGAAAGGAATCAGAAGATTGCAAGCATATGGAGACAATGAGCTTATAGTGAACCAAGTCAGGAGCCTGAACATTATGAAGAATCCCTTGATGAGGTCCTACAAAAATATAATATGGGACCTAATTGAAGATTTTGAAGTTTTTAACATTCAAGCTATGCCAAGGAACTAGAACTAGCATGCTGATAGGTTAGCAGTTGTGGAAGCCCAGTTGATATTCCAAGTAAACTAAAAGAGGCCAAGGTTCAGCCACATGTCAAGGTGGTGGTGAGGCCAGCAGTACCAGATAATGAAGCCCACTGACATGTTTTTAAAAATGACAAACAAATTGCTTGTTTCTTGCTGTAGGAAGCAAAGTTTTTTATTAATGAACCAAGGTAAATTTTAACATCAATATGAAGATCAAATTGTTCAACTAAAGTATAACAAACTTTCTAAAGGGCTGGTCACCTTTGAAAGTCTTTTCCATGAAGGAGACCATATGAGGAAAGACAAGGCAGTAATGTCAACTGATGATGAGAATTATGAAAGGGTCCTGTTGGTCATTTTTGGCCCACATATAAAAGTTTACCTAAGTATGGAAAAGGGAGCTTTCAAATAAGAAAATGGTAGGTCTTTGGGAGGACTTCGGGTTTTCCAGTAGTGACAACTTTGAGTTTTTTGAAGGCGTAGTGCAAATCGGGTTTCCAACAGTGCTTAGCTTCTAAATGTTTCATAAGTAGAAGTAATTTGGGTTTAGAAACCCAATTACTCATACATAGTGTATTTTGGGTTCTCCAAAGGGCACTACTTGGTTACTTCATAAGTTGTGAGCAGTTAAAAACCCAAAATAAATAAAGAGGCTTGACAAACGCAATTTGGTCTTGAAAAAAGGTGCTTTTTGGGTTCTTCAAGAGATGAGTCTTTTTCAAAAATCCAAAGGGCATTTTCAAAATGGTGAAGGGTCTTTTTAGGGCAAAAAGGGAATAGTCAACTTTCTCGAAGGTACACTTCAACTTTTTCAATGGGTTTTTTCTTCTCCAACTAGACAATTGCAATTTTCTCAAAGGGTATGTTACCCTTCGAGAGGACCATTTCAAAATTCCTGAAGGGTATGTCCCTTCGGGAGGATCATTTGCAAAAATTTGAGGGGACATGTAGAAAGTTCGAAGGGTCTCTTACCCTTCGGGAAAGTCCATTATGAAAATCTTGAAGGGTAGTTTTCAAAGATAGACGTGGACAAAAAGTTTGAAGGAATTCTTTCGAACAAATTGTTCGAAAAAATTCTTTCGAGAGATTTTACCGAAATAAATAAGCTGAGAGAGAAGCAAGAGACCAAGTGTCTGAAGGAAATGATAGGCCAATGGACGTCAAAATCAAGATAAGTGACTAGTCGCTGGAAGTAACTAGGTTTGAAAAGCCCAAAGTCTTAAGGCATGGGAAGCAACAAAGTGAGAAGACTTCAAGATGGACAAGCCCGAAGTAAGTTGGTTTAGAAAACCCAAATTACTCTGCATAGAGTAAATTGGGTTTCTCAAAGTACTCTACTTAAAAGGCTTTATAAGTGAGGGATATGAGAAAGTCCAAAGTTGGAGAGGCCAAAGAACCTGAATTACTCTGCATAGAGTAAATCAGGGTTATCTAAAGGCTCGACTTAAGCTTGGTCTAGAAATGCTAGAATCATGATGCAATGATTGGAAAGATTCCACGTGACACAACTGGGCCAATCAATAAAGCACAAGTGGCACAAAGATGTTCAATAAATATGAGAGAGTCTGAGTGGCTGGTAGCTAGAAGTTCTAAAGGCTCCCATCTACCATGGTTCATTGCCTGAAATCATTGTTCGATGCTTAAATGCATCACGCCAAGAAGAAACATTCTAGCTGCTCACAACATGACTTTTCAAATGTGCCAAATAAAGTCTTAAAGATGGGAGGGGCTCAAGAGTATTGGGTGGCGAAATGGAATGGCACATTTATGAACATCAGGGAAGGACAACATGAGGTGCCAGCCATCTGTGACTTCTTCTTTCCTCCCTTTGTCTCTTTCTCTTTTTCTTTATAAATAGAGGCATTAGAGCCTAGAAATGTATCCCCGGACTAGTGATAAAATCACTCTACAGAAATTGCTTTGTAAAAGACTCTTTTGAAGCAATATAAGGATTTTTTTTCTATTTCTGGTCAAAGAGAAGTGTGCATTTTTTGGTTTTATTTACATAATGTATGATTGTTGTTCATCACCTACTTTTTCTCTAAGCACCTTGCTTTTGATTCTTTTGGTTTTATGTAGGATTGCATGAAGTGTCTGTGTCTAGTTCCCTTTGAAGTTTACTAACTCAGTGTTTCTCATAGACCTATTTTGTTATTCTTCAAAGCGTAAAGCTCTTCTTCGACCTCCACGTAAAATCTCCCTACCTACGGCCCTGAGATAGAACCAAAATAAGCCTATGTCTTGTTTAGCTTCATTTGTAGTGTGCTCTTTTCTAGACCAAGTGGATCACTCTCTTTTGGTACATCAACTCCCATTATCTTTGGTTTCTTTTCAAGTAATCCTTCTAATCCTTTTCCTTGGCCATTAGTATAGTTTAGTGTAAAAACCAAGGAGTTGAAGTGAAGCATTTGAGGAACTAGCCTCATAAAAAAGTCTAGAGGTTCAACCTCACCATAAGACACCCACACCCTGATGTTGTTCCCATGCTTATAGCTGGAAGTGAGAGAGCCTGAAGAACTCTCTCACAAAGGTGAAAATTTAGTCTATAACAGGGCCTTATTTTCAAGGACAAGCTCTTTAAGCTTGGGAAGGTAAACATTGAGGCAAAAAGGCATACTTTCATTAAACTTTTTAAAGAATATTCAGACATCTTCACTTGGAAATATAGTGACTTGAAAGGTTTTAATACAAAGTTAGCCCAGCATACTATAGAAATGGAGGCCAATCTTAAGCTTGTGAGGCAAAAATAAAGGCTCGTTAACCCCAAAATTGAAGAGCTAATGAGGAGAGAGATGACCAAGTTAATTGAATCCAAGTTCATCTTCTCCATCAAGCACTCATCATGGATAGCCAATTTGGTGACTGTAAGGAAAAAGAGTGGGGAGATTACATTGTGTGTTGACTTTAGAGATCCAAACAAGATATCCTTGAAGGACCATTACCCTCTACCATCCATGGAGTAGCTTCTTCAAATAGTTGCAGGTTCAAAATGTTTTTCTCTTTTGGATGGATACTTGGGATACAACCAAGTGTTAGTAAAGAAAGAAGATCAGTACAAGACTACTTTCACCGCAAAGTGGGTCACATATGCTTATCAAAAGATGCCTTTTGGCCTATCCAATGCTGAAGCTACTTTTCAAAGAGCAATGGACATGGATTTCCAATGGCTGCTGAATCAAATGGTGCTGGTCTACTTGGATGACATCATAGTTTTCTCCAAAGATGCCAACGAACACATGGACCACCTTAGGTTGATCTTTGAGAGATGCAGAGAGTATGGGATCTCTTTGAATCCCAATAAATGCGTGTTTTTTGTTCATGAGGGTAAAATATTAGGACACATTATCTCAAAACAAGGATTAGCTATTGATCCTGATAGAATAAGTGCCATCTTGGCCTTATCCTTGCCCAAGCATAAGAAGGGACTCAAAAGCTTCCTTGAAAAATTAAACTTTGTGAGAAGGTTTATACCTAGTTTTGCAAACTTGATCAAGACCATCACTGCCATGTTAAAGAAGAACCAAGTGTTCACTTGGTCAAGTAAAGGTAAATCAACATTTGAGGCTATCAAACAAGCTATTACCCAAGCACCCACACTCATGAATCTTGATTTCTCAAGAGATTTCATATTGTATGCCTTTGCTTATATTGATAATATATCAACTATGCTAATGCAAAATAATGGCAGAGGACTTGAGTAACCAATAGCATTTTTTAGTCAGGGACCTTAGGGGTATGAGGTCAGGTATAATTTCATAGAAAATCAAGTCCTTGCAATGGTAAGAAGCCTTAAAAGGATTAGGCCAATGCTCTCCAATAGTAAAATATATCATATAGTGTCTCACCTTGGAGTGAGATACTTCTTTCTTAACAAAGACTTGAATGAAAAGAGGGTTGGTTGGATTACCAAGGTCATGGAGTATGACATGGAGATCAAGGTCACTAATCTAGTAAGAGGTAAAGGCTTGTGTGAGCATATGGTTGATGACCTAAATGAAGACAAAGAGATTATCTTGGTAACACAAGATAACTCATAGACAAATGCACCTCCACCTCACACTAGTTGGCTCCAGGATATGACACATTTATTGATAGTAGGTGAGTGCCCACAAGGTCTAGATAAGATAAAAAGAAGATATTTCAAACTTCAGTCCATACCTTATGCATTAGTACGTGGTAGTCTTTTTAGAAGAGACCTAAATAGGGTACTCCTTAGGTGCATAGATAATGACTAGGTGACCAGGATTTTAGAGTAATTTTATAATGGACCTCCAGGAGGTCATTTTGTACCTAGAACCACAACAACAAAGATAATGAGGGATGGTTATTATTGGCCCAACTTCTTCAAATATGCTCATGCATGGGTTAGGAAATGTCAAAAGTGTGCCCTCTTTACGGGTAAGAAAAGATTGGCATCCCGTCCTCTCAACCCAATTTAGGTAGAGCATCCCTTCATGCAATGGGGGTTAGATTTCATAGGAATGATCAACTCTCCATTAAGTATAGGACATAGATGGGTGATTACTGCAATCAACTACTTCACCATGTGAGTGGAAGCCATTGCATTAAAAGAAGCTAATGAAGGTGCAGTACTAGACTTCTATGAAAGTATTGTGACCAGGTTTGACATTCCATCCACTATCATTTTTGATAATGCATAGCATTCTTCAATTTGAAAATGAGTGAATAGGCTCTCAAGATGGGCATCTACCTCAACACCTCTTCTAACTATTATCCTCAAGGAAATGGACTAGCTGAGTCCACAAATAAAACTTTGCTAAGAATCATCAAGAGAACTATGGAAGAGAATTAGAGGACATGGCACATCAAACTAAAAATAGTCTTGTAGGATGATAGGGTGACTCCTGAAGCTGCCATTGGCAATTATCCATATGTCTTAGTTTATGGAAGGGATTCCAAGCTTCCCATTTCTATTGAGCTGCCTGCATTAGAACTAGCCCATCAGCTGGAGTTGATAGAAGATGAGCCCATGCATGTGAGGCTGGCAGAACTCATGGAGCTTGAAGAAATGAGAGTCCTTGTAATGAAAACACTAGAATCACATCAAGCTCAAGTCAAGAAAGTCTTTGACCTAAGAACCATAGCAAGGGACTTCATATAAGGGGATCTAGTCCTCAAGTGGGATTCAAACAAGGCCAAATTAGACAACCATACCAAATTTGGCAGCTTGTGAAGTGGTCCTTATTTGATCCATAGATACAAACAACATAATGCTTTTCAGCTGGCCCAACTAGATGGAGAGGTATTATCCATCCCAGTCAATGTTATTCATCGAAAGCCTTATTATTAGAAGAGTTTGCAGCCATTTTATATATTGTACATTTTGTATAGATTTTGTTGTTTTCCTCTAAGTGCCTTGTGCACATTTTTTTCAGTTGTGTGTTTCCTTTCCCTAAGTGCCTTGGGCACAATGTTAATTTTGTTCTTGTTATCCCTATTGCTTCAAGAGGAGGTTGAGGAGGTTTCTAGATAGGGTCAACCTCATAAAAAAAAGTAGTGACTCTATGCTCAACAGATTAGATGAGGCAAATGAGCTGGTTTCTCAAGCATAGTAGACATGCTTCCTTGCGAGTCACCAGAAATGTTGGCCAATTTTTGGCCCACATGCCAAAATTTTGATTGGTTCAAAGAGATGGACATGATCAAGAAGTGGAGGACTAGAAGAAGCAGAAGTGCAAAGGTTTATTTCTTTCAAGACTCTTTTTCACTAAGTATTTTCTTTTGGATTTTTGTTTAGAGTAAGTGTTGGAATTTCTTCAGACATTTTACTTGAAAGAAAAGTTTTGAAAGACAAGTTACTTCATTTGACTAAGTGTCAGGTATTGTTTTAGACAAATGAAAATTTTGTCCGAAACAATTCTTTCAAAGTGCATTTTAAATTCTTTCGAAGGGTCATTTCCATATCGAAGTGTTACATTATGCAACATTTCAAAGGGTATCTACAAAGGAAATGGACCTTTACAAAAGTCCCAAAGACCTTTTCTTTCAAGAAAGTGGTCAAAGCAAAATCATTAGAAGAGGCATTTTTAGAGTTTTGAAGGGTACTTTCCCTTCAAAAAGGACACTTTTCAAAAATTTGAAGATCCATTTTTGAAGAAGTGTTCAAGGAAAATGTTTAGGCTTGAATAAAAGTCAATGAATTATTTTGGAAAAAGACCCGAAACAAAAATATCAAAAGAATTATTGTCGAAAGAAACAGGTTCGAGAAATGAATCGAGAAAATTTATTTGAAGGAATTAATGAAAGTTATGCAGATGTCAACTTTAGCCTCATAAAATAGCCATTGAGATTCAAATATCCCATGACGAGCCCGCAAATGTCAAAATCTGAACCCCTGCATTAGTAGTTAGCATTTAAAAGATCAAAAGAAGCTATGCAACCTATAGACTTGTATCGACATAAATAGATATAGGAAAACTAATGTCCTTATATTGGTTTTCCATCTATAGAAAAGATTTGGCCCAGGTTTCAAAGAAAGAGCTGGTGTATGCAATTAATGGAGAGGCTCTCATCCTTTGACATAGCCATCATTGCTGACAAATAACCACTCAACTCAGAGGCAACATGGCTCAGTCCAGATCAAAGTTATCAGGATTTTGTCTTTATCCATGCAAGACAAGTGACAGATGGCATGGAAGTGAAAGATGAAGATCAAGTGACTAGAAAAAGTATCTCGAGCATTAAAAATGTTCTTGGACTTTTCCTTTTTTAGTGGATCCTGACATCATCATCCTCAACAAGTTCTTGTCTTCTAGTGTGTTTCTCAACCAATGAGAGGGCTTGAAGACTATTGGAGCTAATGGTGGTTAATTTGTTGAAGAAGGACTAGTTATAATTAACCCAAATGTGGGTGAGAATTCATGGAGGGTGGTTGGATCTCATTTATTGAATTCTGTTTGCTTGCCTCTTCTCTTTTCTCTTCCTCCTTTTTCATATATCTTTGATTTTCTCCCCCATAAAAAAGAGGAGATCCTCATTTGACCAAAAAAAAATTTGTCAAATTTTTTAAGAAAGACCTTTTGAATCAATAAAGATCAATTTTTACCCATCTCTTGCCTCTAAATTGTGCTTAGCAAGATTGTGCATGATGGCCTTGTGAAGAAGTGTTCTTCCATGTCCATTGTCCTTCTTTCTTACCTATTTTTAGGTGTTTTCAAGTTAGTTGTAGTTATGAACTTGAGCTCTTTCCACCATTAATGGACACTTGGTGTGAATTTTTAAATTCATCTTTGCTTCATGTATTGTTTGGTGAGCCTAGTTTATGAAACACTTATGCAAATTAACTAGTTTGTGAGGTTGTGTAAGAAAGAATTATCTTATGTTGAATTAGTGTTTATTTCATGCTTATGTGAGTGTCAATAAATTTGGTGTATCACCTATTTATCTCTCTTAGTTACCCTATACCCCCTCTCTACCTCTTTTCTAAGAAAAAACATTAGTTTAGGTGATCTATCAAGAGGAAGCTGGCCTTCTCTGGAGGTTCAACCTCACTACAAGATACCTACAACATGAGGTTACTCCAATATTGTAGTTGGGAGTGAGAGAGCCTAAAAAAATCTCTCATAAGGGTGAAATTATACTCTAAAATAATTAGTCAAGAAGGTTTTCCAAGTGGAATGAGGCAGAAAAAGGATCTATTCTTTATGAACAATTATTAAGACCCCAAACAGATCTTAAACCCTCCTAAAACCTTGATAGTGACTAGAAAGAACAAAATAACCTATAAATCACATATAATGCCATAGTTTTCTCTTGAAACCTCTTTGATGTTTTTTAATACTCCAAAGAGGTTCTCCATATATACTGTGTTCGTGCTTGAAGTTGTACAAACTATCATAAATGCCCTATTTTTCATATTTTTTAGTGTTTTGGAAGTGTTCTGAGAAGGGGATAACTTAACAATAATTGGATGAGGTAATTTGTGAGATTTAACAACTATTTAATCCCAAAATATTTCACAGGAATTTTGGAGGTGGTCAAACAAGGCTTGTTTTCCAAAGCAGTCTCAAACATGCCTAAAATGAGACTAGGTGGTAAGGTCATTTCATAGTTTGCATACTTTCACAAGGTATCAAGGCCTCAAAATTGACATATATATTGGTGATATCCTAGGGAAAGTGATTCACACATTTTTGGGTGATTCAACACATGTGAGATAGGTTTGGAGTAAGAAAACATGGTTCTAGGCAAGGAGGCCTAATTGAGGAGAGAGAAAGATATAAAAATGGACTTCCACTCAGAGTCAGGTCATGAAATTCAACATGGAGTTGTAAGGCCATATGGGGTCCTAGAATATGCATTTTTTTTGTTACCCTACATACATTTTCCTACACAAGGAGGTTTACAAGTTTTTAGGGATATAAGGAAAATAGGCCTAGTGAGGGCTTGAGGAGAAAAATGAGTTCTTGGAAGTTGTTCTAGGAACCAAAATAGTTTTTTTCAAGATTGATAACATATTTAAAGACCATTAATGTATATAGGATGATTTGAAGAAAATGAATTTAAGTTTTAGGCCACTTGGACCAAGCTAGGCATGGGAAATGAAAAATCTCAAGACACCTATGCACATGAATGATGAAATGTCACATCAGAGGGGGTTTTAAGGCATGGTAGGTGTCCAATGAGTTTTATGAGATCATTTAATGAAAAATTCATGATTTAAAAGGTTATTTTTCACTCCTTTCATGCAAAGAAGGGCAATTTTTAAGAAGCTAGTCAAGGTGTCAAGCCAATTTGTAACCCCTATGCCACATGGAGGGTTAGAGCATCTTCAAGAGTGAGAAACATGGCCTTGGAAGTATATTTGGATTGTCTCATAACTCCCTTTCTTGTTGTAACTCACATGTAAAATTGTCAATCCTCCTCTACTATGTCACTCTCTTTCTTTCTCTTCACACTTCTCTATATAAACATCCACTTTTGGCTTTATAATCAATCCACATATGGTATGGTGAAGCCCTTCTAGTTTGAGTACTATTTTTGACTTTGAATAAAATATTTAAAACTAGTTTTGAGTTCTCAAATTCTTATCTAATCATGTGAAGTGGTGCATATTTGAATGACAAATGATAATCATCTATCCTTGTGTTCACCTTACTTTCTTCATGTCTTGTGCAAGTAGTCTGCTTTCTAACAGGCCACATGAAGTGTAGTTAGTTTCATTGTATGTCTTTAAGTGAAAGGAAGAGTACTAGTTTCTACAATCAAACCTCTTATTCATCCACCTTGAAAAATGCATTGCATATCACCTCCATGTTGAAATACTTATGTTAGAGAAACCTTTGATGTTGAAGTCAGTTTTGTGAATCACCTTTCTTAGTGAAAGTTCATGTTAGTATTGTGTAGATTAATTTTGTGCATCAACACATTAGGTTAATTTTCATTCATACTTATCTATCCCCTTTTCCCTTCAACAAAGTTAGTAGCATAGGTGACGAGCTCAAATAAACATATCAAGGGAGCTAGCCCTTCAATCTAGAGGTTTACCCCTACTATAGACAACCCATAGGTCTAAGGGTAATCCCATTGTTCCACTCAAATTGGAGTAGGATTGAACCACCTTTCCAAGGGTGAAAATTTGAGTGACAATAAGAACCACTACATTTTGACTCTAATTCTTAAAGCTTATGTAAGATTGTTCAAAGCTCATGTAGAATTGTTCAAAGCGCATATATGTGTTATACATGTAACACTAGGGTATTCCTAATAGAGTTAGATAGTTATTATCTTCTAGTAAATCAATCACTTAAAATTTTAGCTTGAAATTTAAGCTCATGATGTCCACTATAGTTTCTCGTAGGATCCCTAATGATCTTTCTTGTGTCTCATTTTCCATAAGTAGAACGTGGAATGACATAGTTAACTTTGAACATCTCATCACCATGCATGTTTGTTTTGTCAAGACATTTTCACACCCAAGGTTTTCATCTCCTCTACTCTACCATCTCCAATTCCTAATTTTTTTGCCATTTTTGTTATATATTTTCTTAAGTCTCGCATAACTCTTCTCTTCTTTGAATCTACTTCTAATTCTTTATCATCTAATTGATTTTTTTGGCTCATTTCTTGTGGACTATTTGTCTTAAGGGGCACATCCTCTTTAAATATTTTTGTATTTTTTGAATTATGTTATTTTTTTGTATTTTGAATGGTTTTGTGTTTTTCCCCCTCTAATTCACTCATTTTGTTTCTTAATTCACTTTTCTTACTTCTTCCTTGCAGCCTTCCCATCCTTTTTGCTATATTTCCCTTCATAACATTTCCCTCTTTAGTTCTTCTCTATTTATTTATTTATTCATCTAATATTTTCTTCTCTAATCTTGTCTCATTTCCTTTTTTTTCACCCTTAACATTTTTCTTATTACATATTTTTAGCCTCTAGATTTTCCCTATTTATTTCCCCCAATCATTATCCTTGATATTTTATGAGTTTTCTCTTTTCAAGAATTCACGCCCATTTCTACATGCCATACCCTAGGCATATGGCCTCTTAGATAAATTTAGTAGGATCAAGGGATAACCATTTTTTCAACAAAGAGTATGTCAATCAACAATAATTTTTTTTCTACAACCTTCCTCTTTCTTCCTCTAAAAATTCTACTCTCTAGGAATTAGAACTGATCCAAACCTAAGTGGTACAAGTTACAATAAATGAATCCAAAGAGGTTTTGAATTAGTAGTAAATAGCCTTGACCAAGGCTTATTAATCCCTTCTAACTCATTTAACTTTCCAGTTGTCCACTTGATGGGTTTCTTCAACCTAATTATATAGGAATTAGTAGTGTTTGTTCTCCTTAGGATCCAAGCCTAGAGCAAGTAGAGGAATGAGCACCATAACTCCTCATCTTGGTCCTAAAAATTCTAACTCTCACCATTGAGTATGGATCTCCAATGTTTTTAGATGTAGCTTAAAGACTTTCCTAATTTTTAGCTTTCAACACTTTCTTTCAATGCTTATTTCCAGAAGTTCAAAAGGGCACTCTCCCTTGGGCATCAATCAACCTAGGTTTTGACAACATAGCCAAAATTTGGCATAAGTTAGATGTGCATACACCAACCTATGTGATTGTGAGGTTGGTTAGAGTTGATGTATACATTGTAAGAGATAATAAACTATGCACTTATTCTAACTATTGATTTATTATGCTCAACACGAAAAAGAAATGGATACATTAATCTACACGCATACACACAAAGAACATTGAAAACACCACAATTTTGTACTTGATCATTCTTCTTTATTCATTATAATAGTTTATTAATTTCTTCCATATGATAATTATATCCCCTATTCACTTCACTACATACTCTTCTCATATCGTATGTTTATAAATATTCTATGACATATGTAAACCCTCAACAGAATGCAATACAAAGATACATGTCTTCTAAACATTCTTATGCTTCATCTACATGGTTAGGTTATGTCATGAATCTCCATATGATGTCACGTAGGTCTAGAGTTGGTGTTGCTCTATTTTGTCTATCTTTCATAGATAAGTATGTCACAGTATGTCTGGTGCTATTGTGGTAAACGAGAATTTTTGAATTATATATATGAAGAATCATGCAAATAATAATGAATGTGGGGTGTATGCACAAAGTTGGAGGACAAAAAAGGGACCATTCTTCAAAATTTCATCCATGACGTATAAAGGGTGAGGGCCTTTTTAAAAAGGGTGCATGCCTTTTGAAAAAAATACCTGAGCCTATATTTGAGTAGACTTGGAATACCAAGTACTTAAAATAAATTTAAAGTATAAGATATATAATAAATCAAATGTAAGATTATAAAACAAACACAAGCAAAAACAAAGTGCATGTGCACTTTGTTTTTACTTGTGTTTGTTTTATAATCTTACATTTGATTTATTATACATTTTATATTATTATACTATAAATTTATATAAATAAATATGAGAAATTAAGGACACTTTAGGTCTTCTAAAATCAATTCCAACACTATAGGAGTTATCGTTTGGAAAATAATTTTCAAAATTCAATTTGGTCAGTGCTTTGTCATTTTTAGAATTTTAGAATTGAATAGAAGGTTCTCTAGTTATAAATTTTACATCTAACATTTGTTTTGGGCAAACCAATGGTTATTTTATAGGTTTTTGGACCTTCCAGATTGATTTATGACATTTTTAGGAGTTCTAGGTGTACCAAAAATTAATTTTAAAAACCTCACATCTCTCAGAGATAGTGAGCGCTGAGAGGATATTGACACGTGAATTCAAAAACACATTACATAATTTGAATCTTTTAAATTCACCCTCTAAATTTACCTTTAACTCATATTAAAGTCACTTAGGATTTTATTTTTTGAAAATTATAACCCTTATGTCAAATTTCAAGTCGCATGAGCAAGGCATCTTTGGAGGGTGACATTAGGGTGTCTTTATAAAACAACTTTAGCATGCAACATTACGATGACCTTGTATATGAATTTAGGTTGACTTCATATCATTGAGGTGTATTTAGCAGATGAACTTTGCATGTCATACGGGGTGACATTAGGATGTATTTTGGGGCAACATTGAGATTTTTTAAAATATGACATTGGTGCTTTTATGCCAAGTGTGCAACTTCACACACTTCTCCTTTGCACACCTAAAAGGATTGTGTATAACTTAGTTTAGAGTATTTCACATTACATTTATTGCATGCACATACAAGTATCATGACACTTATACATAGAGCATTTTGCACCTAGAAAAAAGGTTATACACCACCGCATTTCTATGTAACACTTAACTTCTGCATAGAGCCTCTTGCACCTAATAGATCCCATGTTATATCTCATGCACCCTGCATGGATATTTTTGTCACACTACATCCATGTCGCTTACTAGATGACACTTCTTTGTTAAAGTGACATGTTAGGGAATCCCTTAGAGCAACTGTCCAACTAAACATGTCAACTATAACACAGTTGGAAGTAGCTCAACCATTTAATGGGAAGAAGATGAAAAGTTTTGTAGTTTTGTTCTCTTTGTAACTTTTGATGATTGTAACTACCTTCTTATATTATGTGCATAAATAAATAAATATAGCCCAACGGGCTAGCTCATTCAGTTGGGAGAACTATGCTACAAGTGGGAGGTCTTAGGGTCGATCCCTCGGGCTGGCTACCTCTATAGCCTTAAATATGTCTCCATCAATGATGTACCCATCCGGTCAGGCGCCCAAAAATGGTTGTCAAAGTTTTGTGGCATTAGAAATGTGTAAGTCTCATCTTTGGAATATATTCTTGGGAGTAACACCCTAAAAAAACATGAACCCTTTTAAAATATTATGTGCATAAATATGTAACATATGCATTTGAATTGAGGTTGATGATATACATAATCATAGTGATAGATAACATGCTTGAGTATCTAACCTTTCTCATATGTATTATATTCATGCATTTAGTCTAGATAAATCAAAGGAAGTGTTTCCCCTCTTGATTATATGAATGTGTATTCCTAGCCTTGTTGTAGCATTATTCATATTTGTACTTTTACCCTATTCATTCCCATTGAATATAAGTTGCATTTCTTGTAAGTATTAGTTTTATAACTACTCAAATTTGTGTTGGGTTACTTTCTACAAGATAACACAATGTGCACTTGTGCACAAGATCCCAAACTCATGGTGGTGAGAATTTGTATCAGACCATATATCTTTTATATGCTTCGAAACATGCAAAAATAACAAGAGAAGGATGGATTACTAGTCAGATCTATTTTAGCCTACCTAGAATAACCCAGTAAACAAAGTAATATGGGTGACACCCAGAAGCAACCTGAGGCAATGCCATACATCCAAAATCTCATTACAGATGTCCTTGAAGAATAACACACCAAAATATTTGGATAAATATTTGAGTTTATGATGGAACTCAACCTAACACTTTAAATCTCTCTCTTATAGCACGCTCAATAACATATTCAACAATGTTATTGAGTATGAATTTATATTAAATTATCACATTTGTGTTTATGGGGATCGATATTCGCTATTTGAGTGACCCATGTAATTAATCAAGCAATTTGTTTCACAAGACAATCAAATAGGGCATATCAAGTCCAAATATACATTAGGTTGTTGTATTTGTGTTTAATGGGCCCAATATGGCCTATTTGAGTTCCACATGCAATAAATTGAGTGATTAGTTGTAGGGGCACTCAAATAAGGGATATCAAGTGTAAATTGACATTAGATTATTGCATTTATATTTATGGAACTTGATATGCCCTATTTGAGTGTCTTGTGCAACTAATTAAGTGATTGGCTGTATGAGGCACTCAAATAGGTCATATCAAGTATGAAGCAATTTATTGCACATGGCATTCAAATAGGGCATATCAAGTGTGAATTTACATTAAAGGTTATCATATTTGTATTTAGGGGCTTGATATGCACTATTTGAGTTCCCCATGCAACTAACTATTGACACGATAGATTGGACCCTCTGAAGGGAGGCTCAGCTCTCTTCATCCACACAACACAATGGAGACATCCCTCTTGCTGTGGGTGGTAAACGTGAGGGATGAATCTCTAGATTAGGGGCTAGCTCCCCTTGATGCACCTTGAGGCCCTGTATTTCGTACTACTAACTACTTGTGGGGATGAAAAGGAAGAGAAAAATATTGAAATCAGAACCTAAACTATGTGGTGATGCACCAAATGGATGATCTAATTAGATTTGACATACACTTTAAATCAATACAAGATAGCCTACACTTCACTCAAAATGAGACTTTTATTGCAATAATGTTTCAGCATGGGGTCCTATGGAGAGATAAGAGAGGAAAAAACTAGCACAAAAGGTGTTCCGAGACACACTGCTGCGTAGCTTATTCACTTGCCTGTACTTCTTCAGACACTTCCTATGACCTGCAAGAGAAGAAAACACAAACACTAAACACTGCTGGGGTTAGCACATGAAGGTAAATAAAGAGACCACACTTTTATAAAACTAACACCCAAATGTATGCTTAGTGTAACACTCAAAAGAAGGTAAAAGATTTATTTTAGATTCAAGGTAAAATTTTGTTGGGATTCACCATACAAGCTGAGAGATATATCTTCCTCAAATGAGAAATTACAATATATAGAATGATGGAACTAGAAGCTAACAAATCCATAGGAAAAGAGACCCAAACTGAGTCAAACATATATTGAGACAAGAGGCCATGCTGCTGTCATGTTTGAGGCTATGCTGCTACCATGTTTTCCAGATTTGCATATGGAAACCATGTTGTAGACAATCCAAACTGCCACCTTTATTGTCCTTGGATTACAAAAGTATACGCTACTCCTTCCAATAATTGACAAAGCCATTCTGAAGTTATTGTGGATGGACTGTGTTTTCTTCAATGCCTAGGTGTGAATTGGCTGCACATTAAAAGCTTGGCATGAAAACATGGCTACAACTTCTATCGTTCAAAAACCAATCTTTTTATTGGTTTTTGGTAGAGACTATTTCACCTAAGTTCATTTACTATTCTTATTGATGACACCTGTGCCATTTGCCTTGATCTGATTAGTCCTTGGGTTTGCACTTTTGACCTATCACCCCAGTTGGAACATTTTGAGCTTTTAATTTATTGTGATGTGTGGCCACATTCTGAGTTACTTTATTATTTCCCTTTGCCTTGGATTTTTCCCTTTTGTCTTTAACCATTCATGTTCTTGGGTGCTTATTATTTCTTGGGCCTTCGTATTGATCTTTTTCATTTTCTGAACTTATCTGGGCTCTTAAGTCTTCGCATTTTTTTGCTTGCTTCTTCCCCTTTTCCTTGTCTTTTCCTTTAGGTAGGCCTATCTTTGCCATGTCCTTTGGGAAAAATGTCCAAAATATTTCCTTCAGACATTTTGTCCAAAGGATTTCCTTTCATCTTTCTTCTGCTTTCATCAGCCTTTGGGATTTTGGTAATGTAAAATTTCTTTGAAGAAAATGTCTAAAGGAATTCCTTCAGACATTTTATTTAAAGGAATTATCTTTTGGGCTTGCCTTTGCTCCTTTCTTTTGGTGGGTGTTTATGCTGCACTTTCCTTCAGATAAAATGTCTGAAGGAATTCCTTCAAAAATTTTGTTTGAAGGAATTCTTTCTTTTGATTGGTTATTTTTTCGAAGGGCATGTTCCCTTCAAGCCTTTTGTCTTCGTCCTCTCTTTCTTAAAGTGCCCTCTACAAAGGCTTCTCTCATCCAAAAGTGCCCTCTGCAAGGGCAGGTGCCCTTCAAAAACTCTAAAGATGACCTTTCAAAAAAGTGAAAAGTGTCCTCTTTCTTGACCAAGTGCCCTTTATAAAGACACTTACCCTTCAAAACTTTTGCAATTGCCCTACACGCAGTCAAAATGCCCTCTAAGGAAATTCCTTGCCTTTGTGAGCCGCCTAGACTAAATCGGGTCCTTGGAAAGAAATTACTCATAAATATCCTTAAGTAAGGACTCTTGACAAACCTGAATGTTTCTTCTAGACCCTTTCAAGTTCTCCAATACCTCCTACTTTGGAATTTAGACTTGCTCCAACTTATGAAATTTCATGAGTAAGACCCCTCAATAAACCTGATTGTAACTGTCTTGACCCATTCTGGTTTATGGATTGCTTTTGCTCATTTGGAGAACCTGATTTAGTCTATCAAAACCAAATTAGGTTTTGCAAGTGACTTTGCTTATGAATTTTTCACAAGTAAAGTGGTTTACAAAACCTGGAATGCACTATGGGGACCAAATAATTGCATTTGGAAATCTTGAAGTAGTTCCCCTTGACAAACTTGAAATACACTTGGTTAGATGAAATGAGGTAAACACTTGGTTTTTTCATGAACAAGTTTGACAAGGAACCTTGATGAATGATTTTAGCCAAAACATGGATTGAAGACTTATGCACAAAAGAGGAGGTGCCCATTTTTTACTCTAAATGACCAAAAAATGGTCAACAACTGGTGACTCATAGGGAAATCATGCCTGCTATGCTTGGGAATACTGGTAGCCTCAAAGTCCATTGGGTATGGAGTCAGAATGCATCTTGAGCATGTTAAAATAACCATGTAAAGTCCCTTGAGACAACAAAGCCTTACCTCAAACAACAAGGAAAAACAAAATGCAACAAAGGTAAAAAACAACAAACTTGTACAACAACACTTAGGGAAAATGAGGAAAAACAAGGTAAACTATGTACATGACAAAAGAAACTTAGGAACAATGCTTAAGGTATATCCCATTGACTGGGATATGTATCTCTTCACCATCCAACTTGGAAAGTTGGAAAGCATTGTGTTGCTTGCATTGGGTGATGACATATGGGCCACTCCACAAAGCGTCAAACTTCGTGTGCCTTCTAGGATTGGCTTGGTCCTCATCCCACTTCAATACAATGTCTTTTTTTGAGAATCTCCTTGGTGTAGACCTTTTGTCAAAATACTTTTTTGTTTGCTATTGGTGGCTGGTCATGGCATCCATGGCTTGGTCTCTTGCTTCTTGAAGTTCTATTAGCTCACAATCCCTGACTTCTAGGCTATCACTCTCCATCAATTACAGTTGATAGGAAAGATCCAAGGTTGGTAACTCAAGTGAGAGAGGAAGTCTAGCTTCCCTTACATACATAAGTGTGTATGGTGAATTCCCGATTGCCCTCTTTAGAGTGATCGTATTTGCCCAAAGAGCTATCTTCAACTTGGCATGCCAAGTCTTTTGATTTTCCTCCATTGTCCTCTTTATGATCCTAATCAAATTCTTATTTGTGGACTTGGCCAACCCATTTCTTTGTGGATAATAACTAGAAGAAGTGTTGAGATAGATGCCATACTTCAATGCCCACTCACTTGTCTTTATCTCCAAAAAAGCCAATGCATTCTTTGAAATGATTGTGGCTAGGACCGCAAATCTTGTCACTATGCCTTCATAGAAGTCTAGGACTACACTCTCATTGGCCTCTTTCAAAGCGACATATTTTTTTCACCTTGTGAAATAATCCATGGTAGCCAAAACCCACTTGTGTCCAGCACTAGGAGGATTGATCAACCCTATGAAGTCTAACCCCCATTGCATAAATGGTTGTTCCACCTGAATAAGATGAAGAGGCATGTCAGCCAGCCACTGTTTTCCATAAAATAAAGCACATTTTTGATATTTTCTCACCCAAGAATGAGTGTCTTTAAACAAATTAGGCCAAAAGTAACCAGCCCTCATAATCCTTGTAGCTATGGCCTTGGAAGCAAAGTGGTCACAAGCTGGTCCATCATGGAACTCAGACAGTACCTTGTCAACTTGGTCTGAATCAATACATCTCAATAGCATCCTTCAAAATTATTTTCTGAACAACACTCCATCAACTAGGACATAATTAATAGATTGGAGTCTAAAATACCTCCTCTTGGTCCTATCAAGACCTTGTGGACACTCACCAATTCGAAGAAAATGAACCATGTCTTGTGCCCATCTCTTCATGACTGTAGGTACAACTATTATAGGTTCATCATGGAGTAACAAAACATCATCCTTTAGTTCTTTCAAGTCTGTAGTAAGGTGTTTACACAACCCTCTTCCTCTTACCATCTTGGTGGTCTTGATCTCTACATCATACTCCATTACTTTGGTGATCCAACCTGTGCTTTTCTCATTCAAGTCTCAGTTTAGCAAGAAGTCTTTTACACTAGGTTGTGGCACCATGATGTGAAGTTTGCTGTTAGACAACATATATCTAAACTTCTTCAGATTTCATATGAATATAATAACTTGCTTCTCAACATATGTGTATCTAACCTCATAGTCTTATAAACCTTGGCTGAAAAAAGTAAGAGGTTATTCTAAATTCTCACCATTTGCTTGAGTGAGCATGGCAGAGATTACCTCTTCATTCCCAAAGGTGTATAAATTGAAGTCCTTAGAGAAGTTTGGACTAGCCAGGGCAAATGCTTTGGAAATAGCTTGCTTGATGCCTTCAAAGATTCCTCTTCTTCTTCCTGTCCACATGAATGTCTCATCCTTCTTTAGCATGGAAGTTAGTGGCCTGACAACCTCAACAAAGTTAGGAATAAATCTCCTGATGAAATTTATCTTACCAAAGAAACTTTGCAAGCCCTTCTTGTTCTTAGACAAAGATAATGCTAAGATGGAATTCACCCTCTCTGGATCAATGGAAAGACCTTCCTTCGAAATGACATGTTCCAAGAGCTTGCCTTCGTGGATGACAAACACACATTTTTTTGGGTTGAGAGAGATGCCAAAATCTCTACACCTTTCAAATATTTGCCTCAGGTGCTTCAAGTGTTCACTTTCCTCCTTAGATAAGACTGTCACATCATCAAGATAAACCAACATAATTTCATTGATCAAACCTTGGAAAGCCATGTCCATTACACATTGGAAGGTAGATATAAAATTTGAGGATCTGAATGGCATGTTCCTATAGGTGTATGTCCCCCACTTGGTGGTGAAGGTTGTCTTGTATTGATCATATTCTTGTACCAAGATTTGATTGTGCCTAAAGTAGCCATCTAGGAGAGAGAACCTTTCACTACCTATCACCATCTAAAGAATTTGCTCCATACTTGGAAGGGGATATTGATCTCTCAATGAGACTCTGTTCAGGTCTCTAAAATCCACACACAATCTGACTTCTCCATTATTCTTCCTAACAGAGACCAAATTGGCCAACTAAGAAGAGTGTTTGATAGGGAAAATGATCCTGAACTCCATCAATTTGGTCAGTTCCTTCCTCATGAGAGGTTCGATATTTAGATTGATTTGTCTTTGCTTTTGTTTGATGGTTTTGGCTCCTTCTTCCATCTTAATGGTGTGTTGTGCCAAGCTTGGATCAAAGCCCTTCAAATCACCATACTCCCAAGTGAAGACATTAACAAACTCTTGACGTAACATAATGAAAGCACACTTTTCCTCATTGGTACACACCTTCCCAAGTGCAAGCAGCGTATCCTTGTAGATCTCTACCCTTTCATAATTTTTCTTCTTGGTTGACATGCTTGATTTGTCTTTCTTGAGTTGCTCATCTTCGTTGAAAATGCTCTCAAGAGTTACCAAACCTTTGGGAAGCCTGTTGGTCTTTAGTTGAACAATCTACCCATCATACTACTGCTGTAGCTTGGACTGATTTTTAGAGGCAAACTCATCTTTTTCCTATAAGAAAAGTGTTATTTACTGTTCACTTTCAAATACCTGCTAGTTTATGACATTGTCTAGTATAGAGGGCCTCACAATCACCTTTAAATGATGTTGATTATTGCTTTGTCTTATCCCCTTTGGGATGTCAAATTGAGCACTAATTGTTGCTAGTCTATTAGCACACTTGTTCTCCTCTCTTAGAATGGAAGTGATGTTGAAAGCAACCAAGTTATCTACAAGGTCCCACACTCTATGCTTGTAAGACTTGAGTAAAGAGTTCTTGGTCAAGTTTTGACCTCTCACTTGGTTCACAATCAACTCACTATCTCCAAACACCCACAATTCTTTGATTCCTCTCTTCCTTGCCCATTCTAGGCCATGAACAAGGGCATCATACTTTTCTACATTACAGGTGTAGGAGAATTGAAACCTAAAAGTTGAGAAGTATTTGTCATTTGAAGGTGAAACTAGCATTGCCCCACCACCGACTCTCAACTTGCTTCTAGATCCATCAAAGAACAATTGCTACAAACCACAATCCTCTTGGTCTGTATTCATCAATTTTGGCATGAAAACATATTTCTCATGTATGCAGTAGACTCCAAGACTAGCTTCTTTAATGAACTTGTAAAGATCATGCTCAAAGTTGTCATTTACCCATTCATCTAGGAGTAGGTCAGCAACTCCTACAAGGGAAGATGATGGAGATTGATCCACTTGGAGCTCTTCTTCATTAATAATTACGTAGTTCACATTTTCCACTTTGGGCGAGTATGGCTCTTGGTGATCCTTGTGGATGGGATCCGACTCTATCTTGATTTTAGTTTTATTTTTGTCCTAAAAACCATGTAAGACCAGTTGGCTACCAAGTATCCACCTATCTTGGATGTGAAATCCCTTAACAAGCAAAGAACAAAGTAAGGAGAAACATCTGCCACTACCACATCATGGGGAATTGAGAAGGTTGGACATACATGGAGAGTTATATTCAAGCCTCTTGTCACTCCCAAGGTATTAGTTGGTGATCCATCCAACTATAGAACTCCTTTGGTCATTTGCTCATACTTGAGGGCTAGCTTATCAGCTATGCATTTGGGCATAACTAAGGTGCTTCATCCACTATCAATGATGTAATTATGGACTAAAAAATCACCAATAATCAGGGAAAAATAGAAGGGGGATACCTTCTTATATTTATTTACTTGACCAGCCATGGGGGAGCCCCATTTACTACCAACACATTATCATTTTTTGTTGGGACAAATTTCTCACCCAGCCCATACAATTCTTTTTGGAGTATATCTTTTTGTCATGACAATGCTAAATAATCCCACAATGAGATGTTCATGTGCAGCTTCTTCATTTGGTCCACCACATTGATTGAAGGATTGCCCCCTTTAGAGTCTCCTTGGGAACATTCGTAACCTGTGGTGCAACCTGAGAAGCTGAAGCTATAATCATTGGCTTGAAATTGGGAAAATTTTAATTTGGTTGTGTTCTTGGGGATGTTTCAGGTACACTCCCTACTTTATTGGGTGAAGGAGACATAGTAGGTGATTGAGTGGTTACTTGAGATTCATTAATCTCTCTTCTTTTGGACCTGGTGTTAGATGCAACACTAATATTCTGATTACTTGTGCTCCCCACATAGTTGACTACATAGAACTCTCCTTCCAAGTGATTCATGAGAGTAGAATCAGATTGAGGCTACCTGTTGTCTATCCCAAGTTGTGTTGACATCTCAAAATTTGAGAATTGGCTTGCCTAATCACCTTGTGTAGTCATGTTTTGATTTGGTAGCTCACTGGCATAAGCAACCTATTTTTGACCATGCTCCAAGGGTGGATAGTTGGGCTGCTCTTGGACCAAATTATTTTTAGTGAGGACAAGAGCCTTGGAAGATGAAAGGGCATTTGGATTATAGCTTTGATAAGTCTTGACATGTGTAATTTTACCTTGCCCTTGATTATAATTTTGGAAGGGAGGCTTATTTGCTTGCCCAAACTGCTGGTAGCCTTGATTTGGCCTATAACTCTAAGATTTTTGTCTTTTGAGGGCTGGTAACACTCTATAATAGGCTCTTAACTTCATGGATGTCATTTTCAGGGGTAGAAACCAACTTCTTTTGATTAGGTAGAGGAGCTAGAGTGGGCAAAATAGGCTGGATTGAGTGCTATAAATCAAGAAAGAGTGGCATAGGAGGTCTAGGAGTTATATTTTTTGCTTAAACAAGGTAATTTTTAGCAGCTATGGCTATCTTATAAGCAGTGAGCAGTGTGTTTCCACCCATGGATTGTATCATGAAAATAATGTCACTATTCAGGGCCTTCATGTAGTAAAGAAAATCATAGCTTGGGGTCGGCCTCACAAGAATTAGGATCCTATCCCAAGTCTATTGGAACCTAGTGTTAAAATCTTTCATAAACTCATGTGGAGATCTCTTCATGGTGGTTAATTTCTCAGGTAGAGACAAATGATCAATTTTTCCCAAAGCTATTGGTCAAGACGGTCCCTAACTCATTCCATGAGCCAACTGAGTTCACAGGCAAGGTCCCATACCAGTTTAGAACTTTCCCTTTGAAGGACAAGGCTAGAAATCTAATGGATACAAATTTTTAGTGATATTATGGATGTTTCATAGGTTTGCTATGTTTATAATATACTCAATAACAGCGATTGGGCCCTCTCCACTAAGGGAAGAACACTTTTGAGAGCTATCCTTGGAATTGGGTCATTGGCTAAAGGTCCAAGGGACTTTGACCATTAAAGGCCACAAAAGGTAAAGCTCTAGGGGTTGCCATGGCTATGAAAGGATTCAATAGAGGTCTCTTTGAGTAGGTATATTTTATGGCTGGCTTAGGAAAATGGCTTCCTACGTAAGGGTATATATTTACAAATCTAAGTCTCTTTGCTAAGTTTAAAGGTAACTCAATAAATTCAAAAGGGATACCCCTAGAAGAAGATCTTGTAGTGACCTTTGGCATGGGATGCCAGGCTGGTCATTAACTAGAGACTTGGTTCCTGAATAGAGCCACCAAGTGTTGCATATAGCTCTTTTTTTTGGATTTTTTAACAATACCAAGACTAGTACCAATCCTAAAATTTAGAGGACACAAAAATTTGTCCCACTAGGCATGCCAAAAATTGTTGACATGGTAGATTGCACCCTTTATAGGGAGGCTTATCTCTCTTCATCCACGTGACACAATGGAGACATGCCTCTTGTTGTGGGTGGAAAATGTGAGGGATGAATCTTTAGATTAGGGGCTAGCTCCCCTTGATGCACCTTGAGGCATTGGATTTCCTACTAGTAACTACTTTGGGGGATGAAAAAGAAGAGAAAAATACTAAAATCAGAACCTAAACTATGTGATGATGCACCAAATAGATAGTCTACTCAGCTTTGACATACACTTTAAATCAAGATAAGCTAGCCTACACTTCACTCAAAATGAGACTTTTCTTACAACATTATTTCAGCAAGGGGTCTTGTGGAGAGATAAGAGAGTAAAAACTACCACAAAAGGTATTTTGAGACACACTTATATGTAGCCTATTCACTTGCTTATACTTATTCAAACACTTCCTGTCACCTACAAGAGAAGAAAACACAAAAACTAGACACTACTAGGATTAGCACATGAAGGTAGAGAAAGAGACCACACTTTCACAAAACTAACACCCAAATGTATGCTCAGTGCAACACTCAAAAGAAGGTAAAAGCTTTGTCTTAGATTCAAGGTAAAATTTTGTAGGAATTTTCCATACAAGCTAAGAGATATATCTTCCTCAAATGAGAAATTACAATATATAGAGTGTTGGAACCAGAAGCTAACAAATCCCTAGGAAAGGAGACCCATGCTGAGTCAAACATCTGCTAAGACAAGAGGCCATGCTGTTATTGTGTTTTTTAGATTTGCATTTATAAACCATGCTATAGGATATCCAAAGCATCACCTTTGTTGTATTTAGCTTACAAAAGTATGTGCTACTCCTTCCAGTAACTGACAAAGCCATTTTGAAGTTGTTGTGGTTGGACTATGTTTTCTTCAATGCCTAGGTGCAACTTGGCTACACATTAAAATCTTGGCATGAAATAATGATTACAACTTCTATCATTCAAAAACCAGTCCTTTTATTAGTTTTTGGTAGAAACTATTTTGCCTAAGTGCATTTACGCTTCTTGCTAATGACACCTATGCCACTTGCCTTGGTCTGGTTGGTCCTTGGGTCTGTACTTTTGACCTATCATGCCACTTGGGATGTTTTGATCTTTTATTTTATTGTGCTGCATGGCCATGTTATGGGTTATCTGTCATTTTCTTTTACTTTGTTATTTCCTTTTTCCTTGGATTTTTCCCTTTTGTCTTTAACCATTTTGGTTCTCAAATGCTTGTTATTTCTTGGGCCTTTGTATTGATCTTTTCCATTTTCTAAACTTATCTAGGCTCTCGGGTCTTCACATTTATTTTCTCACTTCTTCCCTTTTTCTTTGTCTTTTCCTTCGGGTGGGCTTGTCTTCACCATGTCCTTCAGGGAAAATCCTTCGAATATTTTATTCAAAGGATTTCCTTTCATCTTTCTTCTACTTTCGTCAGCCTTTGGGCTTTTGGTAACGTCGAATTTCTTTGAATAAAATGTCTGAAGGAATTCCTTCGGACATTTTTTCCAAAGAATTTCTCTTTTTGGATTGTTTTTGCTCCTTTCGTTCGGTGGGCCTTTGTGCTGCTCTTTCCTTCAGACAAAATGTTCGAAGGAATTCCTTGAAACATTTTGTCTGAAGGAATTCTTTCATTTGATTGCTTCATTTCTTGAAGGGCATGTGCCCTTCAGAAACTCTAAAAATGACCCTTCAAAAAAGTGACAAGAGTCATATTTCTTGACCAAGTGCCCTCCACAAAGACACTTGCCCTTCAAAACTTTTGCAATTGCCCTACACGCAGTCAAAATGTTTGAGGAAATTCCTTGCCTTTGCAAGCCACTTAGACTAAATCAGGTCCTTGGAAAGAACTTACTCATAAACTTCCTTAAGTAAGACCTCTTGACAAACTTGAATGTTTCTTCTAGACCCTTTTGGGTTCTCCAATGCCTCTTGCTTTGGACTTTAGACCTGCTCCAACTTATGAAATTTCATGAGTAAGACCCCTCAACAAACCTGATTGCAACTGTCTTGACCCATTAGGGTTTATGGATTGCTTCTGCTTATAAGACAAAATAAGTAAAGTCATTTGGAGAACCCAATTTGGTCTAGCAAGACCAAATCATGTTTTGCAAGTGACTTTACTTATGAAATTTTCACAAGTAAAGTGGTTTACAAAACCCATAATGCACTATGTGGACCAAATAATTGCATTTGGAAAGCCTGAAGTAGTTCCCCTTCACAAACTCGAAATACACTTGGTTAAATGAAATGAGGTAAACACTTGGTTTTTTCATGGAACAGGTTTGACATGGAACCTTGATGATTGATTTTAGCCAAAACATGGATTTAAGACTTATGCACAAAAGAGGGGGTGCCCATTTTTTACTCTAAATGACCTAAAAATGGTCAACACTAATCAAGTGATTGGTTGTATGAGGTACTCAAATAGCCTATATCAAGTCTGAATTTACATTAGTTTGTCACATTTGTGTTTATGGGAGTGATACCTTATTTAAGTGTTATGTGAAACCAATCAAGTGATTGGTTACACATGGAACTCAAGTAGAGCATGTATGGAGTCCAAATTTAGATTATGTTATCTCATTTTAGTGCACTGTGTAAATAATTGAGTGATTGGTTACACTAGTCACTAAAATAGGGCATATCGAATCTAATTTTACATTAAGTTATCACATTTATGTCTAGGGGGATCATTAATCCCTATTTGATTTCTAAGTGCAACTAATCAAGTAATTTGTTGCCCAAGGCAATTAAATAGGTCATATCAAGTCTAAATTTCCATTATGTTGTTGTTATTGTGTTTTGGTGGCTTCATATGCCCTATTTTAGATCGCAATGCAATGAATCGAGTGATTGGTTACCAATGCACTTAAACATCACATATCAAGTTTGAATTTATAGTAGGTTGTCAAAGTTGTGTTTAAGGGGCTCGATATACCACATTTGAGTGTTTTTGTAATGAATTGAGTGATTGGTTGCATGGGTTATTCAAATAGGACATATTGACTCCCAATTTATAGTAGTTTTTTTCACTTTTGTTTAGGGGGATAGATTTTTCCTATTTGAGAACTTTTTGTACATGTTTTAACTAGGTTTATATGTGCATGATCACTTAGGAAAGCTGAAATTAGGTATGCATGCATAGATTTGACCTTCAAAAGTGTGCAGAAGACTTGGAAATAACTTTTCCAAGGTTGAAACCCTAATAGGGTATGCAATAATTGAAAACCTTCAAATAAAAAAAATGTGGAGTGTAATTCACTAAGTTGACCCCAAACATCTCCACAATGACTAAATGTTATCTATGTATCCAATACTCCAATGAGAGAATCAAACACACATAGTTCTCCCACTTAGTGTGCTTTGTGAAATTGTGCTTGTTTGATTATATGAATGCATCTAGAAATGGATTGAATACTTGATCATGATTTTATTTGGGTATGGATAAAACAATCTTGTGACTTGGTTGAGGACTACTTTTAATTATTAGAATCAAAATTGGGAAGAATAAAGAATTTTTTCTCAAATTGCACTAGTGTCAATATGCCTCTATATTGAAATTACCAAGTGGTAGAATAAGTGACTTGAGTGTGCCTTTATAACAATCCAAAAGGGAAAACCACATGTTAGGAAGCCTCAAAACACAGATGATAGGATAAGAGATGGTTTAATTTTAAAAATTATTTTAAGAGGACCAAGGGACATGATCATCCCATAGGGACAAATCCAACTACCATTATTATCTTTATTGGTTGTTCTTGTTATTTAGGGAAACACATGAAACTTGGATCTGGGTTTGGACATACATATGCTTAAGGGTATTTTTAGTAATCAAAGTACTTGTGTAGGTGATAGATAACAAATTGAAATATAAAATCTGTGCATATATGAGACAAGTTTACAACATCATTTGGCAAAGACCAAGGTTCACTTTGGTCATTGGATTTGATTCTAATATATGATGGCTTGATATGCATGGTAGTTGAAAGGCCTAGGATATTGGATGTGCTTTTTGAAATGATATTTTTTAACTCCCAATGTTTGATACTAATCTCAAGATGGAGTCAAGAGGTACTAAGCTACGATTGAGTATTGACAAGAGCACTCATCTGCTTAATACTAGATAGATTATTTGGTACTAGACCTATTGAATACTAGCCATAGAGAAAACTCAACTGATTAATGAAATATATAGATATAGATATGGCTGGGCACTAACTTCATTATTTATGCACTTGAATCCCCTCTCTCCATATGGTCTGGGGAGAGGGAGATATCGATATAAGTGATTCTATATGATCTTAAGAAAATAAGGTTTGAAAGCATTTGCCTCCACCCGAAATAGTATTGGTATTGGTAGTGTCTTATATGAGTTTGGAATGATATAAGTGTTGACTAATTTTTGGTCCTATAGGCCAATAAATGGGCACCCCTCTTCTTTTATTGCAAGGGTCTTTCGATCCAGGTTCTGGCTAGTTCATCCCTCAGTTGCCTTGTGCATATTTTTCTCTGTGAGGTCATTTTTTCATGAAAAAACCAAGCGTTTTCCTCTTTTGATTTCTATGTGATTTTGGGTCTGACAGGGCAAGTAAATTGCTTTAGAGGTATTTTTATTGATAAAATGGACCAAGTTCAAAAGGCCGAATGATCATTTTCAAAAGCGTGAAGGGTAGGTGCCCTTGCGAGGGGCACTTAGGTGACAAGCATAACCTTTGTAATTCTTCTGAAAGGTAACTTTAGAGACCAAGGAGCCCTTGCGGGGGGTAGGTGATAAACAAAGTGGGCCTTTTTCAAAAGTTTGAAGGGTAGCTTTGGGCTTAAATTTCCCTTGCGGAGGGTAGTCAATTAAAGCAAAAGGGCCAAAATAGAAAGCCCAAAAGGAACTTTCCCTTCAAAAAAGTGATAGGCCAAAGGAGAATTCCTTCAAAAAAAATTTGCGAAAGAAATCCAAGGAAGAAAACTCGAGGAAGAATTATTTTGGATTAAATATCTGAAGGAATTCCTTTAGACATTTGTTTTGGAGAAATACGATGGTTGCAAAAAGTTTGAAAAAAATTGGAAGACCAAAAGTCTGAAGGGTAGGTGTCCTTGCAAGGGGTGCATGGGTTTGAAAGAGGACCTTTTCAATTTTTTTAAAGGGTCACTTTCCCTTCAGAAAATTTTGTGTTCAAAATATGGAAGGAATTATCCTAGTGGGTGATGGGCCCGTGAACATCAAATTCAAGGTGGTAAACTAGTTGTTGGGATTCAAATGTCTGGTGAAAGGCCCATGAATGTCAAATTCAAGGAAGTTAGCTATTGGAAAAGATCAAAGGGGAATTCTTTTAGACATTTTGTCTGAAGGAACTCATAAGTAGAAGCCTGAAGGCTTGTCAAAGGAAGGTAAAAAAATAATAAGCCCAAAGGAGAATTCTTTCAGACAAAATGTCTAAAGAAATTCCTTCAAACATTTTGGTCGAAGGAATTCAAAGCCCGAGAGCCTAAATAATGGATGAGCAAGTGAGCGAAGAAGCAAGCCTAGGGAAATAATAAGTGTCGAAAGCCTAAATTTCTAGGCAAAGAAGGGGAAAACAAGGTGGGAACCCAGAATATGGCCACACACATATAAGACAAAAGCTCAAAATGCTCTAGGTGGTGTAGCAAGTCAAAGCACAATGATGAACCAGACCAAGGCAAGTGGCATAAGAGTCATCAATAAGAGAAGTAAATGCATTAAGGTGAAATAGTCTCCCCCAAAAAACCATTAAAAGGATTGGTTGTGAGCATTGAAGAGAGCAGCCCATGTTTCCTTATTTTTCCATTAATGAACATCTAGTTGCACTCAACATTGAAGAGAGCATGGCCCAGTTAACATAAATAGGGGATGGACTTGTCAGTTTCTAGGAGGAGTAACCCATGCTCTTGCAGGCCTAGATAGCAAGGGTAGTGACTTAAGCACCCACAACATGGCTTTGCCATGCGCAATTAAGGAGAGACAATAGCAACATGGGCTAATTATTTACTGCAAGAATGTTTAATACAACATGGGTGTCATTCCCTTGACTAGTTAATGATCTTTTTCCAAGCTCTTTATATAATTTTAACTTCTCATTTTGAGGAGGGATCTCTTAGCATTGTATGGTGAAGCCCTAAATAAATTTACCTTGAATCAAAAGAAGCATTTTACCTCCATTTGAGCTTGCACTTTTGCATATGTTTATGGTACATCTTAGGTTCAGTCATTTTCTTTAATGTATTCATAGGTTTATACCATCATATCTAGTGTATTGTGAATTCTTTTTTGCAGGTCAACAAGAAGTGTCCAGATTAAAGTATAGGTGCAGGTAAATAGACTGTCCAATAATGTTTCTTTAGAATACATTTGGTAGTTTCTTCCTCCCTATACCTCCATAGGATCTCCTATTCAAACACTGATGTAGTCAGTTTCTCATTTGAATGAAGTGTCTATTTGCTTCTTTTGGTGTGAAGTGTAGGTAAAAGCTGAGTAGATCAATCAGTTTGGTGCATCCCCACATTAGTTAGGTTCTATTTTTTAGTATCTCTTTCTTTTTTCACCCCCCCATTATTAGTAGTAGGGAATCTAGGGCCTCAAGGTGCATCAAGGGGAGCTAGCTCCTAATCTAGAGATTCATTCCTCAAATTTGCCTCCCACAGTAAGAGAAATGTATCCATTGTGCCACGTGGAGGAAGGGAGCTGAGTATCATTTTAGAGGGTGCAATCCACAACGTCAAATTTTTTTGGCATGCCCGGTGGGACCAAATTTTTTAAGTTTCAGGATTGGTGCTGGTCTTGTTACTATAAAAAAATCCAAAAAAAGGAGCTATAATCCAACATCTGGTGACTCCATTTTAGTAACTCAATCTCTAGTTAATGATCATCCTAGCATCCCATGCCGAAGGTCACCACAAGATATTCTTCTAAGGGTGTCCCTTTTGAATTTATTGAGTTGCCTTTGAACTCAAAAAAAAGGCTAAGGTTTTCAACTACTCATCCTTATGTATCAAGCCACTTTCCCAAATCAGCCATAAAATACACCTATTCAAGGAGACCCTAGTTGAATCTTTCCACATCCATGGATTTCCATTTTGTGGCATTCAATGGTCAGAGTCCCTTGAACCTTCAATAGTATGACCCAATTCTAGGTATAACTCTCAAAAGTGTTCCCCTCTTTAGTAGAGAGGGCCCAATAACTACTATTGAGAATATCAAAAACATATCCAACCTCTGAAATATTCATAATATCACTGAGGAAAATATAGCCATCAGATTTTTGGCCTTGTCCTTCAAAGGGAAAGTTTTGGAATGGTATGGGACCTTGCCTATGAATTCAGTTGGCTCATAGAATGAGTTAGGGACCCTCTTGACAAATAAGTTTGGGAAAAAAATGACCATTTATCTCTAGCTGAGCAACTGACCACCATGAAGAGAGCCCCATATGAATTTATGCAATATTTTAACACTAGGTTCTAAAAGACTTGGGACAGAATCCCAATTCTTGTGAGGCCAACCCCAAGCTATGCTTTCCTTTACTACTTGAAGGCCCTGAATAGTGACATTGTTGTCATGATATAGTCCATAGGTGGGCATATTTTGCCCACTACTCATGAAATATCTATAACTGTTAAGAATTACCTGGTTCAAGCAGGAAAAATAGCTCTTAGAACTCATATGCCACTCTTTTTTGATTTATAGCACTCAGTTCAGCCTATTGTGCCCACTCTAACTCCTCTACCTAATCAAGTCCAGCTGGCTGCTACCCCTGCAAATGATCTCCATAAAGTTAAGAGCCTATTACAGAGTGTTATCAATGAATTAGTTGCCTTTAAGAGGCAACAAGCTTAGAGTTATAGGCCAAATCAAGGCTCTAATCCAAATGCCCCCTCATCTTCTAAGGCTCTCATCCCCACTCAAAATAATTTGGTACATGATTAGCCTAATTATCCACCCTTGGGGCATGGTCAAGAATAGGTTGTTTATGGCAATGAGCTACCGAATTAAATCCTGACCACACAAGGTGATTAGGCAACCCAATTCTCAAGTTTTGAGATGTCAACATAACTTGGGATGGATGGCAGGTAGGCTCAATCTAATTCTACTCTTATGAACCATCTAGAAGGGAAGTTCTATGTAGTCAAATATGTGGGGGACACAAGTTACCAGAATGATTGTGTTACATATGTGGGGTACACAAGTTACCAGAATGATTGTGTTGCAGCCAACATCAGGTCTAAAAGGAGAGCTATGGATGAAGCTTAAGAATCTACTCTGGCACCTATAATGTCTCTTTCATCACAAGTAAATCAAAAATTTCCCAATTACAGACCATCGGTTGTAACTTCAACTCCTCAGGTTGCACCATAAGTTAAAAATGTCCCCAAGGAGATCTCCAAGGGAGGCAATCCTTCAATCAATGTGGTGGAATAAATGGAGAATCTGCACATGAACATCTCATTATGGGAATCTTTAACACTACCAGGGTAAAAATATATACTCCAAAAGGAATTGCAAAGGTTAGGTGAGCAAGCTGTCTCAGCCAAAAATGATAATGTGTTGATAGTGAATGGGGCTCCTCCCATGGGAGGTCAAACAAATAAGGATGAGAAGGTCCCTCCTTCTATTTGTCCTTGATTATTGGTGATTTCTTGGTCCATAACTACATTATTGATAGTGGAGCAAGCACCTCAGTTATACCCAAATGCATAGCTGATAAGCTAAGCCTCAAATATGAGTAAATGATCAAAGGAGTTCTGTAGTTAGATGGATCATTCGCCAAGACCTTGGGAGTGGTAAGATGCTTGAATCTAACTCTCCATGCCTGTCTGACCTTCTCAATTCCACATGATGTGGTAGTAATAGATGTTCCTCCTTACTTCACTCTCTTCTTATCCAAGGATTTCACGTCTAAGATAGGTGGATACGTGGTAGCCAATTGGTCTTACATGGTTTTTAGGACAAAGTATGGAACTAAGGTGAAGATTGAGTTGGAGCCTATCCACAAAGATCTCTTGGAGCCATACTCACCCAAAACAATGAATGTAAACTACACCATCATTGATGAAGAAGAGTTCCAGATGGACCAATCTCCATCTTCTTTCCTTGTAGGAGTTGCTGACCTACTCCTAGATGAATGGAGAAATGATAATTCTGAGCATGATCCTTACAAGTTCATCAAAGAAGCTGGTCTTGGAGTCTACTACATGCATGAGAAAGATGCTTTCATGCCAAATTTAATGAAGGTAGATGAAGAGTATTGTGGTTTGTGGCATCTATTCTTTGATGGATCTAGAAGAAAGTTGGGCACTGGCAGTGGAGCAATGCTAGTTTCACCTTTAAAAGAGAAATACTTCTCAGCTTTCAGGTTCTAGTTCTCCTACACTTATAATGTAGCAGAGTATGAATCCCTTGTTCATGGTCTAAAATGGGAAAGTAAGAGAGGAATCAAATAATTGCAAGTGTTTAGAGACAGTGAGTTGATTGTGAAAGAAGTGAAGGGTCAAAACTTGACCAAGAACTCCCTACTCAAGTCTTATAAGCACAAAGTGGGGGACCTAATGGAGAGCTTCACTACTTTCAACGTCATTTTCAGCCCAAAAGAGGAGAAAAAACATGCAGATAAACTAGCAGTAGTTGGTGCTCAGTTTGATATCCCAAAGGGGGTGAGACAAAGCAAGAATCAACACCATTTAAAGGTGATAGTGAGGTCCTCCATACCAAACAATGTCACCAATTGACATGTGTTTGAAGGTGACTAGAAAATAGTACTTTTTTTAGGAGGATGCTGATTTTGCTTCTAAAAATTAGTCCAAGCTACAACAACAGTATGATGGGTAGATTATTCAGCTAAAGACCAATAGGCTTCCCAAAGGTTTGGTAACTCTTGAGAGCATCTTCAATGAGGATGACCAACTCAAGAAGGACAAAGCAAGCATGTCAACCAAGAAATAAAATTATGAGATGGTAGAGATATACAAGGATAAGTTGCTTTCACTTGGGAAGGTATGTACCAATGAAGAAAAGCATGCTTTCATTATGTTATGCCAAGAGTTTGTCAATGTCTTTGCTTGGGAGTATGGTGATTTGAAGGGGTTTGACCCAAGCTTGGCCCAACACACCATTGAGCTGGAAGAAGGTGCTAAACCCATCAAGAAAAAATAAAGGCCAATCAATCCAAAGATTGAGCCTCTCATGAGGAAGGAACTCACCAAGCTGATCAAGTCTAGGATCATCTTCCCTACCAAATACTCTTCTTGGCTGGCCAATTTGGTCCCTGTTAGGAAGAATAATGGAGAGAACAAATTGTGTGTGGATTTTAGAGACTTGAATAGAGTTTTATTAAGAGATCACTATCCCCTCCCAAGTATGGAGTAGATTCTTCAGATGGTAACAGGCAGTGAAAGACTCTCCCTCCTGGATGGTTACTCCAAATACAATAAAATTCTAGTGCAATATTGTGACCAGTACAAGACAACCTTCACCACTAAGTGGGGAACTTTTACCTACATGAATATTCCAATGCTATGGATATGGATTTCCAAGGTTTGATAAATGACATTGTACTAGTTTATCTTGATGATGTGATAGTTTTCTCCAAGGAGGCAAGTGAACATTTGAAACACCTGAGGTAAATGTTTGAGAGGTGTAGAGAGTTTGACATCTCTCTCAACCCAAATAAATATGTGTTTGTTGTCTATGAAGGCAAACTCTTGGGCCATGTCATTTCAAAAAAAGGCTTATCCATTAATTTAGAAAGAGTGCACACCATCTTAGCATTTCCCTTGCCTAAACACAAGAAGGGCCTATAAAGCTTCTTTGGAAAAATAAAGTTCATTAGGAGATTCATCCATAATTTTTCTAAACTAGTCAAGCCACTAAAATCCATGTTGAGGAAGGATGAGATGTTCACATGGACAACAAAGAGAAGAGAAAGCTTTAAAAGTATCAAGCAAGCTATCGCCCTAGCTCCTACCCTGACAAGTCCATAATTCTCCAAGGACTTCAATTTAAACACCTTTGGAAATGAAGAGGTAATCTTTGCTATGCTCACTCAAGCAAATGGTGAGAATTTATAATAGACTCTCACTTTTTTTAGTCAAGGCTTAGAAGGCTACAAGGTTAGATACACGTATGTTGAGAAACAAACACTTGTAGTCATATAAAGTCTAAAGAAGTTTAGACATATGTTTTCTAATAGAAAGATTCACATCACGGTGCCACATCCTAGTGTAAAAGACTTCTTTCTGAGCCAAGACTTGAATGAAAAAATGGCAAGGTGGATCACCAAAGCAATGGAGTATGACGTAGAGATCAAGACCATAAAGATGCTAAGGGGAAGAGGGATATGTGAACACCTCATTATAGAATACATAGAGCTAAAGGAGGATGTTTTGGTATTCCATGATGAAGCTGTAGTAGAAGTACCTGCAATCATGAAGAGTTGGGCACAAGACATGGTTCATTTCCTTTAAATTGATGAGTGTCCACAAGGTCTTGATAGGACCAAGAGGAAGTAATTTAGACTCCAATCTCTTCCTTATGTCCTAGTTGATGGAGTCTTATTCAGAAAGATCTTTTTAAGGGTACTCTTGAGATGCATTAATTTAGACCAAGTCAATAGGGTGTTGTCCAAATTCCATGATGGACCAACTGGTGGCCACTTTGCTCCCAATGCCATAGCTACAAGGATTATGAGCGATGGATACTTTTGGCCCAGTTTGTTCAGAGACAATCATGCTTGGGTGAGGAAATGTCAAAAATGTGCTTTATTTGATGGGAAGTAATGACTGGCTGCAATGCCTCTTCATTCTATTCAAGTGGAACAACCATTCATGCAATGGGGTTTGTACTTCATAGGACTGATCAACCCTCCTTCTATTGCTAGCCACAAGTGGGTCTTGACTACAACATATTATTTCACAAGATGGGTAGAATCCATCGCTTTGAAAAAGGCCAATGAGAGTGCAATCCTAGACTTCTATGAAGGCATAATGATGAGATTTGGGGTCCCAACCACAATCATTTCAAACAATGCATTAGCTTTTTTGGGAACAAAGACAAGTGAGTGGGCATTAAAGTATGGCATCTATCTCAACACTTATTCCAACTACTACCCACAAGGGAATGGGTTAGTCGAGTCCACAAATAAGAACCTGATTAGGATCATTAAAAGGATAATGGAGGAAAATCAAAGGACTTGGTATGTCAGGTTGAAGACAACTCTTTGGGCAGATAGGATCACTCCAAAGAGGGTGATTGGGAATTCACCATATAAACTTATATATGGAAAGGAATCTAGAATTCTTATTTCACTTAAGTTACCAGCCTTGGATCTTTCCCATTAGCTGCAATTGGTGGAAAGGAATAGCCTGGGAGTCAGGTATTGTGAGCTAATGGATCTTCAAGAAGCAAGAGACCAAGTCATAGATTCAATGACTAGTTGCCAATAGAAAATAAAGAAGCATTTTGATAAAAGGTCTACACCAAGGATGTTCTTAGAAGGTGACATTGTCTTGAAGTGGGATAAGGACCGAGCCAAACTTGGAAGGCACACAAAGTTTGACGCCTTGTGGAGTGGACCATATGTCATCACCTAATGCAAGCAATATAATGGTTTCCAACTCTCTAAGTTGGATGGTGAAGAGCTATATATCCCAGTTAATGGGATATATATTAAGCATTGTCACTAGCTTTCTTTTGTCATGTACATAGTTTTCATGTCTTTTCTTTATTTTCCCTAAGTGTTGTTATGCATCTCTGTAGTGTTTTTATCCTTTGCGTGTGTTTTAATTGTCATTTGGGGTAAAATATTTGTTGGTCCTTAGTTTTTTACAAGGCTGTGAAAACTTTTCAAGCTGCACCCTGACTCCATGCCCAATGGAATTTTAGGCCATCGATCTTCTCAAGCATACCATGCATGCTTCCTTTGTGAGTTGTCAAATGTGTTGACCAATTTTTGGTCCTACAGGCTAAGAGTTAGGCACCCCTCTTATTTTATTACAAGGGTCTTTTGATTCAGGTTCTAGCTAGTTCATCCCTTAGCTACCTTGTGCAGATTTTTCTCTGTCAGGTCATTTTTCCATGAAAAAACCAAGTGTTTTCCTCTTTTGCTTTCCAAGTGCTTTCGGGTCTGATAGGGCAAGTAAATTGCTTTAGAGGGATTTTTATCTGAAAAATGGACAAGCTCAAAAGGCTGAAGGATCGTTTACAAAAGGTCGAAGGGTAGGTGCCCTTGTGGGGGGCACTTAGGCGACAAGCATGACCTTTGCAATTATTCTTAAAGGTAACTTTGGAGACCAAGGAGCCCTTGTGAGGCACAAGTGATGAGCAAAGTGGACCTTTTCAAAATTTTGAAGGGTAGCTTTGGGTTCGAATTGCCCTTGCAGAGGGTAGCTAGTTGAAGCAAAAGGGGCAAACCAGAAAGCCCAAAAGGAACTTGCCCTTCGAAAAAGTGATAGGCCAAAGGAGAATTCCTTTAGACTTTTTGTCTGAAGGAAATCCAAGGAAGAAAACTTGAGAAAGAATTCTTTCAGACAAAATGTCTGAAGGAAGTCCTTTGGATTTTTTTTTTGAATAAATACAATGGTTGCAAAAAGTTTGAAAAAATTCAGAAGACCAAAAGTCCAAAGGGTAGGTGTCCTTGCGGGGGGTGTGTGGCTTTGAAAGAGGACCTTTTCAATTTTTCCAAAGGGTCACTTTCCCTTTGGAAAATTTCATGTTCAAAATTACAAAAGAATTGTCCTAGTGGATTACGGGCCCAAGAACATCAAATTCAAGGTGGTAAACTAGTCGTTGGGATTCAAATGTCTGGTGATGGGCCCGTGAGCATCTAATTTAGGGAAGTAAGTTAGTCATTGGAAAATATCAATGGGGAATTCCTTCAGACATTTTGTCTGAAGGAACTCATAAGTGGAAGCCCAAAGGCTCGTCAAAGGAAGGTAAAAAAGTAACAAGCCCAAAGGAGAATTCTTTTAGACAAAATGTCTAAAGGAATTCCTTTGGACACTTTGTCTGAAGGAATTCAAAGCTCGAGAGCCCGAAGAATGGATGAGCAAGCGAGTGAAGAAGTGATCTTAGGGAAATAATAAGTGTCGAGATCCTAAATTACCAAGTAAAGAAGGCAAAAATAAGGTGGGTAACCCAGAATGTGGCCACGTGAATATAATAAAAAACCTCAAAATGCTCTAGGTGGCATAGAAAGTCAAAGCACAAGGATGAACCAGACCAAGGCAGGTGGCACAAGAGTCATCAACAAGAGAAGTAAATGCATTTAGGTGAAATAGTATCCACGAAAAAACCATTAAAATTATTAGTTGTGAGCATTGAAGAGAGTGGCCCATGTTTCCTTATTTTTCCATTAATGAACAACCAGTTGTGCTTAGCATTGAAGAGAGCATGGCTCAGTCGACATAACTGGGGGATGGCCTTGTCATTTTCTAGGAAGAGTAACCCATGCTCTTACAGGCTTGAACAACAAGGGCAGTGACTTAAGCACATATAACATGGCTTCTCCATGCGCAATTAAGGAGAGATAGTAGTAGCATGGGCTAATTATTCACTACATGAATGTTTAATATAGCATGGGTCTCATTCCCTTGACTGGTCAATGATCTTTTTCCAAGCTCTCTATATAATTGTAACTTCTCATTTTGAGGAGGGATCTCTCAGCATTATATGGTGAAGCCCTAAAGAAAATTACCTTGAATCAAAAGAAGTGTTTTACCTCCATTTAAGCTTTAACTTTTTCATATGTCTATGGTATCATCTTATGTTCAATCATTTTCTTCGATGTTTTCATAGGTTTATACTAGCATATCTAGTGTATTGTGAATTCTTTTCTGTAGGTCAATGAGAAGTGTCCAGATTGAAGTATAGGTGCAGGTGAACAAACTATCCAATAGTGTGTCTTTAAAACACCTTTGGTAGTTTCTTCCTCCCTATACCTCCATAGGATCCCCTGTTGAAACATTGATGCAGTCAGTTTCTCATTCGAATAAAGTGTCTATTTGCTTCTTTTGGTGTGAAGTGTAGGTAAAAGCTGAGTAGACCAATTAGTTTGGTGCATCACCACATTAGTTAGGTTATATTTTTTATTATCTCTCTCATTTTTCACCCTCCCATTGTTAGCAGTAGGAAATCCAGGGCCTCAAGGTGCATCAAGGGGAGCTAGCCCCTTATCTAGAGATTCATTCATAAAATTTGCCACCCATAGCAAGAGGAATGTCTCCATTGTGTCACGTGGAGGAAGGGAGCTAAGTATCCTTTCAGAGGGTACAATCCACAACATCAATAACAATATAAATCTATTTTATGTGAGTCTGGAATAAAGTGGTCAGGTCATGCATGCATGAGATTGGAATTGATGCTTGTGTGGATTGACCCATCTATGTGACATTTGTTTCAGAGTGAACAATATCTTTTTTGGATGACTCTTGAATGGTGTTTCATTATTTTGATAGAGTGTACCAAGGTGATTATCCCCATTCACATCCGTAGATTAGGTAGGGCCATGATGGATTAATTTAGGGAGATTATCGTATGATTTCCAAAATAGAAATAAGATAATATCAAGTCGATTGTGTTATCTAAATAATAAAAATTGGAGTGATGACTGGATCAATCAAAAATCAAGGTAAAATGTTCAAATGATTGGATTTATGTCCACAAAGGATCCCCTACCAGATCAAACCATTCTATTTCAAGACTATGATAGAGTCAAGGGGTGAGCAAGTTGATAGTCCCACTACTAAGAGTTTGAAGCAAAGTGATTTTGAGCCGATAGACCTAAACTACTCTTCCCTGATGATGAGTGCATAAATGTTATCTTTATCTACATAAATGATTAAGTGCTTGATTGAGTACGTAAATTCTATCTCTATCTCCCCAGTATAGAGATAGAAAGGAAACATGTCAAATGTTATCCCCATCTTGACCTATCTATCTATCTATTTATGGGAAGTGGGTGGTGCATAAAGGACCTGACCCAACCTATAGTCATCAATTGAGTGATCTACTCGACTGACCCCTATTGTGAACTATGGGAGGTTGAGGCACAAATGCTATCTCTCAATCCCTAAATGATGCACTTGTTATATACATTTTATGATACACAGATAATAGCTCGATTGCATTTCTATCCATTTTCATTAGTGAATCAATGCGATTAGTTCTCGTGAGAGCTATGAGGTTATATTATGACTATAGGTATGATACATATTGCATTCTATAGGTCAATCACTTATTCATATCGATCAACCCATTGATCCAAAATACCACAAAGTATTTAGGAATTGGGCCTGAATCCATCTTCGCATGCCTTTTGCTAACCCACAATGAATAACATGATTATGAGATGAGAATGACACCACCTAAAATAACATGGTTATGAGATGGTAATAACACCACCTAAAATGGTGTTAGAATTATAACCTAGATCATGAATATAATATGGGAATAGTGGTATAGGTAAGGAAACCCTATATTATATATCTAAAAAGGGAAGGTCGGTTTCAAATGGTCAAATCACGAGGTCATTAACAATGTCATTTCCTAGTCAACTTGAGAGATACATATCCAAATCGTTGGTTCACTGAGAAAATATAGATAGGTAGGAGAGGTCATTTATGGACTAAGGTCATGTGCTTTATTGGACATGTGTTGCTATACCTACCTACACACACACACACACACAGAGGTTTGAAGTACATCGACATAATGGGTTAGCAAGTGAATGGTCGGTGATTGAATGAGAATGCACTATTGTGAAAAAATGATCTCAACCTACATGCATAATTTTTCACTGGAATGAATAGACCTGGATCTCAATAATATGGTAACATGATTGCATGGATGTGATCACATGAATCATCTTACCAACATGATATCAAATGGGTTGAGTGCATAAATGATCCATATAAAAACATGATCTATGTTAACATGGATGCATCATCCATGTAATATGATGGTAAATGTTAAAATTCATCAACTTATCTTGAATGATACATCTAACCCTAAAAATAAATATGACAACTTATCTTTTACTTCTTTCTTTTCACCTTTTCCTATTTGCATTTGGGGACATTTATCATCTATTAAAACAAAGGCAAAGGAAGAATTGGGTTGTGGGTCTAACCTCCTAGACACTTTTGCACCCTATTATTAGTGTAGACCCAAAATATATGATTTCATTAATGAGTAAGTGGGAGAGAGACATATAGAAGTGACTCACTCTAGTAACCCCATCCATCGATATAGAGATAATGAGTACCACCTTAACCTATCCTATTCTATGATCATTTATTTTACTGAAAATAGAAACAACCCATATCATGAGATCATACAAACCCAATTTTTATTCTCTCATTAGTGAACCTCAACATACATAAGTGTTAATCCAAATATGTAGGGTTTGACATACATGCTACTACCTATGATCTTTCACTTACCGACCCCCCACAATATTGATGGTGTTTCTTAGTTACCCTATTGACCATTACATTGTATGCTATTTTTATTATTTTATAATTTTTATACTTCAGGCCAAATTCCTAAATACTTCATGAGATTTTTTATCAATGGTTTAATCAATATGAATAAATAATTACCCTGTGGCATGCAAATTATAGAAATACCTATAGTTTTGGTCTTGTAGCTCTCATGAAAACTAGTTACACCAATTCATTGATGAAAATAGACATAAGCACAATATATCTATTATCTACGTAACATGAAACATATATAACATATGCATCATCATGGGGGGATCAATAGAAGGCATTTGTGCCTTGACCTCTCATAATTTGCAATAGGGGTCGATCAAGTAGAGCACTCAATCGATGACTATAGGTCATGTCAATTCATTTATGCACCACCCACTTCCCTATATATATAATGTTACATCCTGATTCCTCATTGGGCAAACTTGCTAGATTATCCATGGATATCCATAGTTGATAAATTTAGATTTGGCTATTTTTAACTAAGCCAAAAGATAAATGTTGATATGGGGTAATAAGATATTGCTTAGGTTACATGATCACCCTGCTATGAGTTAGATGTAAGTAAATGTTTACTTTATGATCATGTTAATTTATTATTTTAGCTATATTTTATGATGAATATATAACATGAATGTAATGGTATAACTATCTATTTTGTTGTAAGGTGGATGCAAGAGAATATATCTCTCAAGCATGTCAGAGTGAGAGCATCATTAGAGAGGGTGGGGTAGATGGAGACATCGAAGGTCTACAGAGAGTTGATGGTACCCTACACACACACACACACCACATAAGTAATTTATGTTAGATAGATAATCTAAATGATTAGTGTTAACATCTTTCTTATGTTATTTGCATTACAATAATTATTTATGTGTGTGTGTTAGTCTAGATTTATGTTTAGATGATATAATCTCATGAGTATATTGCATTGTGAATGCTAATGTGTGTTATGATGTGTCATTGTATTCATTATTATTAGTGGAAAATGTTGTGAATTGTGTTGGCACTACCGTATGTAGGTTATCCAACTTGTCTTAGTCATAATAGCTAGTTATCTTTATGATATTGAAAATATTAGTATTTAATGTAACATTTGGCTATAAGAAATAGAGGATTGAATTCATTAACAATTTAACAGGTTAATTATTACTAAATAATTATTGTGAATTAGTGGCACTTGTTGGCCAATTTTGGCCCATATACCAAGCTTTGCCTAGGTGGATCAAGTTGCTAATAGATGAGCAAATGAACAGATGTCTCGGATGAAATGAGTGGACCAGAGAGATATCATAGTTCTCATAAAGCTTTTGAAACACTTTAAGATTGCTTAAAGCATATTTTATCAAATTCTAAGGGACAGGTCTACAGAGTAAAGAAAAAGGTTCTTGAGCAATTTTCATGGTGAAACCAAGTAGTTCAAGAATTTCAAGCATGAGTCTAGAAGATATACAAAATCCATCAGAAGATATATGAACTCCATTTGAAGATCTATAGACTCCATCAGAAGATCTACAAACCCCATTTGAAGATCTATGGACTCCATCAGAAGATCTATAACTCCATCAGTAGAGCTGCTTTCTTAAATTGCCTTATAAGTTGAAAATAATGGAAAGTCCATAGTAAGCAAGTTTGAAAAAACTCAATGAAGCAAGAAGAAACATTGCCTTATAATTTTTTTGGGACTCTCAGGACTCTCCTTTTCTTCACCAAGTGCTTTCTTTTGGAGTTTTTGTTCGAGCTAAGGAAAGGAATTTCTTCAGACATTTTATTTGAAAGAAAGGCTCGAAGGACAAGTGTTTGTTCAAAACGTCAGGAATTGTTTCAAACATTTTGTCCAAAATATTTTTTCGAAGGGTAATTTTCATTTTACCTAAAGGAAATGGCCCAGTTTCAATTTTTTTGAAGGGTATGTTCCTTTCGGAAGGGTCTATTTAAAAAAAAATCTGAAGGGCACTTTCAATGTTCTGAAGGGCACCTAAAGAATTCTAAAGGGCACTTGGAAGGAGTATGAGGAGATATTTATATAGACAAATTCTTTGAAGGAAAGTGCCCAAGTTCAAAAATAAATGGACATTTTCAATTTTTATAAAAGGTATGTTCCTTTCAGAAAGGTCCATTGTCAAGAAGCTGAAGGGTACTTTTCATTTGTAAAAGTGCCCCAACTGAAAAGCTGAAGGATTTTTCTTCGAAAAAGTTCCCAAGTTCAAAAGGCCTGAAGAAGATGTTTAAAAGCAAAGACCCCAAGGGAGTTGAGCCAAACAAAAGTCTAAAGAAATTTTGTAGGAAAAAAATCTTGAAGGAAATAGTTCGGGAAAGTGGCATGGCAAAAAGGATTGGTTCAGACAAAAAGTATGAAGGAATTCCTTCAAAAGGATTGCCTTCAGGAGAAAAGTCCAAAAGAAAAGGATCTTCAAAAAAAGCCGAGCAATGAGAAGCTCGAAGGAATGAGTAAAATAGAAAGTTATAGAAGTAAAATTGTAGAAAAGAGTCCAAAGTGGCAAAAGAAAGTAACCCAAAGAAATAATCAGGTAAGTAGTAAGTATTAAGGATAAGTAAAAAAAAGAGGTGACACTTGTTAGGATTACACGGACCTAGATCAACAGAGCAAAATAATTCAAATGGTAAGGGGATTCCAAGATTTGACATGTGGCAAGAAATGGAATGTGTCGACAAGTCAGGAGAAGGATCCAAGGGATCACGATTGATCATGCATTCAAATCCAATAGAGTGAATACACAAGTGGGGTTGGTGAAACAAAGCAGATCAATGGCATAAAGGACCAAATGACTAAGGCAAATGCAGTAGAAGTAAATATGATCCAAGTTGAACCAAGATGATAATAATAACCAACCCCTATCATTAAAGTTTGTGAAGGAAACAAAATATTTATTCGCACCCACTTGTACAAAGTGGGTGAGTGACTTAAATGGAGATGTACAACCATGCTTTTGGTCATGCCCTCAACAAGTTGTCACCTAGAACATTTCCAATCATGATGCTACACAAGCATGGAGATTTCATCTTCACAAAAAAGAGAATTAATGCAGTCAAGGGATCAAAAAGGAAAAGGATTTTTCAATCATTAAGACCCCCCCTCTTTGTCCTTTCAAAAAAGTCCCTCTTCTTTCATCCCTTTTCTGCTATATATACAGGCTTCTGAGCCTAGAAATGGATTCCTCGACTGGTGATAGAGGTACCATGTCAAAATTTCCTTGTAACACTCTCTTGAATCAATAAAAGACAAATTTTTGATTTCCATTGAAGTCAAGTGTGCATTATTGAAGTTTAACTTGCAGAATGTATGTTTTCCCTCATCATCTATGATTTATCTATGCACCTCATTTCAATTTTCTTGGTTTCTTATAGGTTTGTGATGTGTTAGCCTTTGGTACCTTTATAAAGTGTTACGAGTCATAGTGTCTCTCCTATAGACCTATTTCTTCTTTCCATTCAAAGTGCAGCTTCCCCTTTGACCTCCACATAGCTACTCTGCTTGAAACTCTAAAATAGGATCAACTAGTCTTGTTTTGTTTAAGTCTAGTAGTAGTCACTAAGTTTCCTATTCTGAATGTGGATCACTCTCTTTTGGTGCATCACCTCCCTTAGCTTAGATTTTTATTTTTATGTTATCCTTTTATCCCTTTTCCTTAGTTAGTAGTAGATTTTAGCGTGGGAAATGAGAGCTAAAGTGAAGCATCTGAGGAACTAGCCTCATTAAAAATCCTAGAGATTCAACCTCATGACAAGATACCCATAGCTTGAGGTTGTCCCAATGATTATAGCTAGGAGTGAGAGACCTTGGGAAACTCTCCTACAAAGGGTAAAATTCTATCCTACAACAATTTTTGGCATGCATGATGGGACCACTTTTGAGGAAGATTGGCCAAATTTGATGCTGGTTTGATCAATTTATAGTGGTTATAGATTTCATCTTATAGTATCTAGTGAATTCGAAGAACACTCATCAATCTGGTGATAGAGCAGTAGTTATTCTTCATGCCAAAGGTGACTACGAGATCAACTTCTATAGGTATTCCTTTTGAATTTGCTGAATTACTCTTGAACTTAGTAAGAAGGCTAAGGTTCACCCATACTCATCCATACGTAGGAAACCTTCTTCCTAAACCAGTCATAATCTATACTTATACAAGAAGATCTTCATTAGCCCCTCTTGCTACCATGATTCCCTAAAGATATTTTATAGGCTTCAGTGGCCAAAGTCCTTTGAATTTTCCACAATATGACCCTATGCTAGTGGAAGCCCTTAAAAGCATCCCATATTTCATAGGAGACTAAGCCATGAATCCTACTGAACACATCACAGATATAGCCAATTTTTACAATATCCATAATGTCACAGTAGAAAATGTAGCTATTAGACTATTGGTTGTATCCTTTAAGGGAAAAACTTTAGATTGGTATAGAGGTTTAGCTCCTAACTCTATTCAATCATGGGATCAACTAGGAACAACCTTATATAAGAGATTTGCAGATAAGAGTGATCATTTGTCACTTGTAAAATAGTTGACCACGATCAAGAGATCTCCTCATGAAGATATACAAGACTTCAACACAAGATTATAAAAGGCTTGGGACAAAATTCTAGCTACTGTTAGACCATTCCCTAACTTTGCATTCTTATACTATTTGAAGGCTCTAAACAATGACACAGTAGTAATGATCCAATCCATAGGAGGGGACATATTTCTAAACACTTATGAGGTGGCTATTAAAGTAGAAAATTGCCTAGTTCAGGCTGGCAAGCTTACTCCTAGACCCCCAATGCCCTTTTCCCTTAAGATAAAACCATCTCCTGAAGTCATTCCCTCACTTGATGTTATTCTTCCAGCGCCAACAATTGCTGCTATACCTTCACCTAAGTAGGAAAAGGCCTCCACTAGTGGATCAAGTGATTTCCAAGAGAAAAAAAACTACCTAGAGCTTAAGAGCATGCTCCAATCCTTGACAAATGATGTAGTAAATGTAAAAAGGCAGGCTTAGTTCAATAAGCTGTACCAAGCTCCATATCAGTCTTAACAATAATCTAATCAAGGAAATAGACCACCCTTCAAGGGAAACTTCCAAGGTTAGAACAAAGAACAAGGCAAGGACAACCTGGTTATAATAAGCAAAAAAATTACAATCCAAACATTGCAAGCTCTTCCAACACCTTAGTTCCTGTTTAAAATAATATGGCTCAATAGGTTAAAGGGACAATGCTTTGGAATCAGTCTTTATGGAAATCCATTGTCCCAACCAATGTTGCTAACTAGGAATTCAATGACCAATGTCATCAGACTATTTCTCATGGATATAACCAAGCCTTAATGGCTCAAATCATAGAGACTCCCATGATGCCAAGGCCAGGATAGTCTCCACAAGACCAAGGATTTGATCAGGTACCAAACCAACCAGATGATACAATGGTCATCAGTGAACAAAAAGAGTGTTATGCAGTCAAGCTCATGTCTCAGTGTCAACAAATACAAGATTCAAAATAAGGAATATCGGTGATAACTAGGGAGTATTCAAGGAACCTCCTACCACCACTTCTTCATTGTCCAAGCCTAATGAGCTTGCTATCACTCTAAAGATCTCGACACCTCTACAAGGATCATAGATTCAATAAACAACAGTAATGGCTCCCAAATTATAAGCAAAAATTATTAGTACACCAATCAATATTGTTAAACAAATCAATAAATCCAATATGAGTGTACCAATATGGGACATGCTTTCCATGCCTGGTCAAGTGGATATCCTTCAAGAAATTTTTTCCAAGATAGGTGTTACAACAACTGCAGGTAAAAAACCAAGCAAAGAAGCCAAGGTCTTCACTAATGCAGCCAAGGGTCCTATGGAAAAAATGTCAAGTAATGTGTTCAAACCTCCTCCATTCTACATTTCATTAATCATTGGTGACTCCTTGGTGCATAATTGATTGGTAGATAGTGGAGCTAGTAATTTGGTAATGCTAAAGTCTATAGCTAATCAAATGAACGTCAAATATGAGTTGCATACCAAGGGAGTTCTGCAGCTTGATGACTCTTCCACAAAGACATATGATAGCATCAAAGATTTGAATATGACCTTACATGCTTGTCCTAGTGTTTCAATGGCTCAAGATGTGTTGATCCTTGATGTAACTCCTTGCTTTGCATTATACCTCTCTAGAGAATTCAAAACCAAGATTGGGGGTTATATAACAATAGATTATCCTACATGGCATTCAAAATAAGGTATGGGACTAAGGTGTCAATCAAGGCTGAGCTCATGGCACAATTCCACATTGAGCCTCATCAGCTAGATAACATAAACATCAATTGTACCATCCTTGACGAGGATGAATTTACTACTGGCAAGAGTTGAATACTCATCCTGAGGAGTTTCCAAACTTGTTCTTAGATTAGCTATGGGGGGATAACCAATTTCTCAACCCTTTGAAGGGTGTCGAAGAAAGAGACATGGGTGTCTATTTTCTACACAAATAAAATCAACTTATGCCTTCCCTCATTAGACTTAAAGAAGACCTCAATGGTATGTGGAAGTTGTTTTTTATGGTTCAAGGATAAAAAATGGAGTAGGTGTAGGAGCAATGTTGGTTTCCCCTTTAGGTAACAATCATTTCTCTTCCTATAGGTTCCATTTCAGCTGCTCTTCTAATGTAACAAAATATGAAGGCCTAATCCATGGTCTTGAATGGGCTAATAAAAGAGGAATTAAAATGTTTCAAGCTTATGGATACAATGAGCTTATAGTGAACCAAGTTAGAGGCTTGAACATCACAAATAATATTTTGATGAGGTCTTATAAAAATAGAGTGTGGGACTTAATTGAATATTTTGAAGCCTTCAACATTTGAGCTATACCAAGGAACCAATATCAACAAGCTAATAGGTTAACAGTGGCAGGAGCTCAGTTTGATATTCCAACTAAACTAAAAGAGGCCAAGGTTTAGCCACATGTTAAGGTGTGGTGAGGCCATCAGTTCTAGATAATGAAGTCCATTGGTGAGTTTTCAAAAATGATAGACAAATTTCTTGTTTCTTACAGTAGGAAGCAAAGTTTTCCTCAATAAACTAAGGTAAATTTCAACATCAGTATGAAGATCAAATTGTTCAGCTGAAGTCTAACAAACTTCCTAAAGGGCTGGTTACACTTGAGGGCCTTTTCCATGAGGGAGACCATATGAGGAAGGAAAAGATGATAATGTCAACCAAGGAAGAAAAATTTGAGAGAATCCTCATCTTCAAAGACAAAATCATCAAGCTTGGGAAGGTAAGCACCAACGCTGAGAGGCATACTTTCATAGTACTCTACTAGGAATACGTGTTGACCATTTTATGAATCTTGCATGCCAAAATGGGCACCCCCCTTTTTTGTTTGCCTTTCCTTGTTCTTCATGACCTTTTTCCCTAAAACAAAGATTTAACCCTTTAAAAATCAAGGAAAAGTTGCTTTTGTGTAGGTGCAGGTGTTGTCTCATCAAGCATTGATATTTTCCAACACTCACAGAGCAAATAGGGTTCTCAAAATAACATTGCTTGTAAGATTTACAAGTAATAAGAGCACTTGACAAACCCGAAAGGGTCTATGGCTTGTTCTAGTGCAAGTCAAGTTTAGCAAAGTACTTTACTTGCCAATTTTCATGAGTAAAAGCTGAAGAGAAACTCGATAAGGGTCAAAGCAATTTAATTTAGGTTTATGGGATTACTTGAATTATGATCTTTCATGAGTAAGATTCATTCATAAACCTGAAAGGGTAAGGAGGAAGCAATTGGGTTTTTGATATGTCTTTACTTCAAAACTTTTTGAGTAAGTCCTTTAAAAGAACCTGAATTGGTCTTAGACGCTTCTTAAGGCAAGTGTTTTTCCATGGAGGGCACCTACGCATTATTTAGGGTCATTTTAAGTTTCCCCAAAGGGTATGTGCCCTTGTGGGGGGTACTTCAAAGATGAAACAAAACTTTACAAAACTTTTGAAGGGTATGTTTGAAGGTAGAATGGACCTTGTGGAGGGATTTTTGTCAATGTGAGGACTAATAAAAAAGTTTTGAAGGGCAAGTAAAGGTTTGAAATACCCTTGTGGAGGGAATTCGATTGAAGTGAAGGGGATAAAGGCAAGAAGCCTGAAGGGCACTTACCCTTTGAGAAAAGTGATAAGCAGAATGAGTTTTCCTTTAGACAAAATGTTTGAAAGAATTCCTTCGAACATTTTGTCTGAAGGAAAACCAAAGAAGGTGAGCCAAAAGTTGAATTACTTTAGACAAAATGTCTGAAGGAATTCCTTTGGACATTTTATTTGAATAAATTTGACGGTCACAAAAATCCCAAAGGCTGACAATGCAAAGAAGCAAGTCAAGAAGGCAAGGAACAAAGCCAAGGATATTTCCTTTGAACAAAAAAGAAAAGCTTGCATGCAGAAAATACCCACAAAGATTAAACAAGAAAAAAGCAAAGGCCTAAGGAGTAAAAACCCATCGAGAACCCGAAGGCCCGAATGAGTAAAGACAAAGTAGGAGAAACCAATGCAAAGAAGAATTCAAAGGAAAGAGACAAAACATGAGTAAAGACAAGAGTGGAAAAGGAAAAAAAATGCAGAACAGTTCTAGCAGTTGATGAAGTCAAAGGGTAGAATCAAAGACCACTCAGACCAAGATAAGTGGCATAGATAACTCAACCAAGGGAGTTAATATGTTTAGGTAGAATATATCTACCAAAAACTAATAAAATAGATTGATTTTCAAACTATAGAGACCAACATCCTATGTTTTCATGTTTCACCATTAATGTGCATCCAAGTCATGTCTAGGTATTGAAGAGAGCATAGTTGTCACAACAACTCAGAATGGCCTTGTCAGTTGTTGGGGATGGTCTCCCATGCTTTTTTAGCCCAAAGACAATAAAAATGGTGGTTTAGAAAGCCTACAACATGGCTCCCATAGGCAGTTCAAAGAAAGTGACAACAACATGGTCTTTTAGTCTCTGCAAAAGTGTTTAACTTAGCATGGGTTTCCATTCTTTGATTTGTCAGCTATCTTGTTTCCAGTTTTCTATATATTTGTAACTTATTATTTGAGAAAATATCTCTCAAATTATATGGCAAAGCCCTGAAGGAATTTACCTTGAATCAAAAAAAGCATTTTTACCTCCATTAGAGCTTGTACTTTTGCATGTCTATGGTTTATCTTGAGTTAAGTCATTTTCTTTTCATGCTTTCATAATTTTATTCCAGAATATCTAGTGTATTTTGATCTCTTTCTTGCAGGTCAACAAGAAGTGTCCATAGAAGAGTATAAGCACATGTGAACAGGGTTCCATAGTGTGTCTTAGAACACCTCTGGTAGTTCTTACTCTCTGTATCTCCATAGGACCCCCTATTGAAATACTAATGCAAAAGAGTTTCTCATCTTGAATGATAGTGTATGCTTATTGTCCATGGTTCAAAGTTTATGCCAAATCTGAGTAGACCAATTGTTTTGGTGCATCACCTCTTAGCTTAGGTCCCATTTTTAGTATTTTCTTTCCCTTTTCATCCCCCCCATTGTTAGCAGTAGGATATCCAGGGCCTCAAGGTGCATCAAGGGGAGCTAGCCCCTAATCTAGAGATTCATCCCTCACATTTTCCACCCACAGCAAGAGGGATGTCTCCATTGTGTCGCATGGATGAAAAGAGTTGAGTCTCCATTTAGAGGGTGTAATCCAATACATCAACAATTTTTGGCACCCCTAGTGAGACAATTTCTATGTCCTATAAGTTTCAGGATTGGTGCTGGTCTTGATATTGTTAAAAATTCCAAAAGAAGGAGCTATATTTAGCCTCTAGCGACTCCACTGGGGAACAAAGTCTATGGTTAATGACTAGCTTGGCATCCCATGCCAAAGGTCACTACAAGATCTTATTTTGGGGGTGTCCCTTTTGAATTTGTTGAGATACCTTTGAACTCAACAAAAAGGCTGAGATTTGAAAATATCCACCCTTACATAGGAAGCCATTTTCCTAAGCCAACCATAAAATATACCTACTCAAAGAGACCCCTGTTGAATCCTTTCAAAACCATGACAACCCTTAGGGCTTTCCCTTTTGTGGCCTTCAATGGTCAATGTCCCTTGAACCTTTAGCAGTATGACCCAATTCCAGGGATAACTCTCAAAAGTGTTCCTCCCTTTAGTGGTGAGGGCCCAATCATTGATTTCAAGCATATTAGAAACATATCAAACCTCTGTAATATCCATAATATTACTAAAAAAATGTAGCCATTATATTGCTAGCCTTATCCTTTAAAGGGAAAGTTTTGGAATGATATGGGACCTTGCTTGTGAACTTAGTTGGCTCATGGGATGAGTTAGGGACCCTATTGAACTCAGCAAAGAGATTGAGCTCTCTTATCTCTCCATAGGACCCCCTGCTAAAACATTATTGCAAGAAAAGTCTCATTTTGAGTGAAATGTAGGCTAGCTTGTCTTGATTTAAAGTGTATGTAAAATCTGAGTAGACCATCCATTTGGTACATCATCACATAGTTTAGGTTCTAATTTTAGTATTTTTCTCTTCCTTTTCATCCCCCCAATTATTTAGTAGTAGGAAATCTAGGGCCTCAAGGTGCATCAAGGGGAGTTAGCCCCTAATCTAGAGATTCATCCCTCATGTTTTCCACCCACAACAAGAGGGATGTCTCCATTATGTTGCGTGGATGAAGAGAGCTAAGCCTCCCTTCAGAGGGTGAAATCTACCATGTCAACAATTTTTGGCACGCTTAGTGGGACCAATTTCTCTGTCCTACAAGTTTCAAGATTGGTATTGGTCTTGATATTGTTAAAAAATCTAAAGACAAGTGAGTGGGCATTGAAGTATGGCATCTATCTCAACACTTATTCTAACTACTATCCACAAGGAAATGGGTTGGTTGAGTCCAAAAATAAGAATTTGATTAGGATCATAAAGAGGACAATGGAAGGAAATCAAAGGACTTGGCATGCCAAGTTTAAGATAGCTCTTTGGGCAGATGTGATCACTCCAAAGAGGGAAATTGGGAATTCACCATACACACTTGTGTATGGAAGGGAAGCTAGAATTCCTATGTCACTTGAGTTACCAGCCTTGGATCTTTCCCATCAACTACAATTGATGGAAAGTGATAGCTTGGAAGTCAGGTATTGTGAGCTAATGGAGTTTCAAAAAGTGAGAGACTAAGCCATGGATGTCATGACCAGCCACCAACAACAAACAAAGAAGCATTTTGATAAAATGTCTACACCAAGGAGTTTTTTAGAAGGTGAAATTATCTTGAAGTGGGATGAGGACCGAGCCAAGCTTAGAAGGCACACAAAGTTTGACGCTTTATGGAGTGGCCCATATGTCATCACCCAATGCAAGTGACACAATGCTTTCCAACTCTCCAAATTGGATGGTGAAGAGTTACATATCCTAGTCAATGGTATATAACTTAAGCATTGTTACTAAGTTTCTTTTGCCATGTACATAGCTTTCCTTATTTTTCTTCATTTTTCCTAAGTGCTGTTGCACAAGTTTGTTTGTTTTTGTCCTGTTGTGTGTATTTTTCCTTATTGTTTGAGGTGAATCTTTACTGGTTCATAAGTCTTTACAAGACTATAGCCAAATTTTCAAGCTGCATCCTAACTCCATACCCAATAGACTTTTAGGCCAACCAGTCTTCTCAAGCATAACAGGCATACTTTCCCTGCGAGTCACCAATTTGTTGACCATTTTGTGAATCCTGCATTCCAAAATGGGCACCCCTCATTTTTTTCCCTTTCCTTGTTCTTCATGACCTTTTGCCCTAAAAATAGGTCTTAACTCTTTAAAAATCAAGGAAAAGTTGCTTTTGTGCAGGTGCAGGTATTGTCTTATCAAGCATTGGTCTTTTCTAACACTCACAAAGTAAATCAGGTTCTTAGAACAACATTACTTGTAAGCTTTACAAGTAATAAGTAGGAGCACTTGACAAACCCAAAAGGGTCTATAGCCAGTTCTAGTGCAAGTTAGGTTTTGTAAAGTACTTTACTTGCCAATTTTCATGAGTAAAAGTTAAAGAGAAACCCGATAAGGGTTATAACAGTTCAATTTAAGTTTGTGGGATTACTCGACTTATGATCTTTCATGAGTAAGAGTCATTCATAAACCCAAAAGGGTAAGGAGGAAGTAATCAAGTTTTTGAGATGTCTTTACTTCAAAACTTTTTGAGTAAGTCCTTCAAAAGATCCTGAATTGGTCTTAGACACTTCTTAAGGCAAGTGTTTTTCCATGGAGGGCACCTGGACATTTTGTAGCGTCATTTACAATTTCCTCGAAGGGTATCTGCCCTTGTGGGGGGCACTTCAAAGATGAAATAGACCTTTACAAAACTTTTGAAGGGTATGTTTGAAGGCAGAATGGACCTTGTAGAGGGATTTTCATCGACATGAGGACTAATAAAAAAAGTTATAAAGGGAAACTAAAGGCTTGAAATGCCCTTGCGGAGGGCAGTCAATTGAAACAAAGTGGGAAAAGACAAGAAGCTCGAAGGGCACTTGCCCTTCAGGAAAAGTGATATGCAGAAAGAGTTTTCCTTCGAAGAAAATGTCTGAAAGAATTCCTTCAGACATTTTGTTCAAAGGAAAATCAAAGAAGGTGATCCAAGGTCAAATTCCTTCAAACAAAATGTCTGAAGAAATTTGATGATCATAGAAAGCCTGAAGGCCAAAAATGCAAAGAAAAAAGCCAAGAAGGCAAGGAACAAATCCAAGGACATTTGCTTCAGACAAAATGTCTGAAGGAAATCCTTCAGACATTTTGTCTAAAGGAGAAAAAAGAAAAACCCACCCATAGAAAATACTTGCAAAGAGCAAGCAAGAAAAAATCAAAGGCCTCAGGAGTAGAAACCCATCGAGAACCAGAAGGCCCAAATGAGTAAAGACAAAGCAGGAGAAACCAAGGCAAAGGAGAAGTCGAAGAAAAGAGACAAAACATGAGTAAAGACAAGAGTAGAAAAGGACAAAAATGCAAAATAGTTCTAGTAGTTGATGAAGTCAAAAGGCAGAATCAGAGACCACTCAGACCAAGACAAGTGGCATAGACAACTCAGCTAAGGGAGTTAATACATTTAAGTAGAATATATCTACCAAAAACCAATAAAATAGATTTGTTTTTGAACTATAGAGACCAACATCCTGTGTTTTTATGCTTCACCATTAATGTGCATCTAAGTCACATCCAAGTATTAAAGAGAGCATAGTTGGTCACAACAACTTGAAATGGCCTTGTCAGTTGCTAGGGATGGTCTCCCATGCTTTTGTAGCTCAAGGACAACATAAATGGTGGTTTGGATAGTCTACAACATGGCTCCCATAGGTAGTTTGAAAAAAGTGACAAGAACATGGTCTTTTGGTCTTTGCAGAAATGTTTAACTCAGCATGGGTTTCTATTCCTTGATTTGTCTCTATCTTGTTTCCAGATCTCTATATATTTGTAACTTCTCATTTTTAAATATATCTCTCAACTTGTATGGCGAAGCCCTGAAGGAATTTACCTTGAATCAGAAAAAATATTTTTACCTCCATTGGAACTTGCACTTTTGCATATGTCTATGGTTTATCTTGTGTTAAGTCATTTTATTTTCATGATTTCATAAGTTTATTCTAGCATAGCTAGTGTATTATGAGCTCTTTCTTGTAGGTCAACAAGAAGTGTCCATATCAAATTATAGGTGCATATGAACAGGCTAACATAGTGCGTCTTATAACACCTATGGTAGTTTTTCCTCTCTGTATCTCCATAGGAACCCCTATTGAAATACTAATGCAGGAGAGTTTATCATCTTGAATGATAGTGTGTGCTTGCTATCCATGGTTCAAAGTGTATGCCAAATCTGAGTAGACCAATTGTTTTGGTGCATCACCTATTAGCTTAGATCCCATTTTCAGTATTTTCTCTCCCTTTTCATCCCCCCTATTGTTAGTAGTAGGAGATCCAAGGCCTCAAGGTGCATCAAGGAGAGCTAGCCCCTAATCTAGAGATTCATCCCTCATGTTTTCCACCCATAGCAAGAGGGATGTCTCCATTTTGCCACGTGGATGAAGAGAGCCGAGTCTCCTTTCAGAGGGTGAAATTCACTACATCAACAATATGCATACATTTTTGCTTGGGAATATAGTGATCTAAAAGGTTTTAATCTAAAGTTAGCCCATCATACTATAGAACTGGAGGCCAATGCTACACTTGTGAGGCAAAAACAAAGGTTCATTAATCCCAAAATTGAAGAGCTAATGAGGAGAGAGCTAACCAAGTGAATTGAATCCAAGATCATCTTTCCCATCAAGCACTCATCATGGGTAGCCAATTTAGTGCTTGTAAGGAAAAAGAGTGGAGAGATTAGGTTGTGTGTTGACTTCAAAGATTTGAACAAAGTCTCCTTGAAGGATCATTACCCTCTACAATCTATGGAGTAGCTTCTTCAAATAGTTACATGTTTGAAATGTTTTTTTCTTTTAGATGGATATTTAGGTTACAACCAAGTATTGGTAAAAGAAGAAGATCAGTATAAGATTGTCTTCACAACCAAATGGGACATGTATATGTACTAAAAGATGCCCTTTGGTTTGTCAAATATCATGGAAAATTTCTAAAGAGCCATGGAAATGGCTTTCCAAGGATTTCTAAATCAAATGGTGTTGGCCTACTTGGATTAAATCTTGGTTTTTTTCAAGAATGCCAACGAACACATGAACCACCTGAGGTTGATCTTTGAAAGATACAGGGAGTATGGGATCTCGTTAAATCCCAAGAAGTGTGTGTTTACTATACAAGAAGGTAAGATGTTGGGCCACATTGTTTAAAAATAAGGGATGTCTATTGATCCTAAAAGTGTAGATGTCATCTTAGCACTCTCTCTCCCCAAGCATAGGAAAGGAGTTCAAAGCTTCCTTGGAAAAATAAACTTTGCAAGAAGGTTCATACTGAGTTTTTCAAGCTTGGTCAAGCCTATTACTGCCATGTTAAAGAAGAGTCAAAATTTTTCTTGGCCAAGGGAAGGAAAAGATGATTTTGAAGCCATCAAATAGGCCATTGGCCAAGCACCCTCACTTAGAAATCCTAATTGATCCAAGGATTTCATGTTAGACACCTTTGCCGATGTTGATAGCTTGTTATCTTTGCTGATACAAAAGAATGGTGAAAGAATGGAGTAGCCAATTACCTTTTTTAGTCAAGGGATAAAAGGATATGACATGAGGTACTCTTTTATAGAGAAGTAGATCCTTATAGAAGTAAGGAGTCTTAAGAAGTTTATACCAATGCTCTCCAACAATAATATTTATCTCATGGTGTCCCACCGTAGAGTTAGGGATTTCCTCCTTAACAAAGATATGAATGAGAAAAGAGCTGGCTGGATCACCAAAATCATGGAGTTTGATGTGGAAATCAAAGTGACCAAGTTGGTCAGAGGTAGAGGTTTTTGTGAGAACATGGTGGAAGATCTTCAAAAGGACAAAGAAATTGCCATGGTGATTCAAGACAACTCACAAGTAGAGGCACCTCTACTTCATAAGAGTTGGCTCCATGATATGACACATTTTTTGCTAACAGGAGAATGTTCCCAATGTCTAGACAAGGCAAAAAGAAGGTATTTCAAACTTCACTCCATACCTTATGCATTGGTTGACGGGGTTTTATTCATAAAGGACCTTAGTGGAGTGCTCCTAAGGTGCATAGATAATGACCAAGTGACCAACCTTTTGGAGAAATTCCATGATGGCCTTGTAGGAGGTCATTTGGCACTTAGAACCACAGTAGCAAAGATAATGAGGACTAGTTATTATTGGCCTAGCCTCTTCAAATATGTTTATGTATGGGTAAGAAAGTGCCAAAAATGTGCCCTCTTTATGGGTAAGCAAAGATTAGCATTTTTTCCTCTCAACCCAATTTAGGTAGAGCAACCATTCATGCAGTGGGGTTTGGATTTCATAGGAGTGATCAAACCCCCATCAAGTGCAGGGCATAAGTGGGTGCTTATTGCAACTGACTACTTCATGAGATGGGTAGAAGCCATCACATTGAAGGAATCTAATGAAATTATAGTCCTAGACTTCTATGACAACATTGTAACCGGATTTGGTGTTCCATCCACTATCATTTCTGACAATGCATTGAACTTTCTTGGTATAAAAACAAGTGAATGGGCTCTCAAAATGGGCATCTACCTCAACACTTCTTCCAATTATTATCCTCAAATAAATGGACTAGCTGAGTCCACAAACAAGAACATGATAAGAAACATTAGGACTATGAAGGAGAACTAGAGAGTGTGGCACACCAAACTAAAGATACCCTTGTGGGCTGACTCCTAAAACTATCACTGACAATTCTCCATATGTCTTAGTATATAGAAGGGAGGCCAAGTTGCCCATTTCTTTGGAACTACCTGCATTAGAACTAGCCCATCAACTGGAACTGTTGGGAGAGGAGCCCATGAATGTGAGACTGACTGAACTCATGGAGCTTGAAGAAATGAGAGACCTTGTAATGAAAACACCAGAGTCACATCAAGCTCAGGGCAAGAAAGATTTTGACAAGAGAGGCATAGTAAGAAACTTCAAAGAGGGGGATTTAGTCCTCAAATGGGATTCAAATAAGGCCAAGACAGGTAACAATACGAAGTTTGATAGCTTGTGGAGTGGCCCTTATTTGATCCATGGATGTAAACAACATAACACTTTTTAGCTTGCCCAACTAGATGGAGAGGTATTACCCATCCTAGTCAATGGGATTCATCTAAAGCCTTGCTATTAAAAGCATTTACAGCCATGTATATATTGTATCTTTTGTATAGTTTTTCATGTTTTCTCCTAAGTGCCTTAAGCACATCTTTTTTGTTATGTGTTTCCCTTCCCTAAGTGCCTTGGGCACAGTGTTTTTTTTTTTTGGTTGTTCTTGTTACTTCAAGGGGAGTTTCTAGATAGAGCTAGCCTTGTCAAAGAAAGTAGTGACTCCATGCCCAATGGATTAGATGAAGTAAATGAGCTGGATTCTCAAGAATAGAAGGCATGCTTCCCCATGAATTGCCAACATTTTTGGTCAATTTTGGTCCATATACCAAGCTGTACCTAGGTGGATCAATTTGTTAATGGATGAGTAAATAAAAAAATGTCTCAAATAAAATGAGTGGACTAAAGAGATCTCACAGTTCTCAAAAAGCTTTTGAAACACTTTAAGATTGATTAAGGCATATTTTGTCAAATTCTAAGAGACATGTCTGCAGAGCAAAGAAATTTTTTTTGAGCTGTTTTCATGGTGAAACCAAGCAGTTCAAGTATTTCAAACATGAGTCCAAAAGATCTATAGACTCCATCAGAAGATCTATGGACTGCATTACAAGATCTATGGACTCCATTTGAAGATCTATGGAGTCCATCAAAAGATCTACAGACTCCATTTGAAGAACTACGAACTCCATCAGTAGAGCTGATTTACTTAAATTGCCTTATAAGTTGAAAAAAATGGAAAACCCACAGTAGGAAAGTGTGAAAAAATATGATGAAGCAAGAAGAAACATTGCCTTATAATTCTTTCAGGACTCTCAGGACTCTCCTTTTCTTCGCTAAGTGTTTTATTTCAAAGTTTTTGTTTGGGTTAAAGAAAGGAATTTCTTCAAACATTTTATTCGAAAGAAAGGTTCTAAAGGACAAGTGTTTGTTCAAAATGTCAGGAATTGTTTTGGACATTTTGTCCAATTTTTTTTCGAAGGGTACTTTTCATTTTTTTTGAAGGAAATGGCCCAATTTTAATTTTTCTGAAGGGTATGTTCCTTTCGGAAGGGTCCATTTTAAAAAAAAATCTGAAGAACACTTGCAAAGTTTCGAAGGGCACCTAAAGAATTCTGAAGGGCACTTGGAAGGAGTCCGAGGAGATATTTTTTTGGACAAATTATTCAAAGGAAAGTGCCCAAGTTCAAAAATAAAGGGACCTTTTTTGATTTTATCTAAGTGTATGTTCCTTTCGGAAAGGTCCATTGTCAAAAAGCCGAAGGGTACTTTCTGTTCGTAAAGGTGCCCCAACTGAAAAGTCAAAGGATTTTTCTTCAGGAAAGTGCCCAAGTTCAAAAGGCCTGATGAAGATGTCCGAAAGCAAAGACCCCGAGGGAGTTGAGCCAAACAAAAGTCCAAAGAAATTCCATGAGAAAAAATCCTGAAGGAAATAGTTCGAGAAAGTGGCATGGGAAAAAGGATTGGTTCAGATAAAAAGTTTGAAGGAATTCCTTCAGAAGGATTGCCTTCAAGAGAAAAGTCAAAAGAAAAGGATCTTCAAGAAAAGCTGAGCAAGAAGGAATGAGTAAAATGAAAAGTTATGGAAGGAAAATCGTAGAAAAGAGTCCAAAGTGGCAAAAGAAAGTAAATCGAAGAAATAAGTAGGTAAGAAGTAGTAAGGAGAACCAAAAAAAAGAGATGACACTTGTTAGGATCACATGGACCTAAATCGATGGAGTAAAATAAATCAAATGGTCAGGGGATTCCAGGATTTGATAAGTGCCAAGAAATATAACGTGTCGACAAGTCAAGAGAATGATCCAAGTTCTCATGATTGATCATGCATTCAGATCCAACGGAGTGAATACACAAATGGGGTCAGTGAAACCAAGCATATCAATGACATAAAGGACCAAATGACTAAGGCAAACATAACAAAAATCAAGATGACCCAAGTTGAACCAAGACAACAATAAGAACTAGCCCCCATCATGAAAGTTCATGAAGGAAACAAAATAGTTGTTCATACCCACTTGTACAAAGTGGGTGAGAGACTTGAATGGAGACGTAGAGCCATGCTTCCAATCATGCCCTCGACACGCTGCCACCCAGAACAGGTCCAATCATGATGCTACACAAGCATGGAGGTTTCGTCCTAAAAAAAGAGAATTAACATAGTCAGGGGCTCGAAAATGAAAAGGATTTTTCAGTCATTAAGACCCCCTCTCCATCCTTTCAAAAAAGTCCCTCTTCTTTCATCCCTTTGTTGCTATATATATAGGCTTCTGGGCCTAGAATTGGATTCCTCGAGTGGTGATAGAGGAACTCTGTCAAAATTTATTTGTAACACTCTTTTGAATCAATACAAGATAAATTTTTGATTTCCGCTAAAGTCAAGTGTGCATTATTGAAGTTTAACTTGCAGAATATATGTTTTCTCTCGTCATCTGTGATTTCTCTATGCACCTCGTTTCAGTTTTCTTGGTTTCTTGTAGGTCATGTGATGTGTTAGCCTTTGGTGCGTTTCTGAAACATTACGAGTCATATTTTCTCTCCTACAGACCTATTTCTTCCTACCCTTCAAATTGCATCTTCCCCTTTGACCTCCACATAGCTACTCTACTTGCAGCGCCGAAATAGGATCAGCTAGACTTGTCTTGTTTAAGTCTAGTAGTAGTCACTAAGGTTCTTAGTCTGAATGTGGATCACTCTCTTTTGGTGCATCACATCCCTTAGCTTAGATTTTCTTTTTTATGTTATCCTCTTATCCTTTTTCCTTAGTCAACAATAGATTTTAGAGTGAGAAATGAGAGCTGAAGTGAAGCATATGAGGAACTAACCTCATTAAAAAACCTAGATGTTCAACCTCATGATAAGATACTCACACCCTGAGGTTGTCCCAACGCTTGTAACTAAGAGTGAGAGAGCTTGAAAAACTCTCCCACAAAAGGTGCAATTGTAACCTACAACAGTACTAAATAATTATTTATTATTAAATGTTTAGAAAATTAAAATGTGTAAAATCTTACTAAATGATTAAAGCAAAAATAAAGAGAATTGAAAAGAGGAAAGATTTAAAGAAAAGTTTTAATTAAATCCTTCTCAATTAAGAATTAAGTATAAGACAAAAATCAATTAAAGAAAATAAATAAAAGAAAAGACTAAAATTAAAATAATTTAAAACAAAAATTAAAAAGAAAGAAAATATTTAAAGCAAGGACTACGCCTATTTTAAGGGGAGAATTAGAAAGGGCAAGGGAAGAGAACACGAGAGATCGATGCGAGCCCTAGACGTTCGGAGCATATCATTGTAGGTGTTTTGTTTGCCAGGTACAGGAAGCCATTAAATTATATGGTGAATTAAGTAAAAATTATGTCTATGAAGTTGCCTTGCTATTTACATACAATTACTTGTTTTTAGCTATATTTATACATAGAGTGAAAGAAGTAAATTCTTCGGAAGTGCTATAGTATGTCAAGAAATAATAGAGGTCGGGGTACGGTTATAACTCTTGAAAATGATAACTATTTTGTTTAACCAACATGGGTACTCATGGACATCTCCTTATATCTCAAAATTTCAGCCTTTGCACTACAAATAGAGTCACTGGAAAAATTCTATAACCCGTTTACTTAATGAAAATTGCCAGTGTCCAATTTACAGCTGCCATACTCAAATTTTGCGGTGGGTTGGAATCTTAATCGTGCTAAGGCATCGCCAATTTATGTCTTTCAATAAATTCTATCTTATGGAATTATTTGCTTCATCTCTAGCCTATTCCTTGCCAAAGGGCGAATTTGTGTAAACAATCTCTTATAAATCATTGTTTTCTATTAATTCTTGCTGGATGATAATTGAGTCATTGCAATCCAGTTAGTAGAATTAAAACATCTGGAATCTTGAGTCATCTAGTTATGTGCTAAACATCACTATATATATAAATTTTACGAAGTTAAATCACTGAGGTTAATGGAGTCGCTGAGTTTCATTCTCAGCTAAGAGTTGCATAGATGTCACTAGCTTTTGCTGGCAATGAAAATCGTTGTAAATGTTAAATGCCAAATATATGGATTAGAGGCAGCATAGGTGTCTAGACAAAGTTAGAATTTAGATAAAAATATATACACTGATGTACATATATGATATCAATGACTAGGTGCAACGATTTGGATAACTAAATTACTGATTATGAGGTCAATAGAAAATATTTTCCTCAGTCAACATGCTGGTATAGGACAAATTTAGTATTTAGTGAAATGGTGAGTATATTATTGACCAATAGCAAGCTAGACGTATTGCAAACAAATTCCTGAGTGAAGAAATAGAACTTGAAATTACTGATTATGAGGTCAATAGAAAATATTTTCCTAAGTCAACATGCTGGTATAGGACAAATTTAGTATTTAGTGAAATGGTGAGTATATTATTGATCAAAACAAGCTAGACATATTGTTTACCAGGGTTGCTTGATGCATTGGTTTTTCATGTAGAAGAGTGTATGTAGTGGTCCTCAGAATCATTGTTTTTTGTTTTGTGGACATGACCATACTGTGAAGGGCCCGTAAAAGCAGTTTGCCATATATATTAGATACTAGATGATAGTCCTTGTGTACATTTTGAGTTGGATAATCAACGAGATATAATAAAAACTGGGTATATGTGTAATTAGTAATTAACTCTCAATTACTACTCGTGAATATAATTCATTAAAGCTTTTAATACAACATTAAATCTAAACGTGAATATTATAATATCTTGCATATTATCATATAATAGTGAAGGATACTATTTGATAGCTTGAAAAATCCCGTGCATATATGTATATTCCGAAAAGGATGTTATAAAATACCCCCCATTCCTTACTATTGTGATTTTGTCACTATAATCTAGTGTGTATTTCCATTTATTGGCTAACTATTAAGGAACTGTTATATTTACAAGGGTAGTTTTAAAAAAAAAAAATTATATGCCACTTTAGAAAGAGTATAAAGTAGTTGTCAATGCCCGTAGCGATGATGCTTTAGGTAATGAAATATTCTAATTATTTTAGGGAGTAGATAATGGAATATGTATCATCACATACATGGAATATAAGTTCATAAAACCTATATTGTTATCATTATATAGAACATTATGAGAGTACCAAAATAATATGGGCATATTTTTTATCTGAGGTCTAATCTATGCTAAGATAATTAACTGGTGTTGAAAATATTATGCAGAATACATTCCAGGTATTTTAGCTATATTCCATAACATATTATAGAATGTTTAGATTTGGTATGTTTGCATTTAAATATAACTCTGAGGTGGGTCTTTGACTCATGCATTAGAAAAGAATTACAAATCTACGTTGTTAAACTATGGAATTATGAGTACCTAAAAAGTTAATATAGTAGAACACCATTAAGCTATAACAAAACAAGATGTCTTCTGATGTTGTATGAGCATGCAAATATGAGATATATGAATATGCTATATATATAATGGCATCGAATAATGATATATGTGGGATATCAGTGATGTGGACGTACATCCATAATATTAGAAGACATGGGAATTAACCATAATATAGAATATACATGCATTGAATCATAAAATGTCCGAGAGACTAGAATTATAATCCTAGTAAAAATGATCTTGTAGCAAACATAATGAGATGTTTAATGAATATTATAACAGGTTATGAGTTTTGTGTTTCTTTACAAATGATTGATTTGCTATAGGTATGCTGCATCAAATACCTAAGTGCAACACATGTTATGAGATTGTAAATACTTGGCTAAATCTAGTATATGATGGTGCATCATGATGCATGCTTATATGTTATGTTATTTTGGGATGCTAGTATACAATCTAATTTAGAGTATATTTGAGTGGTATAATTCTATGTTATTACTCATTAATATCCGCATGGATTGTTTGATTCTTGAAATCATAAGTTTGGATTATGTGTTATTATGTAGTTGGGAACCCATGATAGTATGAGATATCATAGGATATTATAGTATAAAATTATGTTATACCTGGATGGTACATACTATATTTATTATGCCTAACATGCATCTATGTTTGATTATTTTACTGTATACATACTAGTTATTGTTGTGGATAGTATGTTTTGTAACAGTTAGTTAGACTTTGTGTATGTGTGCATGTAACCCTTGAGAGATTAACGAATGTTGTGTTGGTATGGTATTGTGTTTCGTGTGAACTATAACTTACTTTGTTATATATAGCTACTTATATATTTATTTATATTTCCATGTTTTTAAAACTATTTTATATGACTATTTTTGAGAAAGCAAGTGCTTATGTCTTAGAATACTAGATTATAATAATATGGATTATCATAGGGGTAGTATGTTTGGAAATAAATTATGGTTGAAACCTATAATTATGTATATTTTATCTGGGTGGTATAGACTGTAGTCATTATTCTTAGTATGGGATAAAAATAAGGTAAGATTCATTCATACATTTGACAGAATAAATGTATGCTTGGGTTACTCTTATGTTTAGCATCTAGTTTGATTGTGTGTGTGATTAAAATATAAGTTAAATGAATCTTATGATCAAACTGTATTTGACCAATATGCATTGTTGATTCAGAATAAGGAGTGAGATGGACTTCACTAGCTTACTAGTCTCACAATGACAGATAAAGTTAGTCTGATCAAGTGGTGTGTATGAATATGATTGATCTAGATTATTATTATTTATCAATTATAAAACTTTGAGCCAAAGTATGTTTAGTGAGTCATTATCATTTCATGAGTATAATTCATATATTTCTGCGATATCTTGCAATAAAATAGATTTCTATGATACACTACATGTTTAGTATAGAATCATACAACACACATGTACTTTCTAGTCTATCTAGATTTTTAGACATCATTATCTACTCATTCATGAAGGGAGGGCTATTTCCTGATGGGAGATTGTGTGGAGGATTGTTGGTCTGTGGTTGGTGTGGTAAAGCACTTGGATGATGCTCTCTGTCCACACAGTAGTACTACTTTTGAGATGACACTTGAGATTTTCATAGATACTAGAGAGTTCAGGGAATTCATAATCTAGAGAGACATGTATCTATATGTAGATTATATTATATTGTCTTTATCAACGAGTATTATCATGAAGATTTGTAATTACTTGTTATTGTAAATCAATAGCAGTGGATGTAGACTTGTTCTAGTTGTAGTTTAGTTAATGTAATTACTTTTTGTTTCGCATTTTGATGTATACTCTCATGATATTAGAGATCAGTATTATGTGATGTAATATACTTATTTCTATTATCACCTTGTGTATTTTTTATGGTCTCTATAGATTCTCATGGTGCAATTTATATTTGATATATGTGCTAAATTAATTTTTTTTAATGTATTTCTATGTCTAACCCAATGGGGTTGTTATAGATAGGTCGAGATGGGGATAACATTTGATTGAGATGCTACATATCAATACAATTCATAGCATTGGATTATACATGCAAAATAACTTAAAATCAATGCCAATGACCAAAGTGAACCTTGGTTTTTACCAAACAATGTTGTAAATTTATCTCATATATGTAGGAGTTTTCTATTCAAAATTCTTATTTGTCACCTATAAAAGTGTTTTGATTGCTAAATATATGTATGGCCAAAATCATATCCAAATTTCATATGTTTTCCCTAAAGGACAATATTGACTAATAAGGACAATAGTGGCATTAGGATTTGTCCATACGGGTCAATCCTATCCCTTGGTCCTCTAACAGTCAGTTTAAAATATAAATAAAGGGACATGATTGAGCCATAGGGACAAATCCAACTACCACTATTATTTGTATTGGTCAATCTTATCCTTTAGGGAAATATATGAAATTTCGATATGGGTTTGGCCGTATAAATGCTTAAGGGTATTTTTAGAAATCGGAACACTTTTGTAGGTGACAAATATCAATTTGAAAATGAATACTCATGCATATATGAGACAAGTTTACAACATCATTTGGTAGAGACCAATGTTCACTTTGGAACCATTGGAGATGATTCTAAGAGAATGAAGAAGCAATATGTTGAAAGTATAGTCCAATGTTATGGATTAGATTGATATGTAACATCTTAGTCATATAAATACCATCTCCCTAGCAAGATGTCATAGACATGAATAGGTGCAATGTCAGAAGTGATATTGTCCTTCATAGGCTTGAATTGTACTAGAATGTGCATTATAATCATACTTGTATATCCTTCATTTACTGAAGACACCCCAAGGAATATGCATTGGCATGCATAGTAATGGAAAGGCCTAAGATTTTGGAAGTGCCTTGTGAGATTATGTTATTTTGATTTTCAATGTCTAATATTGATCTCAAAAGGGATTCAAGAGGCACTAAGCTAATATTGATTACCAGTGAGAGCAATCAACTGCTTAATACTAGACATATTAATTAGTACTAGACATATTGAGTATTGGTGACTTGTCAAATGCTATCCCCATCTCAACATGTCTATCTATCTATGGGAAGTGGGTTGTGTAAAAATAAACTAACATGACTTGTAGTCATCGGTTGAGTGATCTACTCAACCAATACCTATTATGAACTATGAGAGGTCAAGGCACAAATGCTATCTCTTAATCCCCTCATGATTCATCTATTATATATGTTTCATGTTACATAGATAATAAAAAGATTGTGCTTATATCTATTTTTGTCAATGAATCATTGTGACCAGTTCTCCTAAGAGCTATGAGTCCATATCAAAACTACATGTATGCTATAAGCCACATGTTACAGGTTGGTCATTTATGTTTTTTGATCAAACCAATGATAAAAAATCTCATGAATTATTTAGGAATTCAACCCAAAGTATTTAGTGAGTGAATGGGAACAATGGTAAAATATGAACAATAACATACAACATACCAGTCAGTGGGGTAGCTAGGAAACAACATCTACATTGTGTGGGAATTGGCAAGTGCATGATCATAGGTAGCATCATGTATGTCGGAACTCACCTATCTCAATTAAAACCTATCCATGTTGAGGTTCACTAATGAGGGAACAAAAATTGGGTTTGTATGATCTCATGATCTAGGTTATTTCTATTCTTTAGTGAAAGGAATGGTCATAGAACATGATAAGTAAGGTGGTACTCAATCTATCTCTATATCAATGGATGGGGTTACTAGAGTGACTCACTTATATCTATCTCTTTCCCACCTCCTTGTTAGTGAAATCAGATTTATGGGTCTAAACTAATGTTGGGGTGTGAATATGACTAGGAGGTTTGGCCCACAACCCAACTCTTCATTTGCATTTGTTTTAATAGTTGATAAATGCCCCAAAATGTAAATAGTCAAAGGTGAAAATAAATAAGTGAATGTGAAGTCATCATATTTTCAATGAGGGTTGGATGTATCATTTGAGATAAGACAATGCATCCCTACATGCTTCATCCAATTATATTATATATATATTGTATCCTTGTTAACATATGCCCTATCTCTATATTGGTCATGTCTATACTCAACCTATTTTTAACATATGTGATATGTAACATGTTTAGTCAGGAGGGTGGAAGAAGACCATTTAATGATTTATTTAAATTTTTACTCAACCAACCCAAGGATGAGATGGTCAAAATTAAAATTCAATCGATGGTGGGTGTAGTGGCTTTCTACTTATGTACGATCAAATTTTATTCCAATTCTAGATTTTGCTCATTTGACTAAGGCTTAAAGCAATTCTTCTTCACTCATTATTTTTCACTTGACTACAAAAATATTTTCCTAACTCCTGTTCACTTGTGGATCCAAATAATTCTCACTCGATGAACCAACAAATCCTCTTTCACTTGACTAAGGTTCAAATCAATTCTTATTAGATATGATCTTTAGTCATTTAGATTTATAGTAGTTTGATATATTACCATTTCTTTTGTAGATCTATTTAGATATATGGTAGTTAGGCATTCTTGGCCATAACATTGTATTCCACCAGTTAGTTATTCTTTTCCATAACATTATGTGAGTAGAGCAGCCATGAGCATTTTGGGATGTTAGTATGTAGTTTAATTTAGAGTATACCTAAGTGGTATAATTTCATGTTATTACTCATTAATATCCGCATGGATTGTTTGATTCTTGAAATCATAAGTTTGGATTATGTGTTATTATGTAGTTGGGAACCCATGATAGTATGGGATATCATAGGGTACTATAGTATATAATTATGTTTTACCTGGATGGTACATACTATAATTATTATGCCTAACATGCATCTATGTTTGACTATTTTACTATATATATGCTAGTTATTTCTATGGATAGTATGTTTTGTAATAGTTGGTTAGACTTTGTGTATGCGTGCATGTAACCCTTGAGAGTTTAACGAATGTTGTGTTGGTATGGTATTGTGTTCCGTGTGAGCTATAACTTACTTTGTTATATATAGCTACTTATATATTTGTTTATATTTCCATGTTTTTAAAACTACTTTATATGACTATTTTCGAGAAAGCAAGTGCTTATGCCTTAGAATACTAGATTATGATAATATGGGTTATCATAGGTGTAGTATGTTTGGAAATAAATTATGGTTAAAATCTACAGTTATGTATATTTTACTTATGTGGTATAGGCTGTAGTCATTATTTATAGTATGGGATAGAAATAATGTAGGATTCATTCATATATTTGATGGAATAAATGTATGCTTGGGTTACTCTTATGTTTAGCATCTGGTTTGATTGTGTTGTCCCCAAAAAGTGACTTTCATTTTTGGGACAACATATGAACTATTTTGGCCTTGCAAGACCAAATATTGTCTCTTCCCTTTCCAAAAATTTGTTCTGAGCTTTCAAATTCCCCATTTTTCAAGCTTTTTCAGTAAAGGGATTAGCAAGTTCAAAGGCTTCTACAGGTGAGTCCAATCAAAAGAACCAGTTTCTAGCACTCAGGCATTTTTGGGATTGGTTCAGCACCTTGGTTCAATCAAAAGAATTCAATCAGCAAGCTCATAAGCACCATTAAACCATTGAACCGTTGAACCTTTAAGCAAAAAGGTTCAAGGGTTCAATGGGTTCAAGGTTCAACATCATCGATAGGAGTTGAGCGCACCCGACAAAGTTCAATGTTCAACCATTTCAAAGGTTCCACGGCCCCGAGCACTTAATGAGTCTCAAAAGCTTGAACCGTTGAACCGATGAACCTTGAACCATTTTGGTTCATCAGTTCAATGGGTTCAACGTTTAATCAGTTCAATGCACCAGCTTCAAAGGATTAAAGGCTGCCTCAGTTAAGAAAAGAAATGCGTGCAAAGAAGAGTCAAGCGGAAGCTGCCACATGTCTGCATCTGCGTGACTGTTAAAAGTATGCGGAAGATGCCATGTGTCCCATTGTGACTCAACAGAATGTGACACGTGTCGGTGTTCACTTCTCAAAACTCCTTATAAGCTGCAAGCTTTTTCGATAAAGCTTCTCTCAGAGTTTCATGGAGGGTGCCAAGTGGCAACTGTGGAAGGCTCCACTATGTTTTTCTAAGAGCAATGGAATTGTGCCACATGCCATTGGTAGAGAACAGTGGAGGCCAACAAGTGTCATCATCTACAAGAGCCCAATTAAGCCCCAAATGTTTCTACGATGTTGCAAAGGCTCGAGAAGGTGGATGCTACCAAGTGTCAATAGCAGAAGACATCACATGTCTCTGGTTAAAAGAGTGGAAGGTGCCACATGTCAAAGGACGGAGCACCCTCGAGTGCAAAGGCACACATAAAGCCAAGGAAAGGTTTCCTTCAGACAAATTATCTGAAGGAATTCATTCAGACATTTCATCTAAAGGAAACAAAGGGACCAACAACCCACCAAAGAATTGAAGCCCAAAGGCCACTTGGAAGATCCCGAAGGGAAGACACCTTTGCGGAGGGACACTTGACATTTGAAAATAGACCTTTTTTAAGACCCCGAAGGGCAAGTTCCCTTCAGGAAAGGTTTGAGCCTCAAAGTGCAGTGGAAGCTACCAAGTGTCACATGTCGAGACACAATTTCAAAAGTAGCTTCAAGGTGTAGAACTCACCATGTGTCCCAACCTAGCTCAGCGGAAGTTGCCATGTGTCTGCATCCATGCCTCTGGTCTCTAACAAGTTTCAAAGCTTATTTTGATAAGCCTATTTCAAAGCTGTGGATGCTGCCATGTGTCCTCACCCATGTCACAGTGGAAAACGGCCATAGCAAGTGAGAAAGACATGAGAGAGTTGCTAGGAAGAATGACGGGCCTGCAAACTTCAAATTTGTCGAAATGAAGTGTCTGTTGATTTTAGCAGACTTAAAGCGTGGACCCGAATGCATTCAAAGAGCCTAAGTCCAGAACAAGAGAAGGAAGAGACAAAGAGGGAAACTCAGTGGGAGTTAATTCCAGTAGGTGAAGCAGTTCGTCGAGTAGATATTTGGGGCCTACAAACATTGAAAGCGTAGCCTGTTTGTCCCCTTTGAATTAAAGGTAGAATAGACATTTGCGTGGCTAGAAGGTAATGGAATGAGTGATTTAGACTCAGGAGATGAAAAAGGAGATGAACCAACATGCCATAGTTAAGGTAGCCGCCGTGCTCCAGCATGGCTCTTCCTGACAGAATAAAAAATGTAGCCAAGGCATTGATTGCACAGCATGGGTCACTCCATGGGACAAAGTGCCAAGCCTCTCTTTGCCTCTATAAATGTAATATTTTGTATCATTTGAAGGAGATCTTCCCATTATAGAAGAAAAACTCTATCCAAATTGAAAGGCATTACTGAGACTTTGAGCTCAGATTGTTGTTCATATTTCTTTGATTGAATGAGAAAGCAAGTTACTTGCAGACTTTGTGCTGTTTTAGCTTGTGCTACTTTAGGAAATTGTTCTTATGTCTATTTCCTAGAAGAATTCTTGTTTATTTGATTTAATAAGCATATCTAGTGGAAGTGATACGGAAGGTGTCTTGAAGCCAACTACTTTTAGATTTTGTGCTGCTATAGTTGCCTTCAGCGTGTGTTTTTAGTTTCTTTCTATGTAAAGGACCTTGGGATGACTTTGTGCCCCCATTGTTCTTTGTATCTCACTCAAGGGTAGTCAAGGTGGAGACTTTGTGCTACATATTAGATTGTTAGTTACTCTGTGCCCTTGGTTATCAGTCACTTGTTACTAGAAAGATTCCTGTTGTTTGCAAGAACAAGCACTTTTGAAAGAAGAGAAGTGCCTTCTATCGCTTCACCAAGATTTCTACTATCCAAGAAGGGATCTGGCTCTTGGATGAATGTTACTTCTAAAAGAAGAGAAGTACCTTAACTAATCACCCAAGATTTCTCCTCTATTTGTTAGCATCATCTCTGAAAGAAGAGAGATGGATGATGTATTCTACCCATGAGTCTTACTTTCTACTTATATATATAATATATAGTGATACATATTTAATAGGGAACCTCCCCTTGATGAGAGGAGAGATTTGTCCCCATTGGATGTGGTAAACCTACAACTTTGGATGACCAATCCCCCTATGCTATGGTGATAGGAACTATTTTGCTCACCAGTTAGCTGGTTGACAAAATATTCACCCAACAATTTTTGGCGACTCCGCTGGGGATGAACGTGTAGTCTAAAACCTCAAGTTTTAGATTGAAGCAGTCCCTACCCTTATCCATTACATAGTCTAGCGACTCCATTCCATGTCTTACCTATTATCATTATAGCCTTACCATCTTTCTCTATCTCTGTTATATTATCTGGTCTACAAAACTAGAGCCGCTGGGAAGAGCACATAGTTTGAAGTCTCAAGCTTCAAGTTGAAGCAGATCCTGCTCTTTTTCATTTTTGTTTTGCAATCTGGCAACTCCACGTTATACAAGAAGCTAGAAATCTCAAGGTGTTGTTGACCCTACTTTTGAGTTGGTGCGGTAGAGTAATTTTGAGTTATTTCCTCCACAACCTCACTTTCAATGAACTAGGAGTCTTCCTCCTAGCCCTACCAAGCCACCAACACAAGGTAGAGATTCTTTTTCTGCTGCTAGTAGAGCCTTGCCTATCCAAATTCCACCTAGATTTGTGATCCCACTTCTACATAATCAAATCATGGCTCAAGGTCAATGGGGTAACTCTTTTGGTCCACTGAATTTAACTCCACCTCTGCATGAGCTTCCACATAGTTCAAGGAAAAACTTCCCCAAATTCTTTGGTGATGGGAAAGTTCACCCTGATGAAAACATTACAGCTTTTAGCATAGCCTGTGGCATAATAGGGGTGGAGTTTAAAGACATAAAAGTCAGGCTGTTCATGGAGACACTACAAGGCGCTGCTATAGACTAGTTTTACCACCTGCAAACTCGGTCAGTGACTGATTGGGACACTTTGAAAGACAAATTTGAAGCCAAGTTCAATCCTGTAGAGGACACACATGCCTTGTTGGCCCAGCTCACACAGATGAAGAAGGAGCCCCATGAACCTATGAGGGAATTCATTGCCAGGTTCGACAAGCTGAGGCACAAGATTTCCATGGTCGCCTAGCGGACACCTTAAAACCTCAAATGCTTCTTCATCAACTCACAACTACCTAAAATAGTTTTTTTGCTTAGACGAGATGGGCACATAGACCTTGTTTCTGCTCAAGACTTGGCTAATGAGGTAGAAGATGACCTTATCTTGGCAAGAAAGATAAGGAGAGACTTGAACAGAGAAAAACCCTCTTCATCTTCTGAATGCTCACCCACAGCCACCACTGACCCAATGGTACAAAAGCTAGCAAATGAATTGCTAGCCTTGAAAAGGCAAATGGTCCAAGGTATGTCTTCTGCCCCTCTATATAGAGATGCACCAAGGAGGACATTTCCCAATCAACCATATCAAGGCAACACTGTCAGAAGTCAAGGGCAACCAAATCGTCTTCCTCCCTCACAAAGGAACCTTGCCCTTGAAGCACCTACAACCAACTCAGTAGTTGGATATCTAGAAACAGAACATGATTTCTCTTTCCAACCTGAGTTTGAGCAAGAAAATGATGTTATTTTTTTCATGGAGGATCAAGAAGAATCAGCTGGTGACTCCCATATCGATTTCATAAACTATCAAGATGAACCCAGAAGTGAAGGTAATGCAGCTGAGGGGTCATATGCAGTATTCACCCAGTCTGAGAATCAGTCAGCCCAACAAGCTGACAAAGAGAAGACAAAGGAGTGACCTCAACTAGCAACCTCAATTGCTAAGCATGGAACCACTCTGCCTTTCCAGCCAAAGGACCTGATGGTTGCTAAAAAAATAAGTGCATTAAACATCTCTGCACCTTCTACTTCAACTTCGCAGATCAGTCCTCCCCCTCCCAAAAACCAAAAGGATGAACTCCCATCCTCTCTTCTAAGTCCATCTCAGTCATTTGACATGATTAATCATGCCAATAAATCCAAAATTCAAATAACTGAATTTGAATCCCTGCAAGCCAATCCTGAGCAATTAAATATTAGTGGAGAACTAAGTATGGACCTATCTGAGGCAAAATTTGTGGTCACCCAAATGTTGGCCCCTACAGCTCAAATTCTATTTGAGCCGTCAGGTAGGGGTAATTACTTCTTGACCATAGAGGATGCTCATGTCTCAGCTGATGAAAGTCCTATAGCTGGCAATCCAAGATTTGATCCAAAAAATGCATCAAAAGAATTAGTAGGGTGCAATACAAATCAAGAAGGATCTTCCATCTCCATTGAAGAGAAATCTGATAGAAGATCAACTTCTGATGATGCTTGGATCCTAGAATTTGATGGTAGTAATTCTTCCGCAACTGGATGCAGATCTCTGTTGCTCGGATTGGAAACTGCTCAAGATGAAGAGATCAAACTCCTTCAAACCAAAGGAGATGCTGAGCTAATGGTTTGTCAGGGGTTTGATGTTAACAATCAAAGCATGTGCTGGACTGGACTAGCAGAACAACAAGCTATGGTGGTGGACCATACTGCTGTACTCTAAAGTCAGCAAAAGGAACTCTTCGCCAAGAGAGCAAGGAGTTATGGTTTTCAAATTGAAGACCACATCCTGCCAGGGGGCAAGAAGAAGAAAGAGCCAAGAGGAAGACGCATAAAATTAGTGTCCTGGTGGAGAGCTCCATTTGCCCATCACTATTTTTGGGGAAAAAATGGTTTCCTGCTAGTTTATCAGGATGGCATCCCCTTTTATTCACCTCGTGATGAGTAGCATATGAAGTACTTCAATTCTTGAAGTACCAGATAAGTTCACCTGTACATATGTATATCTGTATAGTCTTTAGTTCTGCTTTGTGCTTTTCATTTTCATTTTTGGAGCCTTTTTTTTTTAGTATTATGACTCTGTAGCCCAATGGCACACTTTAAGGCACTAAAAATTCTGGTTTCTACTCCCCTTAGCTGTTTCAAGTTTTCAACTGAAGGAAGTTCCCCAACTGGAGCTAGTTGTTGTCTCCAAAAAGTGACTTCTCATTTTTGGGACAACATATGAACTATTTTGGCCCTGCAAGACCAAAAGTTATCTCTTCCCTTTCCAAAAATTTGTTCTGAGCTTTCAAATTCCCCATTTTTCAAGCTTTTTTAGTAAAGGGATTAGCAGGTTCAAAGGCTTCTGTAGGCGAGTCCAATCAAAAGAACCAGTTTCCAGCACTCAGGCATTTTCAGGATTGGTTCAACACCTTGGTTCAATCAAAAGAATTCAATCAGCAAGATCCACACCATTGAACCATTGAACCATTGAACCTTTAAACAAAAAGGTTCAAGGGTTCAATGGGTTCAAGGTTCAAAGTCATCGACAGGAGTTGAGCGCACCCGACAAAGTTCAAAGTTCAACTATTTCAAAGGTTTCGTGGCCCTGAGCACTTAACGAGTCTCAAAAGCTTGAACCATTAAACTGATGAACCTTGACCCATTTTGGTTCATCAGTTTAATGGGTTCAATGTTCAATTGGTTCAATGCACTAGGTTCAAAGGTTCAAAGGCTACCTCAATTAAGAAAAGAAACGTGCACAAAGAAGACTCAAGTGGAAGCTGCCAGGTGTTTGCATCCACATGACTGTTAAAAGTATGCAGAAGATGCCACGTGTCCCATTATGACTCAATGGAATGTGACACGTGTTGGTGTTTGCTTCTCAAAGCTCCTTATAATTTACATGCTTCTTTTGATAAAGCTTCTCTCAGAGTTCTATGGAGGGCACCAAGTGGCAACTGCAGAAGGTTCCACTATGTTTTTCTAAGAGTAGTGGACCGTGCCACATGCCCCTAGCAAAGAATGGTAGAGGCCGACAAGTATCATCATCTACGAGAGCCTGACTAAGCCACAAATGTTTCTACAATGTCACAAAGGCCTGAGAAGGTCGATGCTGCCAAGTGTCAATAGTGGAAGACGCCACGTGTCTCTAGTTAAAAGAGCGGAAGGCACCACATGTCAAAGGATGGAACACCCTCAAGTGCAAAGGCACACATAAAGCCAAGGAAAGGTTTCCTTTAGACAAATTGTCTGAAGGAATTCCTTAAGACATTTCATCCAAAGGAAACAAAGGGACCAATAGCTCGCTGAAGAATTGAAGCCCGAAGGCCACTTGGAAGATCCTGAAGGGCAGACACCTTTATGGAGGGACACTCGACATTCAAAAATGGACTTTTTTCAAGACCCTGAAGGGTAAGTTCCCTTTGAGAAAGGTTTGAGCCTAAAAGTGCAGTGGAAGCTACCAAGTGTCACATGTCGAGACACAGTTTCAAAAGTAGCTTCAAGGCATGGAACTCACCACGTGTCCCAACCCAGTGCAGTGGAAGCTGCCACGTGTCTACATCTATGCCTCTGGTCTCTAACAAGTTTTAAAGCTTATTTTGATAAGCCTATTTTGAAGCTATGGATGCTGTCATGTGTCCTCACCTGTGTCACAATGAAAAATGGCCATAACAAGTGAGAAAGACACAGGAGAGTTGCTAGGAAGAATGATGGGCCCGCAAATGTCAAATTTGTCGAAATAAAGTGTCTATTGATTTTAGCAGACTTAAAGTGTGGACCCAAATGCATTCAAAGAGATTAAGGCCAGACCAAGAGAAGGAAGAGACAAAGAGGGAAACTCAGTGGGAGTTAATTCCAGTAGGTAAAGCAGTTCATCGAGTAGATATTTGGGGCCTACAAACATTGAAAGCGTAGCCTATTTTTCCCCTTTAAATTAAATGTAGAATAGACATTTGCATGGCTAGAAGGTGATGGAATGAGTGATTTAGACTCAAGATATGACAAAGGAGATGAACCAACATGCCACAGTTAAGGCAGCCACCCTGATCCAGCATGGCTCTTCCTGACAGAATAAAAAATGCAGCCAAGGCATTGATTGTGCAGCATGGGTCACTCCATGGGACAAAGTGCCAAGCCTCTCTTTGCCTCTATAAATGTAATCTTTTTTATCATTTGAAGGAGATCTTCCCATTACAAAAGAAAAACTATGCCCAAATTGAAAGGCATTCCTGAGACTTTGAGCTTAGATTGTTGTTCATATTTCTTTGATTGAATGAGAAAGCAAGTTGCTTGTAGAATTTGTGCTGTTTTAGCTTGTGCTACTTTAGGAAATTGTTCTTATGTCTATTTCCTAGAAGCATTCTTGTTTATTTAATTAACAAGCAGAGCTAGTGGAAGTGATACGAAAGGTGTCCTGAAGCCAACTACTTTCAGACTTTGTGCTGCTATAGTTGCCTTCAGCGTGTGTTTTTAGTTTCTTTCTATGTAAAGGACCTTGGGATGACTTTGTGCCCCCATTTTTCTTCGTATCTCACTCAAGGGTAGTCAAGGTGGAGACTTTATGCTACATCTTAGATTGCTAGTTACTATGTGCCCTTGGTTATCAATCACTTGTTACCAAAAAGATTCTTGTTGTTTGTAAAAACAAGCACTTATGAAAGAAGAGAAGTGCCTTCTATCACTTCACCAAGACTTCTACTATCCAAGAAGGGATCTGGCTCTTGGCTGAATGTTACTTCTGAAAGAAGAGAAGTACCTTCACCAATCACCCAAGATTTCTCCTCTATTTGTTAGCATCATCTCTGAAAGAAGAGGGATGGATGATGTATTCTGCCCTTGAGTCTTACTTTTTGCTTATATATATAGTATATAGCACTGCATATTTAATAGGGAACCTCCCCTTGATGAGAGGAGAGATTTGTCCCCATTGGATGTGGTAAACCTACAACTTTGGATGACCAATCAACTATGCTGTGGTGATAGGAACTATTTTGCTCACTATTTAGCTGGTTGATAAAATATTCACCCAACAGATTGTATGTACAATTAAGGTATAAGTTAAATGAATCTTATGGTTAAACTTTATTTGACCAATATGCAATGCTGATTTAGAGTAAAGAGTGAGATAGACTTCACTAGCTTACTAATCTCACAATGACAGATAAAGGTAGTCCGATCAAGTGGTGTGTATGAATATGATTGATATCGATAATAAAACTTTGAGCTAAATTATGTTTAGTGAGTCATTAACATTTCATGAGTATGATTCACATATTTTTGCGATATCTTGCAATACAATGGATTTCTATGATACACTACATGTTTAGTATAGAATCATATAACATATAGGTACTTTATATTTTATCTAGATTCTTGGGCATCATTATCTACTCATTCATGAAGGGAGGGCCATTCCCTAATGGGATATTGTGTAGAGGATTGTTGGTCTGTGTTTGGTGTGGTAAAGCTCTTGGATGATGCTCTCTGTCTGCACAGTACTACTACTTTTGAGATGACACTTGAGATTTTTATAGATACTCGAGAGTTTGGGGAACTCATACTCTGGGGAGACATGTATCTATATGTAGATTATATTGTATTATCTTTATCAATGAGTATTATCATGAAGAGTTGTCATTACTTGTTATTATAAATCAATAGCAGTGGATGTAGATTTGTTTTAGTTATAGCTTAGTTAATGTAATTACTTTTTGTATTCAAATTTTGATGTGCACTCTCATGATATTATAGATCAATATTATGTGATGTAATATGTTTGTTGCTATTATCACCTTGTGTATTTATTATGGTCTCTATATATTCTCATGGTGCAATTTATATTTGATATATGTGTTAATTTTTTTTTAAACGTATTTCTATGTCTAACCCAATGGGGTTGTTATAGATAGGTCGAGATGGGGATAAAATTTAATTGAGATGCTACATATGACTAAGATGCTACATATCAATACAATTCATAGCATTGGATTATACATGCAAAATAACTTAAAATCAATGCTAATGACCAAAGTGAACCTTAGTTTTTACCAAACAATGTTGTAAACTTATCTCATATATGTAGGATTTTTCTATTCAAAATTATTATTTTTCACCTGTAAAAGTGTTTTGATTGCTAAATATATGTATGGAAAAAATAATATCCAAATTTCATACATTTTCTCTAAAGGACAATATTGACTAATAAGGACAATAGTGGCATTAGGATTTGTCCCTATGGGTCGATCCTATCCCTTGGTCCTCTAACAATCAGTTTAAAATATAAATAAAGGGACATTATTGACCCATAGGGACAAATCCAACTACCACTATTATTTGTATTGGTCAATCTAATCCTTTAGGGAAACATATGAAATTTAGATATCGGTTTGGCCGTATAAATGCTTAAGGGTATTTTTAGAAATTAGAACAATTTTGTAGGTGACAAATATCAATTTGAAAATGAAAAATCATGCATATATGAGACAAGTTTACAACATCATTTGGTAGAAACCAACATTCACTTCGAAACCATTGGAGATGATTCTAAGAGAATGAAGAAGCGATATGTTGAAAGTATAGTCCAATGTTATGGATTCGATTGATATGTAGCATCTTAGTCATATAAATACCATCTCCCTAACAAGATGTCATAGACATGAACAACTGCAATGTCAGAAGTGACAATGTCCTTCATAGGCTTGAATTGTACTATAATGTGCATTATAATCAGACTTGCATACCCTTCATCTACTGAAGACACCCCAAATAATATGCATTGGCATACATAGTAATGGTAAGGCCTAAGATTTTGGAAGTGCCTTGTGAGATGATGTTATTTTGATTTCCAATGTCTAATATTGATCTCAAAAGGGATTCAAGAGGCACTTAGCTACTATTGAGTACCAGTGAAAGCACTCAACCGCTTAATACTAGACATATTGATTAGTATTAGACCTATTGAGTACTGGTGACTTATCAAATGCTATCCCCATCTCAACCTGTCTATCTATCTATGGGAAGTGGGTTGTGCAAAACCAAACTAACCTAACTTGTAGTCATCGATTGAGTGATCTACTCAACCAAAACCTACTATGAACTATGGGAGGTCAAGGCAGAAATGCTATCTCTTAATCCCCTCATGATTCATCTATTATATATGTTTCATGTTACATAGATAATAAAAAGATTGTGTTTATATCTATTTTTGTCAGTGAATCAGTGTGACCAATTCTCTTGAGAGCTATGAGTCCATACCACAACTATATGTATGCTATAAGCCACATGTTATAGGCTGATCATTTATGTGTTTTGATCAAACCAATGATAAAAAAATCTCATGAAGTATTTAGGAATTCAACCCAAAGTATTTAGTGAGTGAATGGGAGCAACAATAAAATAATAATAATAACATATAACAAACCAGTCAGTGGGGTAGCTAGGAAATAACATCTATATTGTGTGGTAATTGGCAAGTGCATGATCATAGGTAGAAACATGTATGTTGGACCTCACCTATCTCAATTAAAATGTATCCATGTTGAGGTTCACTAATGAGGGAACAAAATTTGGGTTTGTATGATCTCATGATCTAGGTTATTTCTATTCTTTAGTGAAAGGAACGGTCATAGAACATGATAAGTAAGGTGGTACTCAATCTATCTCTATATCAATGGATGAGGTTACTAGAGTGACTCAATTATATCTATCTCTTTCCCACCTCCTTATTAGTTAAATCAGATTTATGGGTCTACACTAACGTTGGGGTGTGAATATGACTAGGAGGTTTGGCCCACAACCCAACTCTTCATTTGACTTTATTTTAATAGCTGATAGATGCCCCAAAATGTAAATAGTCAAAGGTGAAAAGAAATAAGTGAATGTGAAGTCATCATATTTTCAATGAGGGTTGGATGTATCATTTGAGATAGGACAATGCATCCCTAGATGCTTCATCCAATTATATTACATAGATGTTGTATCCATGTTAGCATATGCCCTATCTCTATATGGGTCATGTCTATATTCAACCTATTTTTAACATATGTGACATGTAATAGGTTTAGTCAAGAGGGTGGAAGAGCACCATTTAATGATTTATTTAAATTGTTACTCAACCAACCCAAGGATGAGATGATAAAAATTAAAATGCAATCGATCGTGGGTGTAGTGGCTTTTTACTTGTGTACTATCAAATTTTATTCTAGTTCCATATTTTACTCATTCAACTAAGGTTTAAAGCAACTCTTCTTCACTCATTATTTTTCACTTGACTACAAAAATATTCTCCCCACAACTCCCTTTCACTTGTGGATCCAAATAATTCTCACTCGATGAACCAACAAATCCTCTTTCACTCGATGAACCAACAAATCCTCTTTCACTTGACTAAGGCTCAAATCAATTCTTATTAGATATGATCTTTAGTCATTTGGATTTATGGTAGTTTGATCTATTACCATTTCTTTTGTAGATCTATTTAGATCTATGGTAATTAGGTATATTTGGCCATAACATTGTATTCCACCAGTTAGTTATTCTTTTCCATAACATTATGTGAGTAGAGGAGCCATGAGCCTTTCTCTCAAAGGCCAAATTGAATGAGAAAGAATGAAGTGCACACTTTCATATGCAACATATTATAATCTAACAATTAGAGATAATGATTATTCCATACCTAACAATGCACCCATTATATATAGATATAGAGTAGGGGCTCCTTGGTACTGCCAAATATATATATATATATATATATATATATATATATATATATATATATATATATATAGGGGACCACACAAATGAGATGATGAATGCATATGATTCAAAAACCATGAAGTGACTACTTGTGTTGAGATAAAAAATTTCTTTTCTTCTCCTCTTTATGGTGTCAAATCAATTCTATCATTGTGGAGTCGACAAGCAATTTGTTCATGATCTTCACTATCACTGGCCATAATATATATAATGATCTTGACTCTTGGCCAAAATATATATCATAATTGTGATCCCCACTATCATGATCACTATCACTGGTCACAATCTCTATCATGATTAGTTAGATTGGACATTATCATTGTATTCAAAATTGACTGGGTGATCTAGGGTTTGGTCCAACTTGGGTGCCCCTACAATATTAGGTTGTTGTACATGGCCCAACCCAATCACCTGATTGGAGTTGATCCTTATGTGATTGAGGAATATATCCATGTAAAATGAAATCTCAATTTGACTATAAATTGATGTCAAATTCATATGAAATATCCATTTTACCATGCATCAACATGGTTGCATCATTGATCGATGGGTTAATCATGATTGAGAATACAAATGCATATAGTTATTGGTGGTTGAGTACTCTCCCAATCACTATAGATGGTTGGTTGAGTCCAATCTCCTATCATGCATGGTGTTTAAGCCCTATTGATAACCCATTGAATATCATGTTAGTAAAACTATTCATGCGATCAAATCCATGCGATCATGTTACCATACTAGTGAGATCTAGGTCAATTCATTCTAGTGATAAATTATACATGTAAGTCGAGGTCATTCCCACATGATAACTTAATTCCATTTCCATACGATAGTGTATTTCATAACTCTGCTCTAATTGATGTTTCTTTCCAAGATATTCAAGGTGATGTAGGGGGTATTGACCTATTCATTTGTATTTATATCTCAACTAGTGTTGCTAGGGTGCACCTAGGGGGTCTTGAGTCAATCAGCTATATCTCAACCATTCCATACATGATACCCTATCTATAAATATGTCTTCCTATCTCTATATCAACCATTGATATTTGTACCTAAGCTTAAAGCTTAATAACTCTAATCTTTTAGTTAGTTTCCAATCCTATTAAGCTTCATACCTATTGAATCCCTCTTGAGCTCAGTACCAAAATAGAATGAGGTAGTTGGGGTGTGATACAAAGGTTTAAATCAAGATAAGATAGTGTTAGGTGTCAATCCTAATGACTGGCCTTAAACATATAAAACCAAGGAAGGTAGTGCATATTCGAGTTGGTGATTCTGACATGACATTATATTATAACCTTAAACCATGAGGAAAATAGGAGCATGCCAAATATATAGATATAGATTGAAACCCTTAGTGTTGGTAATAAATACTCCAGACTAGGGGCACTCTTATTCAAGAGGGTAGTGCATATTCTAGTTGGCAATTCTGACATGACATTATAGTGTGACCTTAAACCCTGAGGAAAATAGGGGCATGCCGAATATATAGATATGTATTGAATCCCTTAGTGTTGGTAATGCATACTCCAGACTAGGGGGCACTCTTATTATAGTTCCATCCCAAAATGAGGAGATCATAATGACTTTTTTATTCCTATTCTAGTTAGTGATTCACTCTTCCAATAAAGAGTAAAGAGTAAAGAGTAAAGAGATAGAGGGTGATTTGATTCCTATAGTTGTTCATTTGACATTCCTCTTAAATATTTTGAAATCCTCTCCATTGTGGTTATGTGTTTAGTTGTTGGGTCAGGGAGAGTGAAACATAGTGGTCTATTCGGCCCTATATGTCTATATGGTATCCTAACCATAGATAGGGCGTCTTCTCCTAGATAGATATATAGACTAGTCATATCATGCACATAATAGATCCATATATTGGTTTTAATTTTTATACCATATATTCAATGCTCAAATTTTGACAACTAAGTATTGACTAGATTAGATTCTAAAAAACTATCTTCTAAATGTATCTCCTAAAACTCTAGAATTAATTTCAAAAGACATAGAGTGACATTAATTTCTTATATTTAGTAAACAAATATAAAGTATAAATAAACTTAAATTTTTATTTTACTATATATACATTCCAAATCATGATAAAAAAACACAAACAAAACACAAAACAAACACAAGCAAAACCAAAGGGCATCATACACCTTTTGCACTATATAGGGCATATGCCCTTTAGCATAAGGCGTATGCCCTTTGCTCCACATTTTTGAAATTTTTTCCATTCCCCCAAAAATACCATTTGAAATGACATTTCCCTTTTTACTACATAGGGTGCATGCCCTTTAGTAAAGGATGTATTCCCTCTGCTCCACATTTTTTAGTTTTGTGCATTTCTTTCCAAAAGAGCCATGGTTTTAGGCTTGAAGTATCTGAACCTAACGCTCAAACTTGCACTATACCAACACACAAATTTTGTTAAATTTATAAGTTTTTTTCGTCTTCATATACATGTTTAAGTAATCAAATTTATTTATTAAAAAATATTATATGAATTTGTAGAGGGAAGAATGCAGTTTTTTAATATATATATATATATATATATATATATATATATATATATATATATCTCATCATGATTTATACATATAACGTAACAAATAGCTTTATAATTTTTTGATCGTTAATTGAAAGCTTATAAAACTTATATCTCAACAATCTACACATAGTTGGTTATGTTTTGTTTTTTTTTTTAATTTTATAAAGTTAAGGTCAAAAAGTTGTGTTCGTGTATTTTTAGTTTCAATTTTTTTAACTTTATTGACTTGTAAAATTATTTAAAACAAACACACACATTAAAATTGTATATATATATATATATATATATATATATATATATATATATATATATATATATATATATATATATATATATATATAAGAAATTTCCTTTATCAATATATGAAAATTTATGCAAAAAATCATTTCGTTTACTCCAAAAAAGTGTATTCGTACTTATGCAGTCTATTTTTTTCATAAAAAAGTATGATGTCATTGTTAGAAATGCATCAATTTTATATATTTTTCTCATATAAGTATTCAAAAAATTATATATTTACAAACTATATTCAAAATTTCACAATTCATCTTCTTACATTATTATAAAATTATTTGTTCAACTATCTCCAAAAGTCTCTTCAAGTTCAAGTATTGTTATTTTCAAATTAAAAAGTGACACTTTAAGACCCCGCTTTTGTTCCACATTACCCTATATCTACCATATGAAAATTCCATTGTGTTTAAATATTGTCATTGATGTCAAATAAATTATAATTGATGTCAACGGAATTGTCAAAGGAATTGTAATTGATGTCAATAAAATTGCCAACAAAATTGTCAATGGAATTGTCAACAAAAATGTCGATGGAAATGTCAATATAAATCTTAATGGACACATATTTTGGTGAATAGGTGCCTCTTTGATGGGATGCCTCCTTTTTGAAGAGCCATTGGAGGCTATATAAGGTAGATAAAATATTAGAAAATCGATGAAATTAATTCTTTCTATCATTCAAGCATAAGCAATTTTTTATGGAGAAGAAGAAGAGGAGATTGGATTTGCCATCATACATTGATGAAAAAACAATAGTAAGGTGGAAGATTGTTTCAATAGAGGTAGGTGTCTCATAAAGAAGAGATTGGTGTCTCTTGTTAAGTTGGTGCTTAGTAGTGGGGTTTGATGTCTCCAATAGGTTGGTGCCTATAAATAATTTAGTAATAGGGATTGGTGTCTCCAGTAGGTTGGTGCCTACAAATTGTTTAGCGATGGAGATTAGTGTCTCCAGTAGGTTGGTGCCTACAAATTTTGTAAGAAGAATTTTATTTGTGGCTAGATTTGGATAGTAGATCCAAGCAGTCCTTTTCTTCATATTTTTTCTAGAAAGGATTTACAAGTAAATATTGTGTTATTCTTGTGTTCTTAATTGTTGATGTAGTGTGATTGATATTATTATGACTATCAATTTAAAAAAGTAAAATATTACCTTATACTAATTCACCTCCCCTCTTAGTATAATTGTGTGCTTAACAATTGGTATCAGAGTGGGTTCCTTCAAGTATTGTCTAACTGCTAGAAGGTAGATCTTAAGAGCACACATGGCCTATCAAGAAGGATTCTCCTCAAATAGGGCTCCATTGTTCAATGAAATAAACTATGCTTTTTGGAGCATAAGGATGCACACTTACCTAATGGCTCTTGGATTTTTATTTTGCAATCAGTTATGAGTGGATATGTAGCTCCATTATCTCCACCAATAGATCTAGTGGGAAAGAAGGTGAGTGAAAATAATGAAAAAGATATGAATACAATTTTGTGTGGTCTATTAAGGATTGGAGTTTGTCAAAGTAATTCACTATGAATATGGAAACGAGATTTGGGATAAACTAAAAAACATCTTTGAATGAGATGACAAGGTAAAGAAAGCTAAGCTTCAAACGCATAGAAGATAATTCAAAATTTTGAAATTGAAGGATGAAGAAAACATTATATCCCATCTACTTCATGTGGATGATCTTGTAAATATCATCAAAGAACCTGGGGAAAAAGTTGAAGAGCCAATGATCGTGAAAAAGGTGCTAAGGTCACTTCCCTTAAGATTTGATGCAAAAGTTTTATGCATTGAGGAAATGAAGGACTTGGATAAACTAACTATGGATGTATTGCATGGTATCCTCACGGCATATGAAGTGAGGACCGAAAGGAGAAATCATCTAAATGAGAGGCAACCTTTAAATCCTCAAAGAAAATGAAGAATAAAGATCTCGATCCAAGTGATAGTTTAAATAATGAATCAGACGAAGAAGAAACTCATTTTATGAGGAAGTTGAAGAAAGGATTCGACAAGTACAAAGGTAAGTTACCTTTTAAATGTTTTAATTGTGGAAAGGTAGGACATTTTATAGCCAAATTCCCATATGCAAATAATAAAAATAGTGATGAGGAAGAAGAGCATAATATAAAGAAAGGCCACAAACAAGGCAAACCTGAAAAAAAGAAGAGTTTTTACAAGAACAAGAAAAGCCTCTATTCCAAAGAGGAATAGTACATCCAAAGAGAGTTTCTCTGCTAGTGATAGAGAAGAGATCTTATTCATGGGAATAGAAACAAAAGATGATATATTGGAAAGTGAAGACAGAAAAAGAAGAAAAGGAGTCAAAAGGGGAAGAGAATGCTGAAATAGATGGATAATTCTATTTGGAAGAAGAACTCATTTATGCCCTAAGTGAAATCAAGAAACTTAAGAAGAAGAACTTGAAACAAAAATTATAGATTCAAAAGAACTATGAATCTAAGGCAAAAATGTCACAAAGTCTTAAGGAATCGGAAAAGATGATCATCAACCTCAAGATAAAACTTGAAGCAAAAATGATTGAAGAGGAGGTGAGAATTCAATTAAACAAAAAGGAAGAAAATTGTGAGAGGCTAGAGTCTGAAATTATTTCCTTGAGGAATGAACTAGAGATAACAACCACTACACTGAACAAAAGCCTCAAATTTGAGAAGAGTACCGAGATCCTAGATGATATAATAAATTGGAAAAGGTCACCATTTATAAATATTGATCTTGGATATAAATAAAATCATATGGCCAACAAAGAAGATCACAAAGAGCCACCAAAGAAGGCAAATGAGAAAAAGATATGAAAATGTTCTCGAAAGTCCTATCAACAAGAAGAAAAAGAATAAAGTCCCATAGAAAATAAACACTCCTTCAAAAGATAACAAGGACAAACTTAGAAAGTCATTTTCTCCAAGGCAGGCACACATGACTAGGTTCTAACATTCTTTCTTTGGTTATTGTTTTTCATGTATTCACATTGGTCATAAAGCAATAGACTATAGAATGCACACAAGACATTTTGATTAGAACAAGAATAGAATCCCTTATGAGCTTGTAAATAGGAACTATAATTCATTTTCTCTTTTAGTAGATTACAATGTCATATGCTATAAGTGCAACAACTATGGACATATATCACACTTCCATAGAAGTGGTTTTATGAAACTTCCTAGGTAGAATAAGAAAGTGGAAACCATGAGTAAAAAAAAGGAAGAAACTTCAAAAGTATGGAAAAAGAAGGCAAGATCAAGAAAAGGAGGAGAGACCTATGCTTGTGCAAACTACATTTCATGCACAAAAGGTATCACTAAGCTCATAAGAAGAAGTATGAATATAGGGGGAGCTAATCATTGCATTATCTTTTAACTCTGGTGAAAAGACAACTTAAAGAATGAAGTCTCAAAAAATATTAGATAGAGAGAAGATATGGTTGGAGAGAAGAATGAGAAAGATGATTAGGACAAAGTTGATGTTCCAAAATAAGACAAAGCTAGCAAGAAGTTTATTGAAGGAGCTGGATATTCATTGCCTGTAATATTGGAAGATAGCATATTATCAAGCCATTTATTGCATTATGTTTGGTTCATCATAAGCTTTCACAATCACTATTTAGGAGGGTTTTGAAGATGATTTAAATCAGATTTTTATAGAGTATGAATTCTTTCTACCATTTATTGACCAAAGGAATGAGCTCCTAGAACTATTAAAAATAATGAATCTTTGAATGCACACACTATGGTTGAAGAATCTCCAAGTAATAAGACTCAAGCGTAAAGAGAATCAGTTTGCCTTAAGTCCTGAGGGAAGTGGAAAAGAGGAGTTACCACTTGAGTAGCTAGAGATAATCTTGATGGATGTAGATGATGTCAAAAATCCCAAATTTGATCAAATTCAGAGAGAGCAAATGAGAAAAGAAGAAGTCCTTATGCAAAAGGATAGGGAAGAGTAGAAAGACAATCATTCAATTGTGGTGATGTTGAAGAAGATGAAATGGATGTCTCCCATGATTTATTTGTGGATGAAAGTATAATGTATGTCTCTTTACCATTGATGTCAAAAGGGGAGAATTAACGAAAAGGGGGAGCAAAGGAGGAGAACTACAACAAGGGGGAGTTTCTCTATAGATTTTCCATCAATGATAAAGGGGGAAATTGTTGGAATATTGTCATTGATATCAAAGGAATTGTAATTGATGTCAATGGAATTTCCACCAAAAATGTTAAAGGAATTGTAATTGATGTCAATGAAATTGCCAACGGAATTGTCAACACAAATGTCAACAAAAATGTTGATGGAAATGTCAATGAAAATATCAATGGACACATATTTTGGTGAATAGGTACCTCTTGGATGGGATGCCTCCTTTGTGAAGAGACTTTGGAGGATATATAAGGTGGATACAAGATTGGAAAACATATGGGATTAATGATTTCTATCATTCAAGCATAAGCATATTTTTGTGGAGAAGAAGAAGAGGAGATTGAATTTTCCATCATTCATTGATAAATAAATAATAGTAAGGTGAAAAATTGTTTCAATAGTGGTCAGTGGCTAAGAAAGAAGAGATTGGTGTCTCTTGCTAAGTTGGTGCTTAGCAGTGAGGATTGGTGTCTCCAATAGGTTGAATTATTTCTATCATTCAAGCATAAGCATATTTTTGTGGAGAAGAAGAAGAGGAGATTGAATTTTCCATCATTCATTGATAAAGAAATAATAGTAAGGTGAAAAATTGTTTCAATAGTGGTCGGTGGCTAAGAAAGAAGAGATTGACGTCTCTTGCTAAGTTGGTGCTTAGCAGTGAGGATTGGTGTCTCCAATAGGTTGGTGGCTACAAATTATTTAGCAATGGGGATTGGTATCTCCAGTAGGTTGGTGCCTAAAAATTGTTTAGCGATGGGGATTGGTGTCTCCAACAGGTTGGTACCTACAAATTTTTTAAGAATAATTTTTTGTGGCTAGATTTGGACAATAAATGCAAGAAGACCTTTTCTTCATGGTTTTCTCCCGAAAGGGTTTCCATATAAATCTTGTGTTCTTGTGTTTTCAATTGTTCATGTTGTGTGATTGATATTATTGTGATAATCAATTTTAAAAAATAAAATATTATCTTATATTGATTCACCGCCTTCCCCCCCTTTGCTACTCGCTCCCCCTCCCGCCCCCCGCCCCCCCATCTCAGTATAAGCGTGCACTTAACACATTGTATATCTTAAAGGGATAGCTAGGTTTGAGAAACTTATTTGTGACAAGATTAAAAAGGTATAGAAAAAAACTTACGTCTATTTTGTCCTATTATTCATGACTATGTAATAGATAACTAAAATGGTGGCTAGACTTGTATTAATTTGTCAATCCTCAAATTATGCAGTGTTATAAATAAACCACTTTGAATGTGAATATTAGCCAAGTCTGAAATACTTATGATTTGTGACAAGTTCATTGCATATCTTAAGGGGATGCATTCCCTTACGCATTACAACATTATCTTTCCTTCAAGACAACACACAAAATGGTGTTTTGGCATGTGTGTGTGTGTGTTTCTAGAAAATCATTTTATGTAAATGATATTGCCTTTGTGTTGAAATTGTAATGGATATAATTTATATTTTAATAATCATGTGGATTTTGTAAATTATATCACTTTTCTGCTAAAGCTATAAAGAATATCATTTATATTACAATTAAAGAGCACTACACTTTTTTGTTAACTTCTAATACGTATGGGTTAGAAAAAAACTTGCAATAATTCATCTTGAGCAGATTTAGTAAATCTAATGCATAATAAGGCCAAGAGATGAAAATATTATTTATTTACAAAACCCAAATTTTTGAAAAGTAATGCAACAATCCCAAGATTATCATCTCATTTTTTAAGAATGTGTATCAAATAAGTATTGGCTCTAGTAAGAAGATGGTCATCAACATGGAGGACAATAACAAACATGTGACCCTTAACATGTTTGACATACATATTATGATCATATTCGAACTTGATGAAGCCAATAAATTGTCCATATTCTCATGCAAACCATGTGGTACTTGCTTCAACCTATTGAGAGATTTCGTAAGTCTACGCTCTAGATTTGAATGACCATGCTTCTCAAACATATGCAGTTGGTCTATGGATATCTCCTCTGAAATCCATTGAGCAAGACACATTTCACATCCATCTAATGCACCTCCCATCCAAATATGGTAGCAAGATAAATAACAATGTGAATAAACTATATCTTAGTAATAAGGGTATGCGTCGTACTATTCAATTCCCTCCTTTTGAGAGAATCCCTGAGTAGCCAAAAGTGTCTTGTATCTCTCCAAAACCATATGATGTGAATTTAGTCTTATAAACCCACTCACATTTAAAAATGTTCATCCTCAGAGAAAGGGTATCAAATCCAAAGTATAAGACTTAATCAATGAGTTGTAATCCTCCATAATGTTCTCCCACTCATATGTTTTTCAGGGCCCTTATATGATTCTAGATCACATGTATCCATAGCCTTAATCATGAGTGTATAATTAGTCCTCTATTTTTAACTTTGGCTCCTCTAACTGGTAATATCATACCCTATCATCCTTATCCAACTCAAGGGTTTTAACAACCTACTTGGGATGGCGAACCTCTCCTAAAGATAAGATTAGCACAAATGGAAACAATCTTTGTTGTAGCCCCCTATGTGGGACCCTGCTCATCGAGAGCCTTACCACATGGATCTACATGTCCAATAAAATCTTCCATACTACCTATTACCTTATTTTATCATAGCGTGATTAATTCCAAAATTAACAAATACAAACCATTATGCATGGACATATTAACCTTCGTAAATCACTCACATGAAACGTTCAATGGATTGTTTTTACCATTTAAGATTAAATGATTGCAAACTAATTTTAATAGAAAAAATGAAATCAATGTAATACATTCACCATAAATGAACATTAAAAAAATAGCATCAAAGACCATGGCAATGTGCACATAAATCAACTTGCATTATATTACCAAGAAAAATTAATACAACATATATCATATGAATGTTCTATGCTTAGTACATAGTGTGACGATTAGGTATACCTACCCCATGCATAATACCCAGATTCAACAGTAACCATGATATAAACATTGTGTGACATTATAGGAACATGGCCCACAACACAAAAGGGTGCAATGTCCTATTGCATTGTTAAAATATAAAACATCCATGTTTATACAAAAATATAAGATATAAAACATCCATGTTTATACAAAAATATAAGAAAATACTTAATCGGCCCATGGTGAAAACATCTTCCCACACTTATTATGAGCTTTATCCGGAAGCTCAAGGAAACGCTGCAAAAATAACATCAATTAGCTCGAGTGTGACAAATCAAGGTATGGAGGAAATTCCTCAAAACAAGCAGAATAGTAACAACTCGTGCGTATAATTTTCAAAGAAAATTAAAATATATCTCTGATACGAACTGGTGGCATCAATTTTTTTACCGAAACGGGAGATCCTTGCATGCAGCTTGTGTAAGTCTAATGTCTGTTGTATTGTTACTGCAAAGTTTGAACCTATACATCTAGCTATGCTGTCTGTGCTTAATCTAAATCAATGTCTGCGTCCTGAGAAGTGTGCTTATAAATCTTTCCCTCCAATTCCTTGGTTCTTTCCTTCAGCAACTCATGCCATCCATTTGATTTGTTGAAAGCTACATGTGTAGTCTCAATCGTAAATGATAACTCCTTGCTACTCAAATAAGTGGTGTTCAACTGGTAGATAATTAGAAAAATATTATGGATCTCATGCATTTGGTCTATAGGATCAAACATGACATTGAATTTTGGTTTTAAGATTTTTTTATTTTAGTGTAATAATAAAATGGGTTTTTATGGATCAATTGCTGAACAAAATTATTTTTTGATTTTTTAATCTTCTGTTTCATGAAGTTGAATCTTATAGTGAGATTTAAAACATCCAAAAATAATTTGTTATACAGTTAATTCTAGAAGAACCTTATTTATAAGATTAAAAAGCTACAACACTATCTGAGCTCTAAACTGCCATGTAGGAGAGTCGCATCAACTGTCAAAGGATCACTTGGATTTCATAGGGTCCAAACAACACTTAAACAACAATCATCATCTCCTACAACTTTCAAACCTAGTCTGGAGACTCCTCAAGAAAGGTGTCATTAGATGATTTAATTTAATTATTAATGTTTGCTAAGAATGGTTTATGGGATTGAAGAATATATTACATGAATCCAGTTCATTAAGGGAGTGCCCAAAACATTTCCAAAAGATATAAAAATAGAAACAAAATTAATAAGACACAATGATAATTCTACTCTTTTGATGGCTGTAGATCTTCAAACCAGTAAATGTGCATTGCCTTACAAATCTGTGTCAAGTTGTCTAAGCATGTGGTCTCTTGAGATTCCTTAAGTCCGTTACTTAGAAGTAAGAACCGATATTCTTAGAGTTGTCATTGTATGAAGACATCAATTTAACTGTTCTTTCTTAAAGTTGAAGTATTTCATAAATGAACAAAACTAAACATTTCTGATCCTCATACTGAATAAAACTCCTCAAATATTCATGAGAATCTCTAAAAAATTTATTATACATGTGGACATCACAAGTTCTGGATACACAACTATTAGACTATCGTACATGGACTTTTCCCCATCTTGAAGCACTTGAAACTTCCCCTTAGGGAGACCTGTTATCCTTCGAAAGTTCAAAAGTTGTTATGTTACCTTCTTGGGGTGGGATAGGACTGTACCGTGTTGGTTAGATGCACACCCTCTGAACCATCTATTTTTGCGTCGACTGAGGTTGAGCTGAGGACTCCAAACCAAATAGAACCATTCCAGATGCCTCTTATACTAGCTAAATGTTGGGAAAATCTGGGCAGATGAGGAAAGATAAAGATCTTGAACCCTGATCCTACACGAGGGACTAATACACGATGGCTACCATACATAAAGGGTATCCAAGTGCGTGGTATCAATGCCAACATCCATGGTTGAATCGTCTCCTTGTGCTACCCCTGCATCACCCACCAATGTAGCATCTTCAGTGTCCAACATCTCCACCTGTAAATCATCCAAGATCACAAGCCAATGGGTAGCGATGCTATTAAAGATGTGTGAAGTCATATAATAACATCAACTTCAGGTCACCGTGTTCCTTTCCCCAAGGAGGACTATGATATGAAAATACGTACAAAGTGAACATGGGTTCCCAATATTAGGGACACATTTTGTGTGATGATTTACCATCAATATTAGTGTTAAAATCACGTGTTTTTTTAAAGAGGTTTTTCATGTTTGAAGCTTGAAGGCTGACAATTTAATTGTGTTGTTTGAAGAGTAAAGGTTACATAAAATAACATGTTTTATAATGAAGATCTATAGTAGGAGAGTTAATATTGAGAAGGGATTAAATATCTTGTATTATTATTAGAATAACCTTTATATGAGGATGTGGTATCAAGAAATAACTTTGTTGCAACGCTTGACCCCATACACTGTTCAGTCTTATGGACGCTATTAAAATCTTTCATTCATTCATTTAAGCAAAAGATTTTGTGACGTATTTTGTGAGAGTATCAATGATGTAAAATGACATTTTTATAGCATGAGAATAGAACAAAAAGAATTTAAAAAAATGGTATCCATGTTGGCTAAGTACGATTTATGTCAAAAACTTATTACATCAGTGGAAAAATATGCATGAAATTTGTAATCACATTTACTTGAACTAATGTTTTTTTGGCATAGAATAAGGCATGCTTGTGTCAAATACAATTTGCAAGAGTTTGGGTTGTGTGGTTTGATATCAATTATATCAAAAATTAAATAATAATAATGATGATGATGATGATGGAATTTGTTGTCATATTTTTATGTAAAAAATAATGAAAAAATAAAATTATAATTTTTGTTGACTAATTACATAATAAAGACGGTGGCTATTTTTGGTTATTATTTTTAAATGATAATGATGTCATCAATGATGATGATCACAATTTCAATTACTCAAGTAATTTTTCATTAATATTATATTTATAAAATAATGTATTAATAAATTTAAAAAACAATACCTAAAATGTACACATTATAGTTACAAAGTGCATGACAATCCACTAACATTTAAACCAATCAGTAAAAATAATATTATAATGATCATAGGATACGTGATATGAATCAATCAAGACTTCTTAAATATCGACATCAAATAAAATTTTAGTTACCATTCAATCTTCCTTATTATAAAATCCATAAAAAATGTTGCTTGAAATTATAGTTCAAAATATTATCCTTCTCCAAATCATCATGATCATATTCATTGACATTGTCATCATTGTCATTGTCGGAGTTGCTATGATCTGAAAAATTGTCTTCTTCCTTATTGATATCTTCTTCAACATAACCCATTTCATGCAACATAATTCCGATAAAAATGTCAAATATTTTTTTTTCTTAAGATTCATATTTAAACTTTCTTGTTTTTATTTTTTTCTAAATGTGAAATATAAAAAAATTGAATTAAGAAATTAGTACTTATTTGTAGGGTTTTACCATGTCAATGCCCTGCATAAGGACTTACCAATCTTCTTTAATTTCCACCTCAATGTATTATTATATGGTGCTATTAAGGCTCAAATCTACACCCTTGGGGAGGGTTCTTCAGGCCCTTCCCAACTTGAGTTGCACAATGGGAACAACCCCAGGCTGTGGGTCTCCTATGGTGGGGTTGAACCTTCGGAGAAGGCCGACTTCCTCTTTGATGCTCACCTAAAATAATTTTGTCATAGGGAAAAGGGTTAGAAAGGGGGGTAAGGGCTTCTAATAAGGCTAAAGAGGTGATGCACCAAATTTAAATTAGGATCTCATATGCATGGAGTAAACATTGAGGAAGCATAAAACAATACTGGTTTACACAATCTCATAAAACTTAGCTAGCTGCATAAGTATTTCATAAACTAGGTTCAAGAAGCAATAAATACAAACAAGGAGTTCTAAGACTCACTAAGAACTTGATTTAATAGTAGAAAGGACACTAACTTAGACATGCAACTAGATTCAAGACACTAAGAAATAAGAAAGAAAGGACCAATGACATGGAAGATTATCCTTCACAATGTCATAGTACACATACTTCACTACACAATTCAGAGAGGAGAGATAGGCAAAGAAAATCTTTATTGATTCAAGAGGTCTTTCATACAAATTTTGACAGGGTCTAGCCTTATAAAAAATGAGAATCTATGCTCTTACAAAATTTAGAGAGAGAGTCACGATAAAAAATGGAAGAGTTTGCTTTTAAATTTTTTGAGAGAGAGCAGTTTCTCCAAAATTTACAAATATGAGAACCCTTAAAAAAGAGATAAGGGTGGAATATATAGAAGAAGAGGGGGGAGAAATAAGGAAAGAAGCATGCTCCAATCAGTGAGCTGTCCTTTTTATTTAGCTGAGCTGCCACCCTTTTTTAATGAATGCCCCACCATTCTCCTTTTGTAATTAAAACTAATCTATCATGAACAAGCTAACTCTGCATTAGCTCTAATAGTCTTTAATCTTCCACATTAGCTGAGTGAGATGCACTAGAAGACAAGAACCAATTTTGCATGATGATAAGCCATGATTTATGTTGATGAAGGAAACACTTCAAGAAATGAATGCTCCAATTGCTTGATCAATTAGGGCATTGTTCTTGTATTGAAAAATTAACCCCTTGTTTGTCCCAATAACCCTCAATTTATTTGGAAAATCCATTCAATGATCGATCTACTTTCTCCAACCACCAAATCTCTATCTTTGATCTTCATGCCATCTTCCACTAGACCTGCATGTATGAGGACAAAACCCTCATAACTTTGAATCTAGACCAAGCCATGTTGCTTTTACATTGAGAGACTATTTGTTAGAGCTGATGACCATGTCGAAGGATGAGTACCTCTCCATTAATTGCATATACCAGCTCCTACTTTGAAACTTGGAACATATCTTTTCTATCGATGGAAAACCAATCTAAGGACATTGGTTTTCTCGTAGCTATTTATGTTGATGGATACCTATAGATTGCATCACTTCTTTTGATCTTTATTAGGTCTAAAATACCTATTTTTACCTCTATGGAACCTTACTAGAAACACATGGCCCTTTTAATGCATTCTGGTCCAACTCGGTTTTGCCTGAGCTCCTTTCCATTATATTTCCATCAACTTCAATCCAACTCAAGCTTAGTTATTTCATATTTATTCCAACTTAGGTTGATCTCTTTGCTTTATCAACTCCATCAAAAATGCCCTAGCTTGGTCTTGGCTTATGCTTGTCAGTAACCTGAATTAACTCTTTTAACATTTTGACTATTGTGTACCGTTAGATCTGGGATTTGATTGAACATGGATCACATATCATAATCTATTTGATTTTTACTTAACCTACTTTCAGCCCATTTGATGGACTGAGAATCTTTTCTAACATCTCTATTTCTTCTTTCAACTTGAGAGCATCCACCTCTTCACAATCTTCATCAAATCTTGGTCTATATTATTTTTCATCTTCTTGGGCACCTTGATCCTTGACTTATCCTTGGACTCCCTCATTCATGAGATTCAAACCAACCTCATTCTACTGTATACCATGTTTGTTAAGCACTCTTTGAGGTGCTTCATCTTATCTTTGCCTTTCCACAAACCTGTCTATCAATGTTATGGTTTCCTTATACAAATATTCTTCGTTATTTGAGTCAACTTCATATACATAATCATAAATAACATGTGAAAACAAATATTGAGAACAATTAACCTTTTCACACTTGTCCTCTTATTCATTCAGTTGTACCTTCATCTCTTGGTCTTTGTTTGCTTACACCATCTCTCTTATTTGATTTGTAGGATTGCAATATTCCTCTATCTTCATGCTTTCTTGGAGTGTACTTGATAGAATTTCTTTGTGTATCCATTTCATGTTCTTATCATCCCATATTATACCTTGTCCATGCTTAGACTAAAATTTGTTTCTTACCTCATCTCCAATAGATTCATACCTTGATAACCTATCATACCAACTTGATATATTCTACCCTTTGTTCTTTGCCTCCATGTTTTCTCATCTTTCACTCATGTTCTTGGCTTGTATGACCTCTTGCTTGAGATTCACCTTCTCTATCTCACTACTTGATGTCTTGAGCCACTTAAGTTAAACATATCCATATCCTTGTACCATCTTTGAGGTTTGTACCTAGTTCCTATTTCTTCCAATCTGGATATTATCTTCTCTTTATTCATATGTAAAATCATAATCAATGCTCAAACATTCATTTACCTCCATATATGATTATTACAAGGTCATTTTCACTCTCTAATCTTCATGGTTTGCCTTCATATCTTCTTGGTTAGCTATCTCTCTTGTTTTATCTACAATACTTGTCATAACATCATATAATTCCTCTTATATTCATCTTCAACATGCTGAATGCCTTCAATCTACATTACTTTGTCTTCTACAATAGGTTCTCTTTATTTATCATCATATTTTTGCTTAATGAGTGATGTTATAGGCCCATCCTTCAGAAAATTTAAGGCCTTATTCTTAGCCTTCATCAAACTTGTCTTCACACCTGCATACATAAACTTAAAATCAACATTAGCATCTAAAATGAGAAACCACATAGTCTCCATGAATGTCTCTTACATAGACATTATTCTCTTCTCTTTATCTTCTCTCTCAAGTGCTTCTCTTGGAATTTTTATCTCCTTGTTATCCTCAATTAGAATTCTCTTCTCAACCTCTTTATCTTATTTCTCTCTTTTCAACTTCTCATTCCTTATGCCTCTATGGGTTATTCCCTCTTTCTTCTTCTCATTATTTAAGACACTCATCTTGTGTCTTTTCTCTCTCTTAAGTAGCTCTAATGGTCACTTTACCCTCTTCTTTAAATTTCAGCCACTAAATTAACTTCCTTGAATCGTCAAGAGCTTCACCATGAGCTCCACCTTCTCAATAATCTGCCCCAACTCTTTTCTCATATCTTTCACTTCTTTTTATACATCCACCTTCTCTCATTTTATTTGATTTCTATTCCTACTTAGACCTTCCTCTTAACAAGCTTACCAATCTTGCCTCTTAGAAATATCTTGGATATTTTCTCTTTCTTAAATCCTCTTTCTAGGACTGATCTTATCTTCTCTTGACTCTCTCTTGGAGGCTTTCTTTCTTTCTCTCTCTCACTTGAGCTTAAATGCTCTTTCTTCCCTCTACCTTATCTAGTCCTTTCTTGACCACCTTCTAATCCTTTTCATTGGACTTTGGGGATTTTGTTCCTCTCTTTATCAATATGGTATTCCTCTATACTAACCTCAATAGGCTATACGTGCAACATACTTCTTATTCCACAATAACTTACAATGTTACCTCATACATTCCTTGTGACGTGTTTTTGCCTATCTCAAATTAACAAGCTTGAATAACTTCAAATAGAATGAAACTAAGAGATTACCTTATTTTGATAAAAATTTAGGCATAGGTACATGGGAAAAGTCTCCAAATCATCATTTACTCCTAAATCTGATCTTTCAATGATCTCATTCAAATGTTTTGCTCTCAAGATTCAGTCCTTAATTTATGTCTTTACACTTGTCACTAGGCTTTATACCTCATTTGCTATGATCCTGTTATAAAAAACTATGGAGTTATCTATCCCTATCATTGTATTCATAAGTCATTATCTCACTTATTTCAACTCATTCTATGCATTCTTTCATTTGGTTTTCACTTTCCTCACTCTCTAGTCTCAATAGGCAACCTTATCTTGACTAGATACACCTAAGCTTGCATTATGTCTCTTTAAAAAAAATTATTTCCATGGATGTATTTTATTGGATACAACACATTTTTTTCAATCCCCTTTAACCTATCAATCACCTTATAACACCCTTTAATATACCTCAACTTCATAGTGACCTTATATGGCTTGTATCTTTTGTTTTCACATTTTATCCTTGTTTGAATTCTATACATACTCCCCTAAAGATATAAGACCATTTTATACCACCTTATATCTTGTTACAACTCTCCCTAAAGTTTCATCACTCAACTCTCTCTATATATGCCCTTTCCTTCATAAGTACCTATCCAATTAGGCCTTTCTAGCCTTCCATACACCTACAATATTGATTCTATATATTACAGACGTGGTATCAACCTAGAAACCTAAAAAATTTTTAGGGGGAATTAAATAACGTCAAATTATGAATTTTCATGCAATTTGACTAGTTCAATCAAAAGTTATGGGTTTTTTGTAACTTGAAACCCTAGCTAGTCTTGTGACCCTGACTGTGCATGTTGAGAAGGGTCTAAAATCCATTTATTTGGTTATGCATCACTTAAAAAGGACCCAATACCTTAAAAAGTTATGTATTTACATACTCCAATAGGTTATAATTATTGGTCAATCCTAATAAACTTGAAATAACTCAAGATACAGAGTTATGCATGCTTTTAGAAGACTATGTAAAGGTTGAGAGAGATCAACTTACCATACCTTTATTTTTAAGTCACTTAAAATTATTTAAAGACATTTACAAGTTTTTTATTGATAAGTAACACCTTCCTAAACACCTTATAATCCTTTATCAAACCTATCAAAACTCACAACACATGAAATTCAGAGTTTTGTGTCCTGTACAAGACTATGTAAGGTGTTTCATGGGTTTGTGTAAATTTCAAAAGGTTACCAACTTTATAATGATAATTATATAGAATAATAAATTTTTACTTGTATCCATACTCAATCATCATAATTATCATTCACTTTCTCTCAACTTACATTCCTTCTATAACATTCTAAAATAGGGTTTTGTCTTAGTACACAGGGGTTTCCTTCAAGTGATTGTTTATTGTTCCTTTGTCAATTGTTTGATCTTAAAACATAATTATAAGAATCCACCATAGCATATTTTATATTCAAATCATTATAAATAACATAAAACACAATATTTTCACAAGAACTATTTTAGAGATATCAACTTACCACACTTGAGATGGTTACAGGCAAGAAATATGGTTTGAGGGCAGAGAGTAGTCTTTTCCTGAGTCTAATCATTTCAAAACACTAAATGTTACCACCATAAGGTCTGAAAGATACTAATCTCTTCAAGATTAATAAACGATATATTTCTTACCTTGTAATCCTAATAAACTCACCAACTCATCTTCTATTGGGCTGTAACTATACGTTGCTTATGACAGACCTATAACAATTACAAAATATGGTATGATCTTGGCCTCAAGGGCCTTTGAAAGATAATGTATGATTAATAACAATTCAATACTATTCAAGAAACATAAACATACATAACCATTCCTTTCTTTATTTATTTTTATCATCAAAACATTGCATATTTAGTCCATCACAGGACTATACCACCTTTCTTGAGTTATATCATCTTTTATTTCATTGCTTGTTTCTCCTTCTTGGTTCTCTCTCACCTCTCTCTCAAATTCTTCTACGCTAAAACTACCTCCAACTTACTTTATCATCAAAACATTCACATTGGTTTTTGTGAGGTGGTTACATAGCTATACACTCTCATACCAACCCAATGTGAGAATAGTGATTACATGACTAATAATGAATCTTGGCTTAATGACTTAGACACATAATGAATTCAAGCATCCTTTTATCTGGAGGATTTTCAATCTTCATATGGTTCAAGGTAATTAATTAATATCCTATTTAATGGTATTTTTATTTTACCATGGGATTTATATTTAATTAATTAATATCCTATTTAATGGTATTTTTTTATTTTACCATGGGATATATGTTAGGTTGTGGAGCTAAAAGCTTCACTGATGCAAACAGGAGAGGAGGTTGCTGAAGGTTGCTGAGTTGCAGCAACCGGCGTCGGTCTGATCAGTCGACGTCAGCAGGATAGTGAAGAGAAGCAACTGACGTCAGTCAGGGATCGGCCGACGTCGGTCACCTCCAGGCAGACAGGGACTGACGTCGGTCACCTGTGTGGTTCAAACTGTGGATGTTACAGGCAGTTAGCTAACGAACCAAGTGTTTGCATATTGAGAGCCAATTTTAGACTGAGAGCTGCGGATCTAATTATTGTAATTAGATGTCTAATTATTGTTTGGATGAGATCTATATAATAGACTCATGGTTGTATTGTAAACTTGTGCTAGGGAGTAAGAGAGCAAATAAGCTCCTTCAAAGAGAGGTGAGCAATGGTGTGTTCCTCCTAGTGCCACAGTACCAAGTGTGGGTGTTGGATTGGAGAATCAGCAGGGTTCTTCAGGTATGTATGATCTTGGTCATCAGGTGAGCATGGCCTATATAGGAGATCTACATGGTAAGTAATATCATTGATCTACAGGTGTATGTGTGTGCAAGGTCAAGGTTCACAGGTGTGCAGAACCAGATTGATCTGTAGGTGTGTAAGATCAGATAGGACAACAACACAACAGGGAGCAGAATCAGGCAGGATCTACTTGGAGTATGGTGTGTACTCATTGTGATGTATGTGGAGTACATGGAGAGCTAAGAGGAAGGCAAGGCAGTCCCTTCCATAAGTATGGTCTGTTGAGTTGCAGGTTGTTACAGGTTCATGGGAGATCTACTTGAAGTATGTTGAGTACTTGTGGAGTGCGTGGAGCACTTGTGGTGTGCGTGGAGCATTGGAGAACTGGCAGTAGTGGATACTGACTAGTTGGAGGTGAACACCAACTCTATGTTTGAGTTGTGTGTTGGGACCTAAGAGAGAGAGATTTGAGGAGAGAATTACTATTCACTTGAGGTGTGGGAAACCTCTGAAGAGGTGGTGGAGAAGAAGTGGCATCTTCTTTATTGTATTCTTTTTTGTATGAGTATTAATAATAGTTGTGTATTGTCTCTCATATTTTGTGTTATTTCTGAATTCTAGTTACTTGTGATTCTAGTTAATTTCACATATTAAGTTGCTTGGTAATCAATTATGTGCTTTCGGTTATATATCCCATCAAGTGGTATCAGAGCTAAGGTTGCAGGGAGCATGTTTTGTGTTTGGTTACAGGTCACTCTCAGGGGTTTCTGATTGAGTGGGAGTAGAGCAATGGCAGATGAAAGTAAGCTAAAAATGGAGGAGTTGAAAAGCACAGATGGTCACTTACGGTCCTATGGAAAGAAAGAGCAGGTAAAAGAATATTGTTGGTTTGTGGAAGATCAACATGAAGAAACTGAAGAAGCAGATGTTGCAGGTGATGTGGCACAGGATGCTCTGTGAGGTTTCTTGGATAAAGTTAAATCTTGGATAACAGATTCGGTTGCCTCTTTCCATGCAGCCCCAGGTAGAGGAGCTAGTGAGCCTTGCCAAATAATTGGCAAAGGGGAAGTGAAGCTGAAATTGCAGGCGGCCAACACATGGGTGTTGAAGGAGGTCATGCAGGTCCCAGGCTTGGAGATATGGCTAATTTCTTCAGGAAAATTGGGTGATGAGAGATGCACAAGAACTCTCACAGCGGATGCACTTGAATTAGCTGGTGGTAAGAAAACAGGTACTCTTTATCTACTTGTTTATATTACTGATTCTTCTTCTATTGTAGAGACGTGGCTTAGTAGGCTTGGTCACATGAGCAGGGAGGAGATGCATGTTCTTAAGTGGAAGATAGATATATTTGACAAGCTTAAGAACTAGAAAAGCTTGGTGTTCTTGGAGGAGATGACGGACAGAGTTCAGTGGATGGTGCTGGATACTTCTGAGCAGAGCAGTTTGGACATGGGTTTTGATTCAAAGGAGCTCGTGGGTAAAAATTCATCACTCACAGGCGAACACAGGTACCGGCATCGGTCAGGATGAACCGGCGTCGAACAGACATGTGCCGATGTCGGTCATGTGCAGACTGAAGCCGGTGATGTCAGGCAGGGTAAGACCGACGTCAGTCGGGAGGACCTACATCGACAGTAGATAAGACCGATGTCAGTCAGGAAGACTGATGTTGGCAACAGTGACATCGACATCGGTAGTGTCGGTAGTCAGGGACAGGCGCATGGAAACCGACATCAGTCAGATGCAGACTGTGTAGTGACTGAGGTCGGTCACTGTAACGGATTTTGGGTGGACACCTCACTGTCAAGGAGTCTTAAACACCCATATGGAGGACTGAAGATGTAAGTAGGCCTCAAATTCATTATTCCTCTTCTTTATACTAGTTACTGACTGCAGAGCAAGAAGGATCCAGGAAACAAGTGGGAGCGTGGCAGGAATATGATGCAGAACCAAGCGGAGACTTGGAAGGGTTGCCAGCTGGTATGAAAGCACAGAGATGAATGGATACCTTAGTTGAAGAATAGAGTGAACAGACATGTGAGATGAAAGACCAGGTCATATGGTCTTGAGGGAGCTGTAGGACAGTGGGACAGTGCTGACAGGTGGTACCAGGTGGATGACAAAGCATGGCTTTAGTTAAATGTCAGTAGAACCATTGTGTTTGTCTTACCAAGTGGATGATGGTCGCAACATTATCCTGTTGCTATATGTGGAGGATGAGCTTGGTGCAGGTTCAGACATATAGGGTTTTGCTAAGCTAAGGGTAAGATTAGTTCAGTGGCATGTCATGAGGAATTTGGAGCAGTGAAATTCTTCAGCATGGGAGACATGGAGATCACAGGTTAATTTTGTCTCAAGTGGGAGCTGATGTGAATCAGGTGCTGGCGAGGTTCATTATGTAGGATGCAGAGCCGGAGCACACTAAGGGCTGGACAGTTTAGTGTCCGAAATCACATGAGGTCTGGTATAGACCTGAGTATTCCCAAGCAGTGGGCGCTGTCAGAGAGTTAGGAGCCAATTCGGGGAAGTGGGTTCTCAGGGATTTGAGAGGGACCAGCAGCAGGTATGCTATGCAGGGTCAGGACTTCACTACATGGGTTTATAGGTTTGGATGTGGCAGGGTACTCAGATGACAGGAGGTACACCATAGGTTGTGTGGTGGGTTGTCTTCAGGATTGATCTTGAAGAGGGATACAAGCCAGGAAATAGATTAGATAGAGTACAAGTACAGGTACAGTGCAGTTGTTTATCTCCAAGTGGGAGATTGTTAGGTTGTGGAGCTAAAAGCTTCACTGATGCAAACAGGAGAGGAGGTTGCTGAAGGTTACTGAGTTACAGAGCAACCAGCGTCGGTTTGATCAGCCGACGTTGGCAGGATAGTGAAGAGAAGCAACTGACGTCGGTCAGGGATCGGCCGATGTCGGTCACCTCCAGGCAGACAGGGACCGACGTCGGTCGCCTGTGTGGTTCAGACTACGGATGTTACGGGCAGTTAGCTAACGAACCAAGTGTTTGCATGTTGAGAGCCAATTTTAGACTGAGAGTTGTGGATCTAATTATTGTAATTAGATGTCTAATTATTGTTTGGATGAGATCTATATAATAGACTCATGGTTGTATTGTAAACTTGTGCTAGGGAGTAAGATAGCAAATAAGCTCCTTCAGAGAGAGGTGAGCGATGGTGTGTTCCTCCTAGTGCCACAGTACCAAGTGTGGGTGTTGGATTGGAGAATCAGTAGGGTTCTTCAGGTATGTATGATCTTGGTCATCAAGTGAGCATGACTTAGATAGGAGATCTACATGGTAAGTAAGATCATTGATCGGCAGGTGTATGTATGTGCAAGGTCAAGGTTCACAGGTGTGCAAAACCAGATTGATCTATAGGTGTGTAAGATCAGATAGGACAGGAACACAACAGGGAGCAAGATCATGCAGGATCTACTTGGAGTACGGTGTGTACTCATTGTGATGTACATGGAGTACATGGAGAGCTAAGAGGAAGGAAAGGCAGTCCCTTCCATAAGTATGGTCTGTTGAGTTGCAGGTTGTTGCAGGTTCATGGGAGATCTACTTGAAGTACGTTGAGTACTTGTGGAGTGCGTGGAGCACTTGTGGTGTGTGTGGAGCACTGGAGAACTAGCAGTAGTGGATACTGACTGGTTGGAGGTGAACACCAACTCTGTGTTTGAGTTGTGTGTTGGGACCTAAGAGAGAGAGATTTGAGGAGAGAACTACTGTTCACTTGAGGTGTGGGAAACCTCTGAAGAGGTGGTGGAGAAGAAGTGGCATCTTCTTTATTGTATTCTTTTTTGTATGAGTATTAATACAAGTTGTGTATTGTCTCTCATATTCTGTGTTATTTCTGAATTTTAGTTACTTGTGATTCTGGTTAATTCCACATATTAATTTGCTTGGTAATCAATTGTGTGCTTCCGGTTATATATCCCATCAATATATATTTAGTTAATTAATATCCTATTTAATGGTATTTTTTATTTTTACCATGGGATATATTTAATTAATTAAATATCCTATTTAATAGTTTTTAATCTACCATTGGATATTTTATTCCCAAAAATATACCATTCCCACTCCCACATGAATAGTTATTTAAAATAATTATGGGATATATTTTTAATTCTTTATCCCATAAATCAAGAATCCTACCACTCTTATATTATCAAAAAGACATAAAGATTCTTTTAAAGAATTGATGTGGTAATTTTAATCATGGGTTATTTAAGATAAGCATGGTTGCATGTTTTCTTTTAAATCCAAGTCTTTATTCCACCAAAGAAATGCGGGGTTGACTTCTTAGAGGTTTGTTAAATAAAGTTATGGGATTATTTAAATTCTTTAAATCTTATGAATTAAACTCCACTTTATTTTCCCCACTTCCAAAGAATCATACGGTTGGTGGTTGATTTATTTTAATCAAGAGATTATGTTTTGGTGAAGATTTACATGCATATTAATATTTTGTTAAAAGATTATCCCAAGTCTTTAACTCCAAGATTATTCAAATACAACGTGGTATTTGATTTGGACAAAATTATTGCATGGTAATCTTTATTTACCAAGAAAATTTAAATCTTGATCTTGAATTGCCAATCTTGATCTTTGCTTAAGGAGTCTTGGCATACATTTAATCTTGGCATGGAATCTTTATAATTAATTGTTTCTACATTCAAGTGGAAATTATTATTATTATTACTACATTGAAAATTATGTGGTAATTTAATTCTTTAAATCTTCTCGAAGATTCTTGATAGATGTTGTATGCGGAAACATTGACGGCAAAGGGTTTATAGATGGCAAAGATTATTCAACATATTATGTGGAGAAGTTTAATTATTTGCTATTTATTATATCATGGATCAATTTTGGCATTAATTCTATGTCATTATCCATGCTCAAATATATGACAATGATGTTGAATTCTATTTTAGATTTTTGGTTTTGATCGGTTGTAGAGCAAAACCGAATATAGGTAGCAATAAATCCCAAAGAGCCAACACCATGCTCTTGAAACGGGAAAAATCTCAATTCGATAAAATTGTTAGTACCCCAGAAAAATTTGTTATTGCCCAGCTAACATTATTATTAAGAATATAGATATAAATACAAGGTTATTTTACAGAAGTGATAACAAGGTTTTTTTTGGACAGAGGCAACAGGGGACTTTACACAAAGGAGATTTTTAGACAGAGATATATTTAGATTTCAAAAAGAACCTTAAGTAAATTAAAGAGATTTATTTTTATTTGTTGCATAAGATTATTTGGTATGGAAGATTTTTATTTTACTCATAGAGGTTTTGTAATTATTCTTGAAGAGTTTTTAATAAGATCAGAACACTTATAGAGTGGACTCCGGGAGTTAGCCATTTGGTGAACCCCGTAAATAAATCTTCTTTGTTATACTTTGTTTTTTATTTCCTCTATGTGATCAAAAATCCTTTCAATTTCCTTCATTAAAATTATGAAAGTTTTATAATTTAATTTTTAGATTTATTTAAAAGGGGAAATTGGAAATTAAAATACTCCATTTTATTATAAATCCGATCCAAGCAGACTATAAAGGTTTTTATAAGCTTGGATTTTTTTAGGGATAAAATATTTATAGAATGGTTTAGATGAAAAATAGATTATATGAGTTTACCAAACCACTCATATTCAGAATTGTTGAGATTTATATTCTGATTAAAAATTGAATTTATTTTGAATAAATTTCTGAAATTGATATATTTAAAAAAAATCCATTTCCTATTTTATTTAATTAGGGAAATGAGAAATCTGTAGCCAATTCTATTTTAATTATGCAATTGAGAGTTTTCAGTATCTATTTAAAAAGTTGTGTGATTTATCTATAGGGATAAATCTGGTTTATGGATAATCCTTTACAAGTCTTCTTGGAACCTTATGTCAACGTTCTCTCACCTAATGACTCCACACATTTATAAACATTGTTTGGACCAAAATAGGCCAATATTATGAAAAATTGGGTAGATTCAATGTATGATGGGTGGAAATTCCATAGGTCATTCTTTCACACCCTTGTATACCCATAAATGTCATGTAATATTTGGGGTAACATGGTTTAGTAATTAAGCTCTGTGATGGGATCCAAATCAGAGTTCATGAGCTTCCAAAGGCACCAATAAATTCCTTACCATTATTCATCAATATTTTGGATGCACAAATGAAGTGCTATGAAAAAATGATCTGGATACTCACTCAATACCGCCAATACAAACCATACCTCCATGGGAATAATAACCATTGCTTCAATAATTAGTAACACAACTATATGTAGAGATGTAGGAACCACCTGAAATATAAGTAGACCCATCATAGACTACTATAGGGAAGAGGAAGGTACCAACACATAAAACATCACCACTGCCACCAAAGAATATGTGCACTACCAAATCATGGACTTACAACAAGAATGGATCATAGATTATAGTCAAATATGACCTTGATCAGATGGCATATTAGGGGAGGATATGTATAAGTCAATGATTGAGTATATAGGCACTATGGTATATGAGGAAGAATAAGAAAATGAGTTTTTCTTTTGGAAATTAGTGTACACTTATCAAGTGTGAAATAATGATCTAAATATCCTTTTGGTGGACATTCCAACACCTCGTTCATCAATAATTATTGATATAGTGGTAGAAGAAGAAGAATTCACATGAAATATGGCTATAATTTTTGAGGGTGCACCAAGCACATGATATTCAAGGGCACAAACAAGCCCATAATATTATTGAAAACCAAAATGAAAATTAATACACAAGCTAAGGACCCATACTATGCCTAAACTATCACTATATATTGAATATCATATGGGTTCCTTTGTCAAACCATAGCCACTAGAGGAAATTGAGATGTAGGAGGATCAAGTGCTAGAACAATAGCCATAAGAGATGATTTGGGCTTACAAGCAGTTGAAGAAGAATTTTATCCCTCTATATATATAAAAAGGACCAACATGCACATTCACCATGGTCAAATTAACCTCTTCTTCCTCTACTTCACATTCACTCTCATCCTTGGATTATTCAACTCCTATGTAGGAGCCACAATAGACTACACAACTATAAGATGAATAACCAACCATACAAGAAGATATCACAGTGTAAGAGTAAGCTTCCAAGGATCAACTTGAGTAGGATAAGGATCAAAATGTGGATATGAAAAAGGATAGAAATTAAGAGAAGAAGGAAAAGAAATTAAAAAAGGAGAAGAGAAAGGAAAAATATACACACAAGGCTACCAAGGAGGAGGAGCAGAGGAAGAGGTAAGAGGAAGAAAATAATAATCATGATGAATAAGTTGTGAGGAAAGAGAAATATCAAGAAAATCAAGAAGTGCAAGCAACATAGAATTAGAAGGCTGAGGCTGAAGAATAAACAAAGGCAAAAGAAGTGGAGAAAAGGAAATAAGTCCTATGAAATCAAGAGGAGGAAACATAGAAGTAGGCCCATGATCAAGAGGCCAAATATCAGGTAGATGTAACTACCAAATCAAATGCATAATTAGAGTCCAAAATGCAAGCAAAAGTCACAATGAAATAATCAATATAACCTACCAAGAAGGTGGTGTTACTCAAGGTCCAACAACCATATTCCAAATCAAAAGGCTTGGGATCCACTTAATAGGGTGCTCAAGAGGAGGCATCCAAACACAAGCCACAATTATCTATCCAATGGCTATGGGATGTCCCTACACCCTCAATATGATGGACAACCTTATCACTTCCAATGGCACAAATAAATAAGGCAAGTAAAATGGTTATGGCTTTTAATTTGGCTCTTTCAAAAATATTGTAGGAAATATCACTTGATGTTTCCTAGTTACCCTTGTCAAATAAAATTAAAGGAGAGACTAAAATTCAAGAGTATATCAAGGCCTCCATGCTAGAATAATAGGTGTCATAGTTGAGGGAAGAAAACACAGACTTATGCCTCCACCTCATCAAAGATAGGAAATTGATCAATGATACATTCCCTGCCTTGGTCACCCAAGTCTTGGGTGACCAAGTCATGCCTAAGGAAAAGTAATTCACAACCAGAAGTGTAAGTGATAGAATTAGAAAAAGATCAAGAAAATCAATAAAATCAATAAAATCAAGAAGTGAAAGTAACATAGAATTAGAAGGTTGAGGCTGAAGCAGAAACAAAGGCAAAAAAAGTGGAGAAAAGGAAATAAGTCTTATTAAAGCAAGATGAGGAAACATAGAAGTAGGCCCATGATCAAGAGACCAAATATTAGGTAGAGGTAACTACCAAATCAAATGCATAATCAGAGTGCAAAATGCAAACAAAAGTCACAATGTAATAATCAACATAACCTACCAAGAAGGTGGTGTTACTCAAGGTCTAACAACCATATTAAAATTCACAAGGCTTGGGATCTACTTAATGGGGTGTTCAAGAGGAGGCATCCAAACACAACCCACAATTATCTATCCAATGGCTATGGGATGTCCCTACACCCTCAATGTGATGGACAACCTTATAACTTCCAATGGCACAAATAAATAAGGCAAGTAAAATGGTTATGGCTTTTACTTTGGCTCTTTCAAAAATAATACATAAAGCATCATTTGATGTTTCCTAGTTACCCTTGTCAAATTAAATTGAAGGAGAGACTACAATTCAAGATTATATCACATAGAAGGCCTCCAATCTAGAATAAGAGGCATCACAATTGAGGGAGAAAAACACAGACTTATGCCTCCATCTCATCAAAGCTAGGAAATTGATCAATGATACATGCCCTACCTTGGTCACTCAAGTCTTGGGTGACCAAGTCATGTCTAAGGAAAAGTAATTCATAATATTCTTTCCCAGTTAAAAAAAGACTAGCTCATTTTTCAAAACCTACACCAACTTTTAATATAAGGTCAGAATATGAGGGCATAAATAGAGGCTATTTTTAACTCCTCAAAGATTATGAGTAATTCTTGGACATTGTTGTTCTCCAATCTCAACAAATATACAAAATCATGCTAGAATTTGAATAATAGTTGAACAACACATGGAATGAAGACAAGCCATATTTCACTAAGGTTGATAAATCCAAGGCAACAATAGGAGACCATTTAGCTACATCTGGTGAGATGCATGTCACATTCAAGTAGTCTATTGAGTTAAGGGATAATGTGATGCATAAACTAAAAACATGGAAAAATGATATGTTACAAATAAATTTGTTATAATTCAAACACAAAGGGATTAAGATAGATTAGAGGAGGTATCACAAGAAATACAATAGAAATTATCACAATGTAGGGCAATCCTCACAAACACAAAAGATTATGACATTTCAAATCTTATGGGGTGCCAAGTCCCATTGCACACTATGATCAATATGGTTTTAGAAGTTATCATCAATTGGATTATGTTTAAAAATGACTTGTCCCATTTGGATAGATCCATCGTAGATATCATTCAGGAGACATAATTCATCCCATGAAACCAACTCTAGCAAGAACTTAAAAAAAAAAAGCTACTAAAAGTACTCAATAATCCATCCAAATGTAGCAAATGCCTCTAGCCCCAGATTATATAAATATTATTCATTCAACAACCACTCCAAAAACATCATCATCACATTCTCCATCAGTTTCATCAATGCATCCCATGCCTCTACCTTCTCTCTAGGTACTATGGAAATTCCACTTTTTAAGTTTTGAGGTTTTTTCTAGTAAGGAAGACCTTAAGAATTAAGAGTGGGGATATGTTGGTTAAAAACTTGTAAAGGGTGGCCACATTATTATGTTAATTTATTAAAAACATGAAATGATGGTATATTGGTATGCTACTCAACTAAAAACCTGCAAGGGTAGATAAGTAGTGTGTAAGAGGTGAAAATTGGTAAATGATACTGTTGATGTATTAAAATTGTGCTAGATCTTAATTAATAATAATGGGAAGTTTCAAGCTGTGGGACAATGCAGCTTGAAAACAACCTCCAGATTTTAAAGAAGCTGGTCTCTTCTTTTGTATTGGGTGTTATGGAAAAGGGATAGGAGACTAAACAAAAATGCAAAATGCAGGAATTGAAACCTAAATATGGTGATGCGCCTGAGAGTAATCCTAATCCTAACCTGAGTGCAGTGAAACTATTATGTGATTCTATTATATTTAAGAGCAGACAAGTGCATGATCAATGTAAAAGATTGGAATAACAAAAACAGAGGCTCACAACAGGGGAGTCTTTTGCTGAGATACAGGAATTGTCAACAAAGGCATAGTGTTCAATCTTCTTAATAGAATCTTCCAATCACATTAGAGGCACATAAGTCACGCACAATTATGTATAACTTCAGACTCTAGAAAACGGGACAGAAGCAAAAAACATTTCCAATCACAACACTAGAAAATCTTCAGCATAGACTACTTTGCAAATGACATAGATAACATCGACAAGGGCATAGTGTTCAATTTTATTATTGAATCTTCCAGTCATACAAAAGATGTAGAAACACACACAGTCATATAAACCTTTCAACTCAGGAAAATGTAACAAAAACAAATGATATTATTGGTCAAAAACTCTGAAAGTCTAAAACTATGAGAATTCCCCCCCTTTTTTTTAGATTTTACAATTCTTCTTCTTTTATAACCCCAAATGTCTCCCTACACTTTCTTTCCCACACAATCTTCTCCGTCCTTCGCTCATAGGGGACAAACAGACGGTGCCTTCAATGCTGTGGGTGGCTCCAAAAATATACCCGATGAACTATTTCATCTACTAAAATTAACTCCAACCGATTTTCCCTCCATTTCGCTTTTGGCAACCGATACACAGAACACTCTGCTATGTTTGAAATAGGAGAGGACACTTAGTCAATTTTCTAAAAATCCCCTTGATCACCTAGAAGACACTGAAAAATGACACTTGGCACCTTCTCCCTGATTCATCAAAGACACACAGCTCTTTCTGCTCCCCTTTGGCTGTGCCGTAGTATCATTAGGGGCATATATCAGACTCTTATGAATGGCAACATTTGGCAGCTTCCATAGAATTTTGAAGTAACACCTGAGACCCACCGCTGTTTCATATTTGTCAATAGAGCTTGGCGATGATTCTCTCAGGTGTTGACATGTGGAGACTTCTGTGGCTTCGAGGAAGATAAGTGGAATTTCCACTTCTTCTATGGATGGAGTAGAGGGGGACCCAGAGAGTGACACTTGGTAGCATCTGCTACTTTGTGGCACATAAGAAAAATAAAATGACGCCTTTGTACGTTGAATGGAAAGCATTGGACTCATGGCTTCCCGAATGCCGACATGTGGTGGCTTGCGATTTTTCTCTAAAAAGGTCTTTCAGGGCCTCTGAAATTGCCACTTGGCACTTTCCATCATCTCTACTGCCTTATGGTGAAAGTCTTTGAATAAAGTGTGGATGCCGATATGAGATGCGGATGCTGACACGTGGTGTGTTTCGCTTAACTGCTACTGGGTATGTGGCACGATCCGCGGTTCTTGAAGGTTACAAAAAAGTGACTCGGGGGATGCCAACTATCGGCTTTGTCTCCCAGAAAGTGACACTTGACAACATCCACTTGAACTAATACTCAGGCAAAAATGAGATGAAGGAAACAAGGGGAAAAAGACCTACTCGGAAGGTGACACTTGGCAGCTTCCGCTGCATCTCAACACTTGGGCAAAATGAACCGGCCCTTTGCTTCAAAATTTTGCTACTTCGCCCGAAGAACCAAAATTGTAGTGCTCGAATCAAAAATAATTAAATACGACATAGAGTAGGAAATTACTCTACAGTTATTGGCGACCATCAGGGCTTTTGAGCCTGCTAAAAAATAACCTGACTCCCGCTTGATTAAAATTTCAAAATTTACAGCTTCAAAAGAGTTGTCTAGAAGATAGACCACTCATGGTCGGATAATCCTTGCTTGTTTTGTAACTCATCAAAAGCCAAATCCAAGCTAATGAGATCCTTATGTGAGAAGGTTTGCAGGACCTGGGCAGTGGCTTTTAGCTTGGATTCTAGCAGGAAAATAGGCATTAGAACAACTTTGACCTCAGAGGTTGGAGAATCATCCCGCAAGCTCTAAAAAATTGTTTGATCCCTTTGCCTGGTTAGCATCAATGATTGGATTTGGTCCACCATCAGCACCATCCTCACATCCAAAAATGGGGAAGGAAGACCTAGTCACACCAGATCTTCAATGTCTTGCCTCATTTCATCGATGCCTTCTTTGACGACATCGAGACAACTTCTGCAATTGTTGGCTACGACATTATGACTGAGCTCCTTGTTGACCCATTTCATGGTGGCCATTCTATCGCGAATCCCCATGGCTGCCAATGTTGCATCCCTTGAGCTGTAGAGCTTCTTTAATAAAGAATGAGAGTCTATGACTCTCTGGGAGATTGTGGCCAAAGTGCTCTGTACCAGATTATCAACCATCTCGCATAGCTACTACACGTGGCGTAGGAAGGTGAAAAGTGGATTGAGCTGGAGAATCTCTAAAGAGATTCTCTCCCATGCTGACTTGTAGAGTTACTTCACTAGCTGCACCATTTCGACACCTCTTGGCCTATTGACTAGCTCAATTGCTAGTTGTGCGGTCTGCTGTTGCTCTGCCTGGAGCTGGGCTTGAAAAGCCACACCCTTGTTCTATTCTTCCAACAACTTTTGCTGTGATTGGGTAACCTACAGTTGGAGTCCTTCGACTCTTCCCTGCAATGTTGCATTTTCCCATCTTAGAGCTATTGCTTCATCCTTGGCAAGTACAAGCTCTGCTTTCAAAGAATCATTTTGGGCCTGAATTGCCTATTGAGTCTGGAGGGAAACAGTATCTTGCAACTGTTTCTATAGACTAGCTATCTCATTATCCTTCTAGTTTATTTTTTCAGCCAAACTATTGCAGTTTGCCTTTTCCATGGCCAGGTTCACCTCCATCTTCTACAGTCTCCTTGATATCCTCAAATAATCTTCTATGACCGTAGAAGTGGATTCGATCATGAGCTCGACTTTGTCTTGAGGCCTGAACAGGGACATGTCAATGGCCACTACGTTCATGGTGTAGTCTTTTGGCTGCATTTGTTCGTTCAGCTTGGCAATATTGGGTGACAAATGGGTCACCGTCAGCTGCTGTTGAATGGGGTCAAATTGTGACCTCAAATGTGGCACTGCTGGTGCTTTATTCACTTTACTCCTCTTTTTCTCCAATCAGGCTTCTCTTGCCTTCTTTGTGGCATCAACCTGCATCTGGAAAGTGGAAGGGGACACAATATATCCCCTTGCGAAGGGAAATCCTTGCAACAGGCCGTATTGGAGAGCCATTGGCTGGTTAGGGGTGAGTTGAAGGGGCATTTTTTCTTGAAATGGAGGGGGAGAAATAGGGTAATGTTAAGGCTTGAGGCATCAAGGATGAAGTGAATTGTGAAATGGGAATGGCAGCAGTGGCAGGAGGTGTCATTTGGCTGGGTGGAGGCATGGATTGAGAGGGAAGAGGGGGAGTAATTCCTTCCTGAGGAGAAGTTGCAGTGCTCTGCACTGGGTGCTGTGAAGGCTATTCTTCCTCTTCTGGGTCCAATTGGGACTTCACCCTTCTCTTCTTGGGTTTTTCTGATGTTCCCGCCATCTCTAAATCTCTTGTATAATAACCTGGTATGAACCTTTTGCAAGATAAAAACATGCTTGCTGCAAAAATTTTCACTAGGTGCCACAATCACAATGAGCAAGATATTTTTGCAGGAATGCTCGACAGTTTGTAAACTTTAAAATTTGCTAAGGGATTTTTATGGGCCTATCAAGTCCCATATAGCATTAAATTAAGGCAACCATTAGCAAATCCTACTCAATCTTCGAGAAACAATGAGGAGGACACATTATGCGGTGCAAGATACCTTGGAGATTTTGAAAGTTTTGGGGAAGCATTTATTGCGGCAAAAAATAAAGAATTAAAGAATTTTTAAGACGCCGAATCTGCGTTTAAAACACTTATTTTAAAGGAAAAGCAGGAAAGAAAAAACAAAACAAAGCAATGCAGGAATGTAAACTACCTAACTACATTAATTACAAATCCTTATTTTCCTCCAAGATCAAAAACAAACTTTCCCACGTCCTCTTTATGACAAGCCAACTTGCCTTGCCATACCAGTGATTGCAACAGATATGTCATTGATGAAATGTTCTCTACACTAGCCACACAGGTCTGCCTACACTCGAACGAGTCTGAGCAAAACATGTATTCGACACCTATGAACTCTTCTTGTCCTTAAATGCCCATCGAATACTGGTTCTTCATGTTGTCGGGTGTCATTAAGAAATCATGGGCTATTGGTTCTTCATGCTGTGCCTTTTGATATCCATTATCTTTTGGCACATCTTCTTCAGATTCCAGCTTTATTATCATCATGCTCCTTGATGACTTCATCCTCTTGCAAGGATGAATTAAAAGGATGGAATCTCTTTTGCATTCTCATTTGAATCTTAAGGCTTTCTTCTTCATCTGAAACCAACTCAACGCCTCCTATCTCAATGACTTGGTCGAGGGAGTGTCCATGTTCCTCCATATGCTCTTGTAGAGTGAGGAAAAAATCAGAAATGTTCTCCTCCTCATCAGAAGTTAAAGAAAAAGCTTGCGGCTTATCCTCTTGCTCATCAAAAGGAGAGTCTATGGTGATCTCCTCCTCCTCTATATTGATGAAATCCTCTTGACTAGCCATGAATTGAACGCACTCCTCTACAAAGTTTTCAGCTGCTTCATCATCCTCTTTGGTCCAACTTAGAGACTCGTCATCATGCTGAAAGATCTGGGGAGTGGTATAAGAAGTTTATTCTGAAGCAGGCTCATAGGAATTTTCATGGAAGTGAGGAGCCTTTTGAAGAATGGTGTGGGAGAGTTGAGGAAGAAGTGAGGGTCTGGGGTCCTCCTGACTTGCTGCTAACATGGGCTCTACATTATTGGGGAATTGACCTTGACAATTTTGACCTTGCCCATGAATAGGGGTGGCATATGCCTGATCTGGAATTTGTGGTGGTGGATATGAAGTTTGGTAGATTTGGTAAGGCTATTTCTCATGAACGCCTAGCCTCTCTTCTATAAATGCAATCAATCCACACACATCTAACATTTCGTATGTAAGCTCTTGCCAATATGCCCTTTCAATGGGATCCCACTCACTTTTGATCAGGTCTATTGCCTCCCTCACTTGATAGATGACCTGACAAGGAATTTCTTGACCACATCCCCTTCTGTTATCAAGCTCTAACACATATTTTTTAAATCCCAACAATGCTTTTTTGAAAGTGAAAATAAGGTTAGGTTCAACATGGGATGAGACATATTGGGGGGACTGGGCATAAGACTGATGTGGCTCATAACAATATGCATCCTCATTACTCAACATGATTATAGGAGAAGCTTGTTCTTGATAAAACATATTTGAAGGAGAATAAGACTCATAGCTATGAGTTATAGAGTTACACATACCAAAGGGATTTCTTGATGATACTGCTTGATTGGCTGGTGACGCAGAGTCGTTGTTGGTGTCGATAAAAAACTCCAAAGGCAGATTGGCTGAAGAATACACCAAAATTATTCAACTCCTTGAAAGATTGGTCCCACCAGGCGTGCCAGAAATTGTTGATGTCTTAAAATTGCACTATATCTTAATCAACAACAATGGGAAGTTTCAAGCTGTGGGACAATGCGGCTTGAAAACAACCTCCAGATTTTAAAGAAGCTAGTCTCTTATTTTGTATTGGGTGTTGTGGAAAAGGGATAGGAGACTAAACAAAAATGCAAAATGCAGGAATTGAAACCTAACTATGGTGATGCACTTGAGAGTAATCCTAATCCTAACTTAAGCGTAGTGAAACTATTATGTGATTCTATTACATTTAAGAGCAGACAAGTGCATGATCAATGTAAAAGATTGGAATAACAGAAACAGAGGCTCACAATAGGGGAGTCTTTTGCTGAGATACAAGAATTGTCAACAAAGGCATAGTGTTCAATCTTCTTAATAGAATCTTCCAATCACATTAGAGGTGTAGAAGTCATGCAAAATTATGTAGAACTTCAGACTCCAGAAAACGGGACAGAAGCAAATAACATTTCCAATCACAACACTAGAAAATCTTTAGCATAGACTACTTTACAAAAGACACAGATAACATCGACAAGGGCATAGTGTTCAATTTTCTTATTGAATCTTCCAGTCATACAAAAGATGAAGAAACACACATAGTCATATAAACCTTTCAACTCAAGAAAATGTAACAAAAGCAAATGATATTATTGGTCAAAAACTCTGAAAGTCTAAAACTATGAGAATTCCCCCCCCTTTTTTTTTAGATTTTACAATTCTTCTTCTTTTATAGCCCCGGAGGTCTCCCTACACTTTATTTTCCACGCAATCTTCTCCGTCCTTTTCTCATAGGGGACAAACAGATGGTGCCTTCAATGTTGTGGGTGGCTCCAAAAATCTACCCAATGAATTGTTTCATCTAATTGAATTAACTCCAGCCAATTTTCCCTCCATTTCACTTTTGGCAATCGATACACAGAACACTCTGCTATGTTTGAAATAGGAGAGGACACTTAGTCAATTTTCTTAAAATACCCTTGATCACCTAGAAGACACCAAAAAATGACACTTGGCGCCTTCTGCCTTATTCATCGAAGACACGCTGTTCTTTCTGCTCCCCTTTGGCTGTGCCATAGTATCATTAGGGGCATATATCAGACTCTTACAGATGGCGACATTTGGCAGCTTCCATAGACTTTTGAAGTAACACCTGGGACCCACCACCATTTCATATTTGTTAATAGAGCTTGGTGATGATTCTCTCGGGCGTTGACATGTGGAGACTTCTGTGGCTTCGAGGAATATAAGTGGCATATTCCACTTCTTCTATGGATGGAGTAGAAGGGGACCCAGAGAGTGACACTTGGCAGCATCAGCTACTTTGTGGCGCATAAGCAAAATAAAATGATGCCTTTATGCATTGAATGGAAAGCATTGGACTCATGGCTTCCCGAATGCTGACACGTGGTGGCTTGCAATTTTTCTCCAAAAAGGTCTTTTAGGGCCTCCGCAACTGCCACTTGGCACTTTCCATCTTCTCTACTGCCTTATGGTGAAAGTATTTGAATGAAGTGTGGATGCCGATATGAGACGTGGATGCTGACATGTGGTGCATTCCACTTAACTTCTACTGGGTATGTGGCACGATCCACGGTTCTCAAAGGTTACAAAAAGGTGACTCGGGGGATGCCAACTATCGACTTTGTCTCCCAGAAAGTGACACTTGGCAGCATCCACTTGAACTAATTCTTGGGCAAAAATGAGATGAAGGAAACAAGAAGGGGAAAAAGACCTACTCAGAAGGTGACACTTGGTAGCTTCTGCTGCATCTCAACACTTGGGCAAACTGAACCGGCCCTCTGCTTCAAAATTTTGCTGCTTCACCCGAAGAACCAAATTTGCAGTGCTCGAATAAAAAATAATTAAATACGACGTAGAGTAGGAAATTACTCTACAGATACCTTGAGTAATTAACACAAGTAATGTTTTTGGACCACATCCTTAGTATAGGAATAACACAAGACACACTTTATACAAATTTTTCTTAGGATGAAACAATTATTCAAGTCTAAAAAAGTGTTGATAGCATAATATAAGTATAAAACCATTGTGTGTAGATGTATGACAAGTGTGTGATGGATGCCAGCCTTATAATGTATTTAATTTTTTATGTATTCAACCTATATTTGTAATCCAAAAGTTTATGGAATGTGAAAAGACATATTTGACATTGAACCAAAAGGATGGAATGTGAAGCAAAAATGCATTTTAAAGTTTTATATATAGTGTTCAGTTGTAATGAAAAGATCTTATAATGGTTTTCCTAAATGTATTTTTTGTACTTGTTATGTTTACAGTCTATGCTTTGTTTTGTTCAAATATGATTAATCATTTAATAATAATGAATTTTCTATATAATTTAGTTTACATTTATTTAGATAATGACATAATTATAAATAAAATAAAGAATTGAATTGTTCTATAACTATGTCTACATTTTAAATTTGTATCCTACTTCACACAACACAAATTAGCATGTTTTGATGGGTTTTTCTAGGAACTTCTAATATCAGGCTATGTTGTATTCTAGATTTCCTCTTCATGTCATCATATTCATCTACTACCTCTTGACCTATGTAACTCCAATGTTTGGAGGTTAATATCATCCATTTTTACTTGAGGGATGGGCTCATGCCTAAGGAAAAGTCACTTGAAGGTGTTCTAAAAGTTTACGATTACAACATCAAAAAGTTGTATTCTCATAATCTAGTACTTGAATGTTTTGATGTTTTCCACTTATGAGTATAGCTTTATCTTCTAATCCCTTCTTAATGTCTATGTATAGATAGATGAAAAACAAAGTACATAACCACACTATAGTTCTCTTAGCATTGCTTTTGATTTGGGTGTCTAAGGAATTTCCTATCAGTTCAAAAAAATAGTAGAAATGTAGAGGCAGATTGGGTAGGTAGACCCAAACTAGAGTTTTGGTAACTGATAGAGAATTTGGATCAAAATATGGAAACCATGGGGTGATGAATAGCTGTGTAGTTTCCCAAAACTAGGGTCCATCCTAAAAAATTCTCTGATATGCATGTGGATAAAAAATGTGAAAATTAAAAATATTTTAGAGCAGAGAGAGATAACAAACTATTTTGTCCATGTTAAGTGTATCCATTGATACAAAGCCAAGGTGGATGGAAAAAACCATTAAATATGCAAATAATTACTTCTGTTTATAAGTTTGACTTGTATTGGGACACATCTTGATATGTAATCTCTATTATCATTATGTCTTCTACGTGTTCCACAATATAGGCACTAAGGATAGTGGATGGTTTCAATACGCTAAGTTTGGCCATTAAATTTTTCACCACTTATTTAAAGGATAGTGGTTTTAAGGATGAAAGCATATTTAATCCCACAACTCCACTACATAATAATAGTGTCAAGGAGAGGGTGTAATCCTTGCCAAGGTTATAGCCTGACAGAGGGGTTTAATCCTCATGTTATTTTCCTTAAAATAATAAGCATTATTGATATGTGAAAATCCCTTGAGTGTGCTCAATTTTCTGCTTAATATCTATCGATTGATATGCTGGATAAATCCAAATACAAATGGTCTTTCCATAAAGGGAATGGACCACAAGTTGAAACCTTTCCTTCTTTTCATCCAATATCTTGCTTGTTGTAATTTGGTCAAACAATTTGTAGACTATCATTTTGTCTAAATGATGGCAATCATCCACAATCCCTTGGCTCTATTGTTGTGAGATAGTTTGTTATAGGGAATCACAAATATGGTGTTCATTCCACTCTTCAAGAACCTTAATTACCAAGGGAAAATATATTATTGTACTTACAGTGAAATGAAAATTTATATCTAAATAAGTTATACATAAAATCAAGGCTCTATTGGGACCAAGTCCTTACTCAACCTTAACGTCTTATATATTTTTTAGATTATCAATGTTCATAGCACAATCATATGGAAAAAATATAATTTTCAAGATCCAAGTTCTTATATTTATCCTTCCTTGTTAGGATTTGTGTGTTGTAAATCACTCCATTATACTCCAATCCCTGACATACACATTAGTAAAATTTGATCCTTGACTTGTACAACTACAAAATCTATTACCTTACTCCACATGCATTTGGTATCTACCACCTAATTTTCACATATCATAACATTACACATGCATTAAAAATATTTAGATCCAAATTAATGCCAAAACCTATTCCTCCTATGCAAACATTGTAAGTCTCATCATAAACCATAATATTTGCTTCCCCAAATTTCAAGCATGAAAGGTGAGAGGGATCTTTGGGTCTGCTTTACACTTAGGGTGTAGATACATGGAAAAATCTTCTTCCCCAAAATATAATTTGTAAAATTGAATGGATCCCACCACCTTAGTTTCCTCCAATACTAAAAATTACCTTAGAACATAAAACATAGTGCCCTTTCTAACCTCTAAATCTGTAGTTGCAGCTGAAGTGGAAGCAACAACAACAACCCCAACTTTAATTGCATTATGTTTTCTATACTTTTCCTCTACCATCATCAAGTCTAAAATTAACAAGGTTTATTTGATTGATTACAAGATTTCACCATTCTTACATTGATATATAGGTGAACCTTTCATCACTATTTTTAATCAAACTATCCATTTACCTTTTTTCTGTCTAGGACATAAATGTGTGTAGTATTTAATAATTGAGTGTACCTTAGATGATCTATTTCTCATGAGTAGTCATTTATTTAAATAACTTTATCTCATTTATATTAGTAATGATCACTCTATTTTGACACCAGATCATCTACTAAATAGGCTCTTACACCTTAAATGTATTGCATCGCTAGATAATTCTAAAATATATTTATAATCTAGCTAAAGTATTGTTAAATGAATAGATAGAGAGAGCATTATGGTGGAACAAAAATATTAAATTTATGTTAGATATGCCACTTTTTTTGAAAACAATAGTAGTGAAAGACTTTCAAATCATCAAAATATAAAAACCAAAAGAAATATAAGGTTCATGAGGTATGATCGTGAAACCACTAACAAAGGTGCATTTCTATTAAACATGCTTTGATTTAAGAACTAGACATATAAATATTATAAAATTCCACCTACCATATGCATATAATTATAATATTAACAAAATTTAAGCAAGTTGGTCCCATAATCTAGCATTTTAGTAGTAAAAATAAAATAAAACAGTACATGTTCATAAAATGTTAATCACTTTAGATATTGAAATAGGTTAAACACAAGTGTTACCCATAGTAATTATACAAAGGAATAAATATAGTTTTTAGTGAATTGAGTTATGATTATGAATCCCTTGTGTTATGGTATAACATTGAATAAATAGGGATTTACCAAGGCTGGTCAAAGGTTTGAATCTCGCTTGCCATTGGTCATTGACTCCTTAGTAGTGAACCCATCCCTAGCAGGTTTCATAGCTTCCCCACCCAAAAAATCATTCAAAATAATCAAAACAAAGAAAGTTGTGATTATAAAGGAGATGAAGTATGGGAATAAGACACTTCCAAATACCTTTCCTTGAGAAAAAATGAAATTCATGATAAAAATCATGCGTGGTTTGATTTCTAAAAAAATTCCTACAAAAGATGTTTTTTTCTTTTTTTCACACAAACTCTCATGCTTGTTTCTATCCAATCCTTTTGTTATTTACCTTGACACTGAGGTATAAGAATAATTATATGAGATAATAGGGATGCAATTTATTACTCACACTGGGTGAGAGTGTATGGAAACAAGGGATCATTTTCAAGTAAATGGTCAAATGATAACAAAGGAACATTGTTGGGTAAATGGTCCTAAAATAACAAAGGAGCATTGTTAGGTAAATATTCATATGAAAAAAAATGAGTATTGATAGATAAATGGTCATAAAAAAACAAATGAACAATGTTGGTTAAATGGTCATAATGTGCCTCCACTTTTGTTAGGAGTCATATCTTGACTTGATTTTGCATCCAAGAGGAACTTCTATTTTTACCCCAAATATTTTCTTGTGTTTTTATGTTATCTTGGTCACCCATGGGGTGTGTATCTTTATTTGGTACATTTGGTTCCAACCTAGTTGTAAAAATCCCAAGGTTTTCATAATTAGATTAAGTGATTGGTGAAACATGTCTCTTAGTGAAAAGGAAGCCCTAAAGTTGGTGCAGACTTGCTTAGAGAACTAATAGTCTTCAAAAACCCATCCTCTTGAACATGCCATTGACTCAGTTGCACAACTCAATCATCCTATAGTAACATGGTCTCTTAGATAAACTTATTAAAATCAAGGGATCACATTTTTTCAATAAAGATCATTTGAATCAATGAAAAAAATTATTTTACAAACCTTCTTCTCTATTCCTTTAAAAATTCTATTCTCGTGGCATAAAAATTGATCCGAACTTGAGTTGTACAAGTTACAATAAATGAATTCAAAGTGGTTTTGAATTAGTAGTCAATGTGATCAAGGAATTTGATAAAGAGAGGAGATTAGTATAGTGTTAGTTCCAAAAACCATGAAATAAACACACTAAACAAGCTAACATCTCTAAGCCTAGATCATGGGGGGAGCTTAGTGAACAAATCTAATGAAAACCCAACTAAAATGCAAAGAAAAAAGAACTTTACTTACCTTTTTTGATTGTTCCAAGAGATCTCTTCATTGGCTTGCTTGGATTATGCTCAAAAGGTATTCATCAATGGGGCTTGGATATCTCCATCTCCTCTTAGCACCATGGTTGGCTTTTGCTTGGTTTGGCTTGATTTTGGCATTATAATATTATGAATTTGCTTCATAGATCAAATACAACATTATAACTCTACTATGTTCAAGCTCTCTAAATGAAGAGCTCTAGGCTTGTATTTATAGATTTTGAAATCAACTTGGAATGGGTTAATTCCTTATCTTGGTTAGCTTAAAAGTAACTCCAGTAGAGTTATGAGTTGCCAAGCACCCATGATTTTCAATAAATAGGCATGGGTCTCCAAAAAATATATATTTTAGATATTTTTCAAAAGTGACAACTCATAAAAGGTAATGATTAGCTTTTAAGATGCTCTTGATATTTGAATTTTATTTTTTTATAATTGATTTAATTGCTCATGGATGAATTTAATTAGGCTTTGATTAGGATTTGGGGTTAATTAACCTTTGTTAGGCTTTTGAACATTTTTGATAGATTTTGAATTAATTTATGTGTATTTGGTCCATTTAATTGATTTATGGGTCAAATTGATTTATTTGCATGGTTAAAAGCCAAATTTGAGACTCTTAGAAATTTTTAGGTTAGATGTTCAATGGTTGGTATGAAGTACTTTAAAGTTAGATATGAAGCCATTGGTGGCCAATTTTAAGTGTTTATAGTTTTCCCTTGTTTGGGAAGGTGTTGCAAGATGTAAGCATAGTAACAGCTTCTCAGATAAAAAAAATGTTATTTTTTACTTATGACTTCAATGGTGATGATTGGACTATAGTTTCCTCCTTGAGGGAGAGGTTGGCAAAGGGGTTAACAAATGATCCCTTGAAATAAGGAAATGATCGATCCAAACAAAAAAAATGATGGGGTGATAACATAATGAATTGTCTAAAGCTAGTCAAAATAATTGAGAATACAAGTGTGATGGTGTAAAATGGGTTGTCCAAAGGTGGTTATAGGAATTTTACCCTAATAGTGGCAACGTGGTATGATAATACAATGATTTGTCCAAATACAATTATAATCATTAAGAAAATGGAGCTACCCCAGTTAGGATAGATAAATAGGATAAAAACATGCCTCAAATGGGCAAAATAAATTAAATGATTTATAATTGGTGATAACATAATGATGTGCCCAAAGGTAGGTAGAATAATTGAGAATGCATGTGGCACAGTGTGCAATGATTTACCCATAGGTGATTATAATCATTGGATGCTGATTATGGAAAACATGATTGATAGCTAATGATTGAAAATATGATGATGATAACTTGATACAAAGGATGAAGATGAATTGGGACACCTTGCAAGTAGGGAGATGCTAATTTTAACCAATAAAGGTGGAAATTCTTTCATTTTTTAATTACTCTATTTGGGATATGATTGGGATTACTACGGGTGTGAGTGATAAGGAGATGTTGATACTACCATTGCTATGTAGACTTCTTGAAGATAATTTTTTCTATATCATGTGATGGTAGGCATCATGATAGAACATCATGAGGACTTGGTTTAAAGATGCATAAGGAATGACTCCTATGATCTGATACTCAATGGAAAATAATTCACTAATGATAAAAACCATGATGATAACTGTAGGCATATGAACATGGATGGATTCAAGACTAACGCATGCAAGGAATCACCCAATGAACACACATAGAATGAATCAAGACAATAATACTGAAAGCAAACATTTAGGCATATAAATAAAACAAACAATAATTAGTCACAATGTTAGTACAAACAATACAACATAAACATGATGACAAACATTGCCCCTAGAAAATAGGTGACAACTTAACAAAAAAATAAGATGGGGGAATAGAAGAAAAGGAAGGGGGTGGATAAGCTGTCTCCATATGCACTAGGCAAGTGGATTCTACCCACATAGTTTTTTGGATGATATATCCAATATAAAAAATTTAGGCCAAATGTAATTCTCCTAAAAAATGGGAAGAAAATGATAACTGATGAAAAAAAAACATGATGGATGTGATAGAAGAATAAGAATGGTTTTGTAATATGGCAAGTGCATGGGATAAAAAGGCCAAAAATGATGGGGAAACTAAGTGATAAGTAATTTACTTATAATTTATTAAGGGTTCCTATAATCCTTAAGGAAATGAATTGGTCAATGTTTTTGATTTTTATAAATGATGTTTAAATGTTTTTGGAATTTTGGAGTATCCCAACTTGATTAAGAATGATGAGATACTAAATGGTCCAAGATCATAAAATGGTGAGAGAGTGAAAAAAATAAAAAGATGCTTGTAAAATGGTGAGAGAATTATGGAAAAGGGGGAATAATTTGACTTCAACATAAATCAATTACAAACCACGTAGTCCCAAAATGGCCTGAGGTCACAGTAGTTCTACCTTACAGTGGAGGAATCTGACTAGTGCAACAGTCAATTCAAACAAAATAGGCATATTTGGTATGATGGCATATGAATGGCTAGTTTGTATGTCAAGGCTTAATAAATAAATGTTACCCATAGTTTTCCCATAGATGGTGTTAATTAGGATACGATTGATCAGATCAATGATACTAACTTGCCCATAGGTGGTTATAATAAGTAACAATACTGGTAAGCACTAATTTCCCCCTATAGGTGGGTATAATCAAGCTTACATAAACAAACACGATAATAAGGGAATAAAAAACAAAGGATGAAACTACCAAAACTTTTATCTTATTGATCTAAAATACTACCTCCATCTGGAATTATTAAAGTAATTGCTGACACTGATTTGATTTTTCATGCTGAATGTGAAACCAATAGATGAAACAAGGTCAAAAGGGCTAGGATAGGATGTGATCAAAACATGTTAGGTTGATATAATGGGATGGTAAAGAAGCTAAGTGATAGGATAATGATAGGTTGGTAGATTGATAGGATGATAAGATGGTAGAATGGTATGGTACAAGGAATAATATAGATAAAATGGTACAACATGAAATAATTCTCATAAATTAATACATTGTATAACTCAAACATAGTACCACTTGAGGTGTATAATGTTCATAATATCATCAAGTTGTTCCCCATCTGGTGTGGCAAGATTGTATGTTCCTATGCCATAGTTTGTAACAATGATGAAAGGACCTACCTAGTTGGGTTTGAATTTGCCTTTATGCTTCTTTTCAGCCATGGTATTCTTTTGTTTTTCTTTAAGGACAAGATCAGTAAGTTTCAATTTTCTATGTTTCATGAAATGATTGTACTGGCCATAGATTCAATTATGATATGCTTGAAGATGGTTCACTATGTCCATGCATTTCTCATCAAACAAATCCAAATCTTACAGGTGATCTAATCAATATTCTTCATCATCCAAAACATGTTTCAAAAATATGCATAAAGAAGGTAAATCGATCTCAATGAGAAGAATGGATTCACTACCATAAATAAGTGAGTATGGAGTGGATCATGTTGGGGTGTGGTGATCTATATGGTATGCTTAGAGGGTGCATAATATCTGAAGGTGCCAATCAAGATCGACGTCATTGATAATCTTTTTCAGGATGTTGATAATGGTTTTGTTTTATGATTTGGCCTGGCCATTACCTTGAGGGTAATATGCCATGAAAAAGTGCTATGTGATATTATATTAGGTACATAAATTTTGGACATCCTTGTTTTTGAATTATATGCCATTATCAGATATAATATCAGAAGGGATACCATAATGGCAAATAAGGTGGTTGAAAATGAATTTAAAAATTTGATTTTCAGTCATGTGAGTGAGGGGTATAGCTTTGACCCACTTAGTGAAATATTATATGGTGGTGAGGATGTGTTTATGGTCATCTAATGAGGTGGGGTTTATCTTCCCAATAATATTGAGGATTCATGTATAAATGGCCATTATGTCAACATTGGTTTTAGAGTATTTGCTGAGGCATGAATCAGATTAGCATGCCGTTAACATTTATGGCATCTTTTTACAAATAAAAATACATCTACATCCATCATTAGCCATTAATAACCAATACGTAGGATATTCTGGATAGGACTACCCACTGGTTTTGGCTCTAAATACCCCTTCATGAACTTCCCGTAACTCTAGTATAGATTCTATCGAAGGTAAATAATGAAGCAGAGTTCCATAAAAATGATAGTGGTATAGGGTTGGTCTGAGAAAGGTATAACATTGTACATTATGGATGAAGGATTTTGTTTGTTTTTAGGATAAGTTTGGGGGTATAATTTGGTCATGGAGGTAGGTGTATAAGTTAGAACACTAGGTAGAACTAGGACCAACAATATCACATCTCATTGCAATAGTTGAAGGTGCATGAGTTGGTGCTTTTAGATTTTTAATAAGAACTTGGTAGTCTCTTTCCATTTCCATTTGTCAAATCATATATCCAATAGTAGCCATAGAATCTATAATTTTATTACTTACCCTTGGTATATGTTCAAATTGGATTTAAAAATCTATTACCTGAGAGTGTAGACCATGGCCTTATATGGAACCAACTTGTCATCTTTGGTCTAAAAATGGTATGTAACTTGATTGATGATTAATTGTGAATCACCATAAACCTTTAGATGATATATGTTCTATTGGATTTACTTTTAAAGTTCTACCATGAGTGCTTCATATTTAGCCATGTTATTGGTACAAGGAAAGCTGATTTTGAATGACTTAGGAATTAGATCCCCCTATGGAGTGATAAACAAAAGGCTTGCCCTTGACCCATGTTTTGTAAATGATCCATAAAAATATATATTCTAATATTTCACCTAAATAGGTGTGTCAATGATGGTCATAATGGATTTATCAATAAATTGGAATGTGAGTGGTTTTGTATCTGTAAGGGGTACTTCAACATGCTGATCTACAAGAACTTACCCCTTGATGACTTTTTGGTTGATGTAATTGATCTCAAACTCACTGATAAAAATGATCTATTTGGTCATGCAACGTTTTAAGTATGTTTTATATAGTAGATACTTGATTAGATATAATTTGGAAAAAACCTCTTTGTATGGAGGTTGTAGGATGCTGATCCTGTCTGGTGACGGTCCGTTCTGTGTAGTGTCAGCGGTTACATATGGTTTTTTCTACTGTTTTCAGGTTCCTGTTTAACCTGGTTTGGTTCGTACCTGTTTTGAGTTTTTTTGAAACTTCGTTGGGCTTTAAGGTTTATCTATTTTTTGTTGTACAGGGTTTCGGGGTCCCTTCAAAACCTGCTTTTACCTTAATCTAAAACATGTAATGGTGCAATTTTTGAGTTACAAAGACCATAGATAAATAGGCTTTTTTAATGGGCATATAATTGTGTTCATACATGACCAGTATATGGCTTAGATAGTACACAACATGATATTTTTCATTATCATCATGTTGAGTGAGTAGTGCCCCCAGGGCATTGTTGGTAGCTAATAGATGCAATAAAAATGTCCTTCCCAACATATGAGGCAATAAAATAGGTGGATTTGCTAGATAGTCCTTTAGCTATTGCAAAATTATTTGGTAGTGATCATCCCAATGAAATGTGACTCCTTTTTTTAGAAGATGTGTTAAAGGATGGAACTTGTCGACCAACTATGATATGAAGCATATAATAGACTATATCTTACCTTGTAAATTATGGAATTACTTCAAATTAGTCGGTGGTAGCATCTGAGTTATGGCTTGTACTTTAGCTAGATTAACTTCAATACCTTGATGAGACATAATGAATCCAAAAAACTTGCCTAAATTAAATCTAAAGACACACTTCTTAGGGTTAAGCCTAACTTTGTATCCACATAGTCATTCAAATATTCTATGTAGCACTATTGGATAATCAACCCTAGTTTTTGATTTGCCAAGAATATCATCATCATAGTCTTCAACAATGTCATGCATCATATTATAAAATATGATGGTCATGGATATTTGGTATATGGCTCCAAATTTTTTAAGACCAAATAGCATAACTTGATAATATAATGTTCCCCATAGTGTGGTGAATGCTATTTTATGTTGGTCTTCTAGTGTAATTTTGATCTAGTTTACCCTAAAAATCCATCCATAAAAAAAAAAATCTCATAACCCACTGTGGAATTGAATATCATGTCAATGTTTGGAAAAGTAAAGTCATCCTTAGGGAAACCTTATTTATATCTCTGAAATCAGTGTAGATCCTGATTCTTTCTAGCTTTTTATTGACCGACATAACATTTGAGATCCACTCTGAATAGTCAATTGATCAGATAAATCCTACCTCTAAGAGTTATTACAACTCTTTATTTATTAATAAAATAATGTGAGGATGCATCTTACACAACTTTTGTTTCACTATTTTGGCATCAGGATGTACCACAAGGTGGTGCATAACCAAGGTGGGGTCTAAACCTAGCATGTCAAAATAGGCCCATGAAAATATGTCAACAAATTCCCTCAAAAGGGTTGTAAAGACTTCACATTCCTTCTCATTATAGGACATACCTAACTTAATCCATTGTAGGTCATGATGTAGGGGCATCTTAGGAATTCCCAAATAATGAACTTGGATGTGATCTATAGTCATGACAATGAGTCAAATTTGAATTTTGAGTTTTCCCAACTTTTTTTAATTTGAATTTTCAAGATTGTAAGGAGGGATTGTGAGTGTTCTAGGTGGTCAAAAATAATGTTGATGTTAATTTATTATTAAATAATGTTTTAATTGACCTTATGGTCTTATAAAAGGTCCTAAGAGTGAATAGAGTCATTGTGTCAAGAGGAAAGTATGAAGTGGTAGCCATGTTGAGCCACCACCCTACGTGGCTTTTGAAGAGTTAAAGGAGTTTATTGATCCAAGAAATGGTTACTATAATATTTTAGAATATATTTCATTTTATAAAGGAGTGATATAGAGGTAGTAGTCTGTAGGAAGGAGGACATGAGTAGAAACAAGGCAGACATGACTGTAATTGAATGGTCTACCAAGGTGATATAATGGACTATGTAAGTCTCCCTTTATTTTGAGTAAAATCTTAAAATAAATATAAAAGTGATATAATTATTGTGTCCAAATGGATATTTGATAATATTTGCATGAAATTTTATTTTCTTTTAGACGTAATATTAAGAACATTTGCTAAAGGTTCTACTTACCTTGCATTATGTTTATTTTGTGTTTATGAATTATGGAAAGGCATTAGTTTGTGGTAAAGGACTTGTTTACGGTTGAAAGAGAAGAACACTTTTTTTTGATAATTTATTTATGGTTTCAAATTATTTTTATATTGAACTTCATATTGAGTCAAGTGATTTAGATTGGAAATTAATCAAAGAACCCCTATTTCCTATGTAGAAGAAGTTGCAAGAATTTCTGTGTTGTTGCAGTTGCCAAAGATGTTGAAAATATTATCATTGATGTCAAAAGTCTAGCATTATTTGTGATAAATGTCCCATAACATTTAATGATATTTTTAATATTCATATCTTGGCTAATGTGTGTTAATATTTATTTAATATTAATGAATATATTTTTGGTTGCATAAAGTCAAAAGAGGGCCCATGGAGAAGTTAAAGTGTCATGTGATAAAGACAAAAGAGGAATGGGATGAATTTTTGCCATGAAGATTCATCTTGAAGAATTTGAAGAGTCACTAAGTGAATACAAAATAAGAAAGGCACAATTTCTCATGAAGGGACACTTTGAGGAATACAAAAAGTCACCAAGATAAAGACAAAAGGGGAAAGTATGCATTTACTTATGAAGGTTCACCATGTAAATTTTTGAATGAAATAATTCGAAGGGTCATGCAAGTTTGGTGCCATTTTTCATGAGAATTGAAGGGTCACAAAGGGTGAATGCCAAAGTTAATTTGGTAAGCTATAAATAAAGGCTTGGGAAGCCATTTGTAATGTGTGAAAGAGAGCATGGTTTGTAATTATTATATCTAGCTTAGAAGAGAAAAGGAGAGAAAAGAAAGAGATATTGTAATGTGTTATCATTTGTTGAGAAAGCAACATTGAGAGATATTTGTGTGGTATACACAATAGGAGTTGGTGCTCACAAATAGTTTTTGTGTTGGTGCTCAACAAAAGGGTTGGTACTCCTGCAAGTTGGTGCTTGCAAATACTGTAGTTTGAGTTGGTGCTTATTCATATACTTGAAATTGTTCTCCATGGTTTTTATCACTTTGAGTTTCCATGTAAAAATTTGGTGTCTTTCTCTCTTGTGTGGTGTTTATTGTTTCAGTTTTATTTGAATGTATGGTTAAGTAAAATTTGATTAAATGAAATTTTATAAGATATATGATATATTGATTCACCCCCCCTCTTAGTATATCTTATACTTAATAATTAGTATCAGAACAGGTTCCTTTGGAAAGATTTTTACAGCTTGAAGGTAGATCAGAGAAAGCACGATGGCTGGATCACATGGAAGTTTTTATAAAACTAAGGCACCTTTGTTTGATGGGACAAATTATGACTTTTGGATCATAAGGATGAGGACTTACTTAATGGCCCTTGGATTCAAAATTTGAAAAACAATGTTGGAGAAATACGAAGAGCCACAAACACTTGTAACTACTCTGACAGAAAATAAGGCAAGTGAAAATAATGCTAAAGATTTAAATGTTATTTTATATGGTTTATGTGAATCAAAATTTGTTAAAGTTATGCAATGAAAATCTACTCGTGAGACTTGGGTAAATATTGAAAATATTTACAAAGGTGATGGAAAGGTTTAACAGGTTAAGCTTCAAACTTTCAAAAGATATTTTGAGAGTTTGAAGATGGAAGAGGAAGAAAATATAGAAAGTTATCTTTTTCTAGTTGATCAAATAGTTAATTAGATTCAAGTTCTTGGAGAAAAGTTAGAAGAATTAGTGCTGGTACAAAAGGTTTTGAGATCTCTACCAATGAGATATGATACAAAGGTTTTGACAATCGATGAGATGAAGGATCTAGCTAAGCTTAAGATGGATGAACTACATGGTATTCTTATGGCATATGAGATGTAGACCAAACAAGAAAAACCTCAAAGAGGGAAGCTAATTTCAAGACATCAAAGAAAGAGAAAGCCAAGATTCAAGAATCAAGTGAAAGCTCTAGTAATGGGAAAGATGACAATGAAGCTCTATTCATCTACATGCCAAAAAAAGGCATGGGTAAATATTAAGGAAAATTACCATTTAAATATTTTAATTATGGTAAGATTGGAAATTTTATAGTTAGTGCCTAGATAAGAATAATGGTGACAATGAAAAAGTAAAGTCTACATACAAGATGAGATTCCAAAAGAAGAGTTTATATTCTAAAGATCTTAGCTCAGTCGAAGATAGTGGAGTTAGTGACTCAGATGAAGAAGAGATTCTATTCATGGCCATACATGAAGATGCCTCTACAAGTAAAAGTATAGATGATCAAGAAGAAGAATATGATGAAAATGACAATGAAGCTGAGGTGAATTTGGAAGGAGAACTCATTTATGCCTTAGAATAATTAGAATCTGTTGAGAAGAAGAATCAAAGATTGAAGTGTTAGATTGAGAAAAATGAAAAGGAGTCAAAGGAGATAATTGAATATCTACAAGCACAATTTTAAGAAACCAAAAGGAATGAAAAATATCTAACAACACAGTTGCAAAAATTAAGTGAAAAATGTGAAAGGTATGTTATTGAAATTACCTCTTTAAAGGAAAATATTGAGAAAGCAATCAATGATAAAGCAGTTAGTGATTCAAAATTTAAGGATAGCAATAACATGTTGAATAAGATTTTATAAAGTAAAAAGTCAATATAAGTTAAGATATGTATCAGATTTGAAAATAAAAAGAGCTATGCTGAAGCTGTTACAAAAGAAGAAACAAAAAGGGAAGAAGTGAAGAATAAAGATGACATCTCAAACAAAGAAAGTTGAAAGGAACAGAGATACAAAAGACAATCAAGACAAAGATACACAGATAGGGTCTATTTTCATGGTTACTATTTTTATTATAATGGATATGGTCATAAGAAAATAGAATGTCAAAAAAGAGCTAATAATTTCAGAAACAAGGAGAAAGAAACTCATGTAGAGTCAAGCAGAAGCCACACCTCTTTTGATCCTATGTCAGGCTTTGATGAAGAGGCCATAATATGTTACAAGTGTAATATTTTTGGAAACATAGCTTGGCATTATAGAAGTGTGTTTGAGTCAATCAAGAAGGATCAGAGTTTCAAGGCTCCATTCATCAAGAAGAAAGGTCAAATAAATTCATGGTAGAAGAAACAACCTACAGATTCTATGTTAGTTCAAATAGCTTTACATGCAAGAAATGAAGAATAGCCATGGTTCATTAACAATGGATGTTTTAGGTACATGATAGGAGATAAAAGTAAGTTCATAACTCTAAATAAGATCAATGGTGGCATAGTGAAATTTGGAAACAAAACTACTATCAGGATAGTCAAAAAAGGTACTTTGACTTTGGATAATGGTAGAACCAAGACTAAGAATGTATTGTATGTAGAAGGTCTCAAGAATAATATATTGAGTGTAATTCAAATATGTGGCCATGGATAAACATTAAAGTTTTATGTAGAAGGATATGAGATTAGAAGAAAAGATTTAGATGAGTTGATTGCATATGCTTAGAGGATAGGCAACAATTTATGTGTTATCAGATATCTTCACAAAGGCACGATCAAAGGACACATTCAAAGATCTATGAGAGGAGTTGGGAGTAATTTATTCTACTTCCTACTATTGAGGATCAACATCAGTTGAGGGGGAGCTAAGTGTTAGCTTCATGATAGGCCCTTTGCCATTGATGTCAAAGGGGGAGAAATGCAAAAATAGGTACATGATGATATAGTAAGGGGGAATTACTATATATTTTTTAGTTTGGCTATATATGCAGGTTGGCATGTGCAATACAGGTTTTAGGATGTGGTAGTTTTAGTTTGAGGTTGACATCAATGACAAAAGGGAAGATTGTTGGAAATATTGTCATTAATGTCAAAGGTCTAGCATTATTGGTGATAAAGGCCCCATAGCATTTAATGGTGTTTTTAATAGTCATATCTTGGCTAATGTGTATCAATATTTATTTAATATGAATGAATATATTTTTGGTTGCATAAAGTCAAAAGTGGGCCCATGGAGAAGTCAAATAATCATGGGGTAAAGACAAAAGAGGAATGGAATGCATTTTCCCATGAAGACTCATCTCGAGGAATTCCAAGAGTCACCAAGACAAAAGAGGAAATGCATAATTTCTCATGAAGGGACACTTTGAGGAATACAAAAAGTCACCAAGATAAAGACAAAAGGGGAAAGGATGAATTTTCTTATGAAGGGTTACCATATGACTTTTCAAATGAAATAATTTGAAGGGTCATGCAAGTTTTACACCATTTTCTATGAGGATTGAACGGTCCCAAAGGGTGAATGCCAAAGGCCATTTGGTAAGCTATAAATAAAGGCTTGGAAAGCCATTTGTAATGTGTGAAAGAGAACATGTTTTGTAGTTGTTATATCTAGCTTAGAATAACAAAGAAGAAAAAAGAAAGAGATATTGTAATGTGCTATCATTGTTGAGAAAGCAACATTGAGATATAGTTGTATGGTATACACAATAGGGTTTGGTGCTCTTGTGGGTTGGTGCTCACAAATAGTTGTTGTGTTGGTGCTCACAAAGACATTGGTGCTCATGAATAGTTACTATGTTGGTGCTCAACAAAGGGGTTGGTGCTCCTGCAAGTTGGTGCTTGTGAATATTATATTTTGAGTTAGTGTTCATTCATATACTTGAGATTGTTCTTAGTGGTTTTTTCCACATTTGGTTTCCACGTAAAAATCTAGTCTCTCTCTCTCTCTCTATCTCTCTCTTGTGTGGTGTTTATTGTTTCAATTTTATTACATATCTTGAATGTATGGTTAAGTGAAATTTGATTAAGTGAAAGTTTATAAGATACATGATATACTGATTCACCCCCCCTCATTATATCATGTGCTTAACAAAGGACTATGAGTTGCATTGTAAATCAAAAAATAGTGTTTGAAATATTTTATAAATGTATCTAAGGAGGGTTGGATGTCATTTTAGACCAAATTATCTAAGAAATGTAAAAAGGATTCATTGAAGTTAAGATTCTTGGATGAACAGACTGGGTTTTCTATAGCAAGCACACTGTATGAGACTGTGTTATCATTTTATGGAGAAGAAGGATCTTTGAATTATTTTCCAAGAGTTATAGGGTATCAAGTTAGGTGTGTTGAATGTGTATGAAGGCTTATTAAACCTTTGGTTAGAAATTGATTTCAAGTTGATCAATTTATTAAAGTATAAACCTGTAATAGTTAAATTCTTATCATAGTCAAGCATGTTTTGATCTGGTTAAGTTATAATATGGATTGATTAACATACTCTAGTGATTGTAAAGGTTTCCTTAGGTCTAGATAGATATCACAAAATTTATTAATATCTTTAAAACATTTTTAAATGTTTACAAATGAATTTTATTACCTCTTGGCTGAGACAAAGGTCTGAAAACCCTAAAACTAGGGTTTGGACATTTTACCAAGAATCCACTGGTGAAAATTTATGAATCTTGGTCATTTCTTAGGTTATCAAATGTACTAAAATATTTTGTGGTTTTTGAAACACATCTATACATTTACGTACATATTGAGGGCTCTAAGAGTCAAATAGGGTTCTAAAGGCCTAATAGGCCTAAACAACAAGATAAAAGGAATGAGAAAAAGGTCAAGATAAAGGAGATGGAACTAACGACTTGAAATAAGGTTGGGCAAGGGAAAAGGGTGTTTTAATCAAGTGTTATTTATCAATTTGGTAAAGGTACAAATCCTTACCAATCAAAAAAGCTCATAATAGGGTTAGTAGGACTGTGGTTAGTGTAGATAGAATTGGGAAAGAAGATAAATTAAAACTTGAAAAGTATTATAGAAGACTGTGGAGGAACCAAGGATCTAAATAGGTTGTGATAAGTGTATATAAAGTGCCAAAAATTTAAAAATATTATCATGAATGTTGCATGTAGTTTAAAATAAACATGAATGAATGAATGAATGAATGAATGAATGAATGAATGAATGAGTGAAGAGGTAGAATGTTGGAAGTGCAGGATGATAAATGATTAAGGTGGATTAAGATGAATTGTATGAAGGAGATTGAATGTTTTATGTATCTTGAAATATTTATAATCAAAGAATTTGTATTTTGGTCCATTTTGACAAATAATTTTAGAGTTACCAAGAAAGACTGACAAGGAGTTGTAGGTTAGGGAGATAAGCTCTGCATCAGGTTGTTTGGAGTCCCAATGTTAAATTTTATGGTGTCCTCTACAAGGAGTGTTGATACATATTCTATAATGGTTGGTAATGATTTGAATTGGCTTGTAATGGTATCATCCTCTATTAATTCTAGCTCAACAATCTCTTTTAAGCATGAAGAATCAAAATCTCCCAATGGTAGCGATGACCATGTGGTAAATGTTGTAGGGATCTGTTGGATGATTCGATCATAGGCTTGTTGTTCCTCGAATCTAACTTAGACCCATAGACAAGTTCATCATTTTTGGTTTATTGATATATGCTTGAAGAAGGTTGAACACCCCCATCTAATGGCACTTGAATTAAGTTTTCACCACTAGACTGGCCTTTTTCTATACTTTTTCCCTGGTTTGAAAGTGCCTCAAAGATGTTTTCACTTTGGGACCTCAATGTTTTATTTATTGATTTTGGCTAAGGGTGTCAACCCATTCTCCCAAATAGGCTCTAGGATCCAACTTGATTGAGAATCCTTATTTGTGGTATCCTAATGGAACATTGTCTCGTAGGCCTAGAAAGTCACAAAAAGCCTTGTCATTCTAAAACTCATCAATCGACACTATAGATTATTGTTGGTCCTAGTCTATAATTTGGGGATAATACAATGGAAGTGGGTTATGATGAATGACTAGTGTAAGGGTACAAATGGAGTAAGTGTCAAATAGATTGGTCTCAGCTAGGGCATCAAAAAGGCTGTGATTAGACTCTACTTCATTTTTAACATCATCATCACTAGTAGTTAGTGTTGGAACATGATTAAGGTACATGGGATCACCCCCAAGTGGTTTAAATCCAAGTCTTTAGGGCCCTTTGTACCAAGTCATGGATATTATTTCAAGAGTTCCTTGTTGATTTGGGCTGAGACCTCCTTCATAGACTTAATTATCTATGATCCTATTTGGAATGGGATACTTGGAATTTTTGTAACAATTTGCCACTTTATCATTGTAGAACTAGGATTCATCATTTGTGAGTGGATCATCTTCTTATATAGTATAAAATGGAGAGGTGTTGAATGATGTAGGTTGCCTTTGCCTTTTCTCTACTAGTATATGCAAGGTGGTTTAGATTTAGGTCTTCTAAAGGAGTTGGGGTTTTTTGGAAGCATGGAAATGTGAAAGGTATCATGGGTCAAGTATTCCCCTGGGCCATTATCTGAGATGGTAAAATGATTGGTCATTTCAGGAGGTGGCATGTGAGAAAGGGAATCGAGGATATCTTGGTCAATGCAATTGGCCTCTAGTGTTTGAACATGTATTTCATTTCCCTTATCCTTCTTAAGTACTAAATTCAAAACAAAATGATAGTTATATCTTTGGTATTCAACCTTTAAATGTTTTTAATGCTCATATGGTTACAAATCATGATGGACAATAACCTCCATTCTTGAATGGGAGAACTTGATACATTGGTTTAATTTTGATGGAATTGCATAAATATCATGTATCCAATGTCTACCTAGAGCATGTTATATGACAAATCAAGGTCCAACACATGGCATAACGTATCATGGGTCATGGGCCCAATGATAATTGGTAAATTGATGGTGCCTTGTGATTTTTGTTCTTCATTATCATAGGCCTTGATAGTGATTGTTTATAGCTAGAGATCAGTTATGGTATACTCAAGAAGATTAATGAGCTTCAGATACATAATATTGAGGCCTGATCCATTGTCTATGAGGACACATTTCAGTTTATGACTCTTTATGACAACTTTAAAGTATAATGGATTACTATGCAAAAGGCCAAGGGATGACATATAACTTTGGTCAAAGGATAGCTATTGGCTAGGGGATAAGTGTCCAACCAAATCTTGAAATTTTTATAGTGATATGTCATTAGGCACTTGAGATTAGCCTAGGAACTCTATTAAGATATTTTTGTGGATAGTGGACGTACACAATAAATCTAAAATTGAGATTTGGGTAGATATATTTTGTAATTTATCTACAACATCAAATTTTTTGTCTTGTATAGTGGTAAATGGTTTTTTCTTCTCCAAAATGGGTGGTTGGATGGGTAAAGTGGAAAATGGTTATGGGCCTAGGATGGTAATCTTTGACCATTAAGTTATGATTGTGTAATCAAGCTAGGATACAGGATCATGGTTGATAACAAATGATGGTGGTGGGGGAATAGATAGTATAAGTCTCGATTGTTGATGTACTTGTGCATAGTCATGAGGCAAGGACAAGTTATTAGTATAGGGCAAAAAATTAGTAATTCCTACTTATTGTTATGCCTATATTCAGTCCAGGTTAAGGAAGGATTCTTTAGTGTGAGCTAGTTGATTGGCATTATTTTGTATTTGGTATTAGATTAATGGAGATAGTAGAAATGCAACCAACTATAATATGGCATATAATACTATTGTAGTCATGTACAACTACATGGTAGGTATGTTGGTTATTAGCATCATTCTATGCTTGATTATGTCTATTAGGTTGATGTTGTTGGTTTTGTTATTATTGATTCTATTGATTGTGTTGTTATTGCTATTGTGGTTGGTTGTTATATTGTGGAAAAGGGTTTTGATAGATTCCAAGGTTATGATTAGAAGTGGAAGCTCCACCATCCAATGTTATCTCCCCATTCTCTAACATATTCTAAATGAGATGTTTAATTTGCACACAACATCACAAATTATGTCCATTAACCCAATGATACTCACATAATTTAGTTTATCTATACCAATCAGGATAAGGAATACCCTCTGGATAATGTTTTGGTATAGGCCAGATAATTAGGTTAGCAGTGGCAAGTTTACAAAATACTGATTCAATAACTTCTCTAAGGTCACTACAAATACATTTAGTAGGTACCATTCTCTTTGAAGGATGGGTTTGCAATGATAAATGTTATTATGTTTATTATGTTTGTTGAAAAGGTTGTAGTTAGGAATAATTTGCATATGTTGCATGGGCTGCACAGATGGTGTTTGCACCATTTGGACATGTCACAACTTGATTACTCCATTTCCAAAAAAAATTGTTTTCACAGTTGAATGACATAGATTTTTCATAGTTATTGGCCTATGTATGCTTTCACTTGGACTTGGTTTTGGTTTTGGTTTTGGCCATTTCCTTAATTGGTATTTTGATTTGATTTGATGAGGTAAGTTTGATGATCCCTTTGTTAATAAGGGATTGATTGATCAATAAACCTTTGTCAATGATCTCCTTAAAAGTATGTGCACACTGTAGTTCCAGATGCTAAGATATTTGACTATAATTTTTTACTAAACATAGTATCTAATTTTTTTTTTGGGTAGACTATGGATAAATTGGCTTACAAGTGCTCTCCATTACTATTAATAACTTGAAAAACTTTCACTTTCCTTCTACTTGGCTTGTGTTAGGTCAAGCAATGAAATTTATTGCTCCAGATTGTATGAGAAGTGTTACATAAAATTGTTTGAAAGAGCATCAAAATCTGATACAAAATTATTGGGCAACTTCAAAAACCACTCCAAATCTTGTCCTACTATAATCCTTGGAAATAAAAATAAAAGGTATATGTCTCTATATGCCATTGGCTAGAATGCAATAGAGAATTATGTTAAATGGGCCTTGGGGTCACCTTTCCCCTTATATTTGTCAAATTTTGGTGGTTCATACCTTATAGGAAATGGTATCTAAAATTACTCCATGTTGAATGGGTAAGAACACAAGTCATCCACTTAAACTTTTTAGTTTGTTTCCTAGCTTGGATGGCTGTAATGGAATCCTTTATTTGTTGTAGTTCTTGATCTAAGAAATTGGAGGGAACATTAGTTTGAGGTGGAGGCTGGGTGATCACAAGAAAATTAATTTGACCAGGGTATAATGGAGTATAGTTTGTTGTAGAATGTTAGTTTGGTTGGGGGATGGACCAGGAATATGAATATGTAGATTTGGATGTGTTTATTGGAATTGCATGTGTTATGGTGCAATATTCTAGTTTGGGTTTGTTATATGGACCTAGTTTTGGGTAGATTATGGCTAAGGGGGAAGGATATGGTTAGGAGTGATGTAATGCATCTGTTGAGTTTGAATAAGGACCTATTATCAACTAGTCAAACCTTACTGATTTAAGGGAACTTGTGAACCAAGACCCTATCATTGATTTTGTGGCATGCTGTGGACAAAAGTCATTTGTTTTCTAGTTGGTATTTGAGAAACATTAGAGCCTCTAGGTTACATGAATCCTTGTTAGAAAGTGGATGTATGTTGTAGATTTGACATCTATCGCTAACTAATATTTGTACATTATTTGTTAGACATCATTTGGTTTTGGATCAACATGTTAGTCTATGATAAAATAGGTATATTTGGTACTACTTGGTGATGTAGAACATTGGTTTCCCCTTGTTGAGGTGGCAATATGTTTTAACTCCACTACATTGATATGTTGGATGGTGCCTACTATTATGGAATATTATTCGTCACTAGTTGTGGTGGAGTAATATTCATCATGTTGTATTAAGGCATGACATTGGTGGTTGTTTGGATACTTAATCCTTGAGGTTGCATACTTTAATAATTAGTTAGTGTAGGATTAGGGGTAGTGATTGGTGGTTGGGAGATAGAAGTGTCTACCTCCTATATAGACATATTTGGTTATGGTCTAGTTGTTTGTGCATTTACACCATTTTAGCCTAAATTGGACGTTACTTGCATTTTATCCACTATGTTTAGATCTCTATTCTATGTAGATATAAAAGGTACTTCTTCACCAATTGGGGTATTGAACATATCCCCAATCAAATTATTTTGTGTGAATAGGTCTATATCCTGATTTGTTTGACATATCAATTCAATTAAGGTTCGAACCAACTCAATAAGGGGTGCATTTGACATGGCTATATGGTTGAAATTATGTGCACATATAGAGGTCCTAAAACCTCCAAAGATCACAAAATCATCAGTAAGTGTGAAATTCAATCTAGAGATGGTAGGCTTGGAGAGAAAAAAAACAAAGAAGACCATGGTTGGGAATGAGGAGTTCACTTTTCAAAGAGTTGAACCTTTTTTTGGCTTAACTCTAGTAGGAGGTCAGGGACTTGGTGAACACCCAATCCATGAGGAATACATAGTTGGGCTAGTTGATGCCCATTCAACCTAACTAAAATTAGGCATCAAAGGCCTATATCAAATTATAGAGAATCTGTAGAAGCAAAAAGAAAATCTTGAGAGATAATCTATCTTGTCAGTCCCTAAAGAAATGATAAAGATGTTTGAGGCATCTTTCTGTGACAAGTTTAAATACTTGAAGGAAATGAAGACAAGGCAGAGTCTTTTATCTCACCAAGATATAGTATCCAAGGGTTTGATGGCTCAATGGCATAATTCAAGAGACAAAAAGAAGGATCTAATCAATAACTGGTTGAGGGATAGATTCTTGGTTTCAAGACCATTATCCTAACCCATTGAATTTGATTATGGGAATAATTGTTGTCAAGATCCAAGGTCTGAGTGCATGGTTAAAGTACTTGGAGAGGCTCCTAAGGGATGATGAAGAATTGATAGGTAGGATTGAGAAGCTCCTTGGAACCATGATCATTGAGCCTACCACACTTAGATCCATAGGCATCATTATAGATGATGAGTACAAGAACATGGTCACCTTGGTTATGTAAGAGGATAGGAGCAAGAGTCAGGGCCAGTTTGGGAGTGACAATAGCAAGGTCATGGGCATGATCCTGATAGCAAATGAGAAAATTGTTGAGACAAAGAGTATCAAGGAAGTAATGGCTAGAAATGATAGAGATTTTGATAAATTCATGAACTAGGAAGATGAGTACCTCTTAGAACTAGTTGTCAACCTAAATTTGGTCTATGAATAACATCAAAAAACCATGAAGATTATTTAGGAATAATAGGGTAGTCCTTTCGCATAGGGCCCACCAAGTAACTAGTAATATCTTACTTTGTTAGAAACTTTATAATAGTCAAAAGTAGAATATTATTTTTGTAAAAGCATGTGCAAATTTTTTAGAACATTTTACTATAGGTCAGTGCACTTTGGAAAAGGGAATGTTTTCTATAACTTTATAAAAAGCATAACTATCCTTATCTCTTGTACATTTGTAATCTCATGATTGAATGATGTAATGCCTTAGTCCCCTGTAAAAGGCAATATTACCATTTTTTAAAAGGAGAAAGTTTTGAGAAAAATACTTTGTGTAAACTTTTAGTAATTAATACAAGCAAAAAATCCTAAAAATATTGTCCAACATTTTTTTGTGTGTTTGCTATTATGGCTGATTTCTCAACTATATATTTAGATGTTCAGATTTGAATGGTTTTCATTGATTCTTGATGTGCATATATAAATTTAGATTTGTTAAATTGTGCTTATGATAGGTTAATTGAAATAGCTTAGGTTCATTTCAATTCCATTGCTTCTCTTGTAGATGTGCTGATGTAATTTGCCTGTGAAGTAAATCTTTAAATTGAATCTAGTTTGTTATTTGCATTATTCCTTCCTTTCCTTAGATATTTGCCTAGTACATTGTGGGATCTGTACTATAGCTATTTCATATCATGTATTAGTTTGAACATACATCTTGATGAAATATAATTTTTAACATAATGTTTGGACTAAAAATCAAAATACCTTCTTTCTACCCTACCCTTCTTTTTGCTTATTTTTTGATCAACCACCCTAGTTTAAATTCCATTGTCAATATTCATTTAGATTAGTCTTTAGTTTATAACTTGATCATAAATTCACTAATAATAGCATATATATCTTGTATTTCACTTATATTGGTCATGGTGGCTCCCAACCACCAATCAATATAAATATTATGGAACAGTTTATTGCTCTATTGTTATTTCACCATAGGTAACCAAATTACCATAATATACTACTCATGCTTTGAATTCCCTGAATTATAAAATGAGAAGTGTTATTTAGACACGAAGATCACTTGTGATGCATCTAGAGGCATCAATGGGAACAACTCCTGCTGGTGTTAGAAGGAGGTCCCCTTGTGAATTTATAGGATCTTTGCTAACTTTGGTGTGTTTAGATCAAAGATTATTGTTATCTTTACATATTTTCATAGTTATTTGCTCAAAATTGTAAATATCATCAATATTCATAGTCTTTGACTTGTCTTTGTGCTTCGTTTAGACAAAGATAAAGTCTTTGAGGATGGATGTTTAATTATGGTAAAGATATCTTGAGATCTAAAAAATCCAAAGTATTTGAGGTTAAAATAGCTTGTTTTGGTCAAAGATTGATAGATATTTTATGGATCTAAGATTATATGAGCTTAGAGTTGTAAAGATAGATCATAGTTATGTAATTAGACACATATTTGAGCTAACTATGTTAAATGTTAACATCCTTTATTGTTCTTTACATAAATATTTGAAAAATTTGCTTAATGTACAAGTCTAATCTTTATTCTTCATAAAGGTTGATTTGACACATCATATTTAAAATATGATCCAAAGTCCTGAAGTAGGAATTATTGAGAATATGAATAATGTAACATTCAGAGACAAGAGAACATCTACTTGAATTTGAAGTCCACAAGAGGGCTAGATGAGACAAAGGTAGACGTAGGTGTTTAAAGTCTTTACCAACTTCACCACTCCAAGGTACTCCTGCATTCAACCTTCATCAAGGTATGGATTGGTTAGGAAGCTCTTCTATTAATGTTCAAGGTGTGGTTCATGACCTTCCTTTCAATTTAGAAAAATATTTTCCAACTTTTAGTCCTAGTGGTATTGTGACAGCAGAGGAACATGTTAAATCCTTCAAAGCTGAATTAAGATTGCTAAATGTCACTAATGAAGATGTAGCATGTAGGTTGTTCCCTTTCACATTTAAGGGTGCTTCATATTAATGGTTCATAAACATGCTAACAATTACATTACCACCTGGGATGAATTCAATAACATTTTCATTGACCATTTTAGAGAGATCATCAGACCTTGTGTCATGTGCCAATAATTTACCACCCTCAAAAAGGATGTTAATGAGCCTATAAGAGATTTTAATTCTAGGTTATAGAATATTTATAGTAGAACTATTAAGACTTATAAACCTAATCAAGCATTAGCCTTGGAAATATACAAAGATGCTCTTGATCCCATGACTTCAGTATTCATAAACAGGGTTGTAGGTCCTATGAACACACTATGTTTAGCTTATGCTAAGGCTATGATAATTAATGAATAAATATAACCTTAAGGTCAGATGGCCTACTATGTTCCCAATGTCAATCCACATATGCCTAATTTGAATATCTTTCTTAATAATAACCAAAATGTACCTGCTCTCAACAAGCTCCCAAATTTGAACCAATTGCCTCTAAGACATGTTGCTTATAACTAGAATTTGGGGTTCTTGAATCACCGTGATACCCATGGATTTAATGAAAATGATCAAAGGGCCTTAGTACCAACCACTGATACCAATGATAACCAGGTTCATAATTTAGAAACACCTAAAAATGAGGATGAGTCCATCCTGAAAATGGTCCAAAAACTGAGCACTTACTTCCTTCAATTGGAAAAACAAGTTGGTCATACTAAAGAAAATTCTAGTAGAAAATTATCATTATAAATTTTCAATAGGCCCAGTAATAGGTTTAATAATGATAGTTTCCACAACAATAAGAATAGTGAACCATCTCTTGAAAAGAAGACTATGGATATTAATCTTATTTATATTGCTTTGCTTGATTATTGTAGAGTCCATTGTACTACCAAGCATAGTGAGATTGATTTCATTGAATTTTATAAATAGTTTTAATAATTTCAAGAAGAATTAGATACTTTTGAGGTCATACCTAACAAAGATAATGGTGTAAGTGCTTCAGGATCCAAACCTGCTGACCAGACCTTCATGGTGGAAACATTTGATTTCCCCTTCCAAGAAGACAATGAACTTGATATTCCTGAAGAAGTTCATGCCTTCCAATAGTTCCTAAAGAAGACATATCCTCTAATGAATAGAGAAAAAAGGTAGCCTTTGACTACTTCTACCACTCCAAACAACTTTTGTACTCCTTAATACTACTTCAGACAATAATCTAGAGCCTCCAAAGGGAAGTACTTCTAAACCTAGTATTGATACTTCCAATTATTCTAATAGGATTGGTTATAATATTGGAGAGGACATGAAGAAAATTAAATCTAATATTACTTTGCATGAAATGACATAGATAACTGAGAAAAGAGATTTATTACTGGAATCCTTGTCTGATAAATCTAACAAGATGTCCAAGGCTGATAATGAAACGTAGCTATGTATAAAACTAAAATAGAGTCCCCACCCTTCTTGCTTATAGTTAAAATGTTTGGTAAGAACTTGCATAACTATTTTTTTGATTCTAGTGTCTCTACAAATATTATGCCTATAGGCATTTGTAAGCAACTTGGCTTAACTCCCATTAAATATAATAGTGTTTTCACCTAATTAGATAAGTCTAAGATCAATGTGATTGGGGAATTATTAAATATTCACATGAAACTAGCTTCTGAGCCAATAGTCCAACAATTTATAGATATCTAATTAGTATATATCCCTAATGCATATGGACTAATTTTAAGTAGAGAATGGATAAAAAATTTAAATGGATATATGTCCACATACTATTCACACTTATGGTTGCCTTAGAAAGGAGTTACCAATGAGATCAAGGTTGAATGGGAGCCAAGAATGAAACACATGATCACTGAATATAATGTTGTGAATTAAAGGGTCAAACATAATTGATTTTGATTTGGGAGTTTTCACCCTAGAAACTACCAAGGTATGTCATCCTATAACTTTTTTTTTTACTATTCTTGGATTATGGAAGATACATTTTGATGGAGCTAGGTGTAAATCTAGATCTGGGTAGGCATTGCTCTAATTGAACCTATTAGTAAAAAGTACCTTGCCTCTTATAGGCTCTAGTTCCCATGTACCAATAAACTTGTAGAATATGAGGCTCTCATCTTAGGTCTACAATTTGCCATCAAAAATAAAGTCAAGGAACTACTAATTTATAGTGATTTAGAATTGGTAGTCAACCAAGTAAGGAGCAAGTATCAATGCAAATTGTCATACCTCAAGAGGTATAAATTTAGAGTTTGGGACCTTATGAAATCTTTTAATTCATTTAATATTATTTCTATCCTTAGGGAGGAAAATAAAATTACTAATGGGCTAGCCTCTGCTGTAGCTAATCTCATGCCTGATCAAGATTCACCAAAATTTAACATTGAGCTGATCCATTGCCCTTTTATCCCAAACAATGTAAACCATCTGTAGGTCTTTAGTTATGACCAATAGATCTTAAAATTTATGACTAGTTCAGAAGCATTTAAGGCTCAATTCAGTGATGAGGCTAATGAAAATGAATTTATAGAAGCTAAATTTGAAAGCAGAGTCATTCATCTGAATGATAATAAAATCCCAAACATTATGATTGCCTTGGAAATGTTGTTTGATCAATATAAGCTAGTTGAAGCCCATAAAATTCCCAAAATGAGTGGAAAAGATTACGTTGTAGTTGATCTTGGACCTCAAGATCAACCCCAACTAATCAACATTGGAAAATATTACACTAGTATTGAAAATAAGAAATTCAAGGAGCTTTTGGAAAAATACAACTATGTGATAGCTTGGTCATATGATGACTTGAATATTTTTGATCCACGAATCATCACCCATACTATACCTCTCAAGGAGAATTGCAAACCTTTCAGGCAAAAGTAGAGACCTATAAATCCTAACTTATAACCCATGATTTTCAAAGAAGTTAAAAGGTTATTAGATTAAAGAATTGTATTTCCCATTAGGCACTCTACTTGGGTTTCCAATTTGGTGCTAATTAGGAAGAATAATGGTGAAATTAGACTATTTATTAATTTTAAAAATATGAATAGAGCATCTAAAAAGGATAATTATCCTCTTCCCTCTTTTAACCAGGTAATATAATTTTTTTTGGGTTCAACCATGATGTCTTTTATTGATGTATTTTTAGGGTATAATCAGATGTTGGTAGACAAAGAAGACAACATTCACAACTAAGTGGGGCATGTTTGCCTACAAAAGAATGCCTCTTGGACTGATAAATGTAAGATCCAATTTTCAAAGAGACATGGACCATACCTTATAGGGTATGATTGGTAAGTTCATTATAATTTACATGGATGATCTACTTGTTTTCTCTAAGAATAGGAAGGACCATTTCGTGCATTTACAATAGGTATTTGAAAGGTGCAAAAGGTATAAAATTTCTCTTAATCTTAAGAAAAACATATTTTGTGTCACTGAGGGTAAATTATTGGGCCATGTTATTACCAAAGATGAAATATCCATTGATCCTAAAAGAGTAGAATTTATATCAAAGATAAAGCCTCCTAATAGTAGAAAAGAATTGAAATCATTTTTTGGCAAAATAAACTTTGTGAGGAAATTCCTTTATAGCTTTGTAGAAAATTTTAAACCATTGAATGATATGTTGAAGAAGGATGATAAAGTATCATGGAATGAGGAGTCAAAGAAGGCCTTTGGGGACATTAAAAAGGCAATCAACCAAGCTCCAGTCTTGATAAGTCTAGAATTTTCAAAAGATTTTTTTCATCTCTACTCTTTTTCATCTGACCACACTATTGTTGTTGTTTTAACTTAGAAAATAGAAGGATGTGACCATCCAATTGATTTTATGAGCACTAATTTCAAAAATTATAAGTTAAATTATCCTTTGATTGATAAACAAGCCTTTGCATTAGTTAAGGCCGTCAAAAAATTTAGGCACTACATTCTTAGAATAAAGTGCATGCCATTCTTCCAAATCTAACCCACTAAGTTGATGCTAAGTTAGAATGAGCTTGGAGAATGGAGAGGTAAGTGGATGTTTGTCCTCCAACTATATGACATATAGATGAAAAATATAAAAATGGTAAGATGTCAAGGTCTAATTTAAATGATTTATAATACTAGCCCCAATCTAAATCTCATGCAAGTTGATCAACATAATTTTCAATCTAATAATTGGTATGATCCCATCATTCGTTTACTAATCAATGGCATTTGTCCTACATGACTAACTAGGGAATAGAGAAAAGCTTTAAAGTTCAAGGTAGCTCACTACCTAATAAAAATGGAGTCCTGTACTGAAAAAACTTTGAAGGTATGTACTTAAGATGTGTTTCTAAAGAAGAAGCTACTAGGGTAATGAGCACTTTTCATGAGAATTTGGGAAGTGGGCATCCATTAGGAAGAACAATAACTCACAATATTCTTAGGGCTAGTTATTATTGGCCCACCATCTTCAAATATGCCCATAAGTATGTGAGAGAATGCCATTCATGCCAAATCTTCAACATAAAGGAGCCTAAGGCAAAAATACCCTTACAACCTATCATGATTGACAAATCCTTTGCCTAGTGGGGAATGGAACTTTTAGGGGTAATCAACCCCAACTTATCATAAGGTCAAAAGTATGTTTTGATAGCTACTAAATATTGCATTAGATGGATTGAAGCAATAACCACCAAATAATACAAAACATAAGAAGTGATCAAAGTTTTAGAAGAACACATATGTACCAAATTTGGGACTCCAATATCTTTGGTATATGACAATGGGTCAACATTCATATGCATAGAGATAATAAAATGGGCATATGAAAATAAAATTATTATCAAGTTTTCATCTAACCATTATCCTCAAGGTAATAGAGTATCTGAGTCAATGAATAAAAAATTGATGAAATCCATTAAGAAGTCTGCTACAAAAAAATCTATAACTTGGCATAAGCTTTTTAAGTATGCCCTTTGGGTAGATAGAACAAGAGTCAAGTAGGGTATTAAAGCATATCCCTTCTTACTGGTATATGGCCAAGAACCCATATTCCCTATTACACTTACGCTGCCAACTTACAAGTTTATGCAAGAGTATATGAAGGAAGACCAAGAATTTGCAAACTCAAGGTTGTTGGAGATTATTTAGATGGAAGATACACGATAAGAAGATTTTGATAACTTTAGCAAGCACTAAACTAAAATAAAGATGTGGTTTGATAAACAATCAAAGATCAAGGTGTTTAGACAAGGAAACTTGGTTCTTCTTTGGGATAAAGCATCTGAGCTTAAAGGCAAACATGTAAAGTTCACACCTCTATGGATTAGACCCTATCAGATTGTAGATACACTCAAAGATAAAACCTTCAAACTAAAAGACTTATAAGGAGCATAATTCACATTGCCTACCAATGGGCAATATCTTAAGCATTAATTCTCTGCTACTCCTTTTGGGGTCTTCATAGACTAAATCTATAAGATGGTTAGAGTTAACATAGGTAGGCTAGTTAGTTTCCTTTATCTCTTTCCTTATTATCTATTGTTTGTACATAAGTGTTTATATATTTGTTTTCTCCCATTTTACTTCTTGCTTTGCTACTTTTTGTTGTGTGTTTGATTTTTTATTGTTTTGCTCCTTGCTTTTAATAAGTCCTTTTGGACAACCCCCAACTCAAAGTTAAATTGGATTATTTGAAACTCATGAAGTTCAAGAATGATGGTATGAACCTCGTGCATATGTTAACCATGGATTTGAGATATGAACTTGATGTAATAATTTGAGGAAACTAGTAAGTACTGATAGATAGGTCAGCCATTCCATAAAACCTTAAACATTGTCTTAACCTAAACTTGGTTTTAAGAAGAATTGTACATATAAAATGAAAGATTAATCTATTAAGGTACAGTCATGCTTGCACTTAAAAAACATCCTTACCTAGGAGAAAGGTTGAAATCATAGGTGATTATTTGAGGATCGAACACTTGATCAAATCTTTAAACCTAGTTACCATGGTTCCTAACCTTTATTGAAATATTAAAAGACCCAAAAATACCAAAAAATAAGAACTTATTGTAAAATCAAAAGCTTTTCAAGCAAAGGTGATTCTGGTAATCTCCATCAAGGCTATGGATGTCCAGCTGTCAATGGATAAAGGCCATGAGTAGAACCAAAGGCATCTCTATCGAGGATATGAATGCTTGGTTGGTAGTAAAGTAATGCCCAAGACTTCCCTGAATTAGAAGCATGGTTCTTAATGAATATCTAAACATGCTCCAAGTCAATGTTAATGATTAAAGGAATGAAACTTGGAAGTTGTCCCCTGAATCCCATGGCAAATGGTAAGTGGAATCAAAGAACACACACAATATGGCTATGTCTTAATGTTTGATCCTAATTTTGCATGTGCAAGGTTTGTTTCAACCATGAACTGATCTTGATAATGGCATTGATCAAGTGGAATAAATGACCTAGTTATTTATCTCAACCAAAGTCTCTAAGTTCTAACATATTACTATGTTTCTCCTGAAAGTTTCTATTTGTTGAGGTCAACATACTCCCATTTCTAAAACATAGGGGCCCTTGTGCATACTTTGAACCATAACACTAAAAGCTTGATATTCTTCATATTATTAGAATTTGAAGATCATCCACACCTAGAAATTGGCTCATTTTTCATGGGTTTGCTTTAACCTTGCCTAATATTGGTAACAATTAGCCTTCATATCTTAAGTTGTAGGTTTCATAGAGATCATTAATCGATCATGTTGGGATTTTCAAATTTTTATCCTCATTCAAGCTTTTACTAGCCTTTGGTTTATGAGAACTCATACTTGGATTCATGTTCTAAAACCCACCTTTAAAAAAGCCTAGCTTAGACCCTTCGTTTGAATTCAAGTTTGGTGGGAGAAAATTTGGTGTGAACATTTACAAACTTAATTTAGATTTAGTCCTAATCTTTATATTAAGTCTTGGTTGTGTTTCTTAACATGACCAAACCTTAGTCTAAAAAGATTATGCTTGGTCCCTTTATACTTCTCCCCTTTTGTTATCTTTATTTTAACAAGGTCTAACATTTATGTTTGTAGGGTCCTTTATGTTTATAACTTGGTCCTATTTTTAATGTCACATGGTCTTATTTGTTACATACTTAGCATAAAGTCCTATCCCTAAGGCCCCATTTGTATTTATTAACATAGATGAGACCTTAGTCTTAAAACTTTAGCCTAATTTATTATATTGACTTGAGCTGTAACTTAAGCATATTACCTCTTTGTAGAATAAAAAAATCTCACTTCATCATGAAATATCAATTAGATGAATAAAATAAGATCTGATGAATCTAAATCATTGAGCCATCATACCAATAGTGTGTATTCACTCAGATAATGATCAATGATCTATGCTTAAGAAGGATAGATAATCAAATGATGCATGATCATCTTCAAGATCAATGATCTGTGGTTGCTCACCCATAAAAGATCCCACAAAGTGAACATAGTGTTGAAATGCCAAAGGCCTAAGTAAACCCTATGAGGATGACAAGTGTCACTATCTTGGGAACTTAGATCTCAATTGATGCTTTATGGACCCTTCCCAGGGTCAAATGGATTCAAAAGGTCAGGAGTTCCATGGAGTCTCCATGTGGAACTCATGCATTTGAGATTAATGTTAAAAGGGCCCTATGCATTAAAACTTAGACTTAACCTAGGTTTATACCCTAAGGATTATTGTATTATTTAAATACAATAAACCTTAGGCTAAAATATTGGGTTATAACTATAATATTCAAAGGGACTCATTTTATTATGTTTTTAAGACTTTAGCTTTTACTTAGTCTAGTTTTAATAGGCATTGATCCATGAGCTAACTTGATCCTCTTCATGATTGCATGGACCAATGGAATGCATATGTTTAGATCTTGATCAATGGCCTGCATTTGATTGAGACCAAATGATCAGATGAAGCATGTTAAATCCATAATATATGGACCTATGAACTTCAAGAACTTAAATTTTACATAATCATAAACATCATTTGATGTTCATGAGGCCATCATTGACATTTGTGAGGCCATCATTGATGTTTGTGAGGCCATCAAATTTAAGTTCATTGATCATCTTGCTTAAACATAAGGATATGCTTTAAAATGTGGATAAAGCTTATTACTTGCATTGTAAATTAATGGACCCCCCCCACCCCCTTATTTGAAAATATAAAAAACTTAGGGTCTTTGAAAAAATGATATTGTGGTCTAATATTCACAAACATAGACTTAATCTAAGTCTTTATCCTAAGGTTCCAATTACATTTATTTCAATACAATAAACCTTAGGCAAAATTCTTATATTATGTTTTATTTTAACAAAAAGTCCTTATATCATAAAAAATAACTTAAAAGTTTTAACCTAAAGTTTTATCATGTTTATCCACATGATAAAACCCTAAAATAAAAATTTACATTAAGTTCACTTATTATTCAGGTCCCTTTTTATATGTGTTCTAAAACTTAGATTAAAATATTTTAGCCTAAATTTTATGATGTGTTTATTAACACAAAATAAACTTTAGTCTAAATTATTTATCCTAAGTCCCTTTTATGTCCTGATGCTAATTAATTTTTTTACACTTTGTAGGATTGACGACATATGCTTAATCACAAAGGTTAGTAGGATGGAGTGAAGAAGACCCCATGAATCTAAATATTTTGATCCATCAGACCAATGCAATTCATTCACTTGGATAATAATCAATGGTCCATATTTAAATGGGACCAAATGATCAAATGTAGAGAAATCGATAGAGACTATTCAATGAGACCCAGAAATCCCCTGAAGGTACCAAGTGGCATAACCTTGGGGGCTGATACAAAGATAACCAATAATGTGCAATCCCTAGGATCATGATCAATGGTCTAAATTGATCCATGAGAAAATATTTAACAACATGAATTAAAATAAGGATTTTTAAAGGAAAATGGTCAGTTCCTTTAAAGAATTTATGAAAAATTCCATGAAAGTTGCCAAACAGATGCCACCTAGGCACCACACAAGCACAAAATGACAAAATCAAAGATTTGGTGAGAAAAAGGGAAAAGGTATAAATACAAGGGTCTAAATAATATCAAAGGCATGAATTCACCTAATCTAAGCTACCATCACCATAAAATCTACAAAGAAGCCCTACCCTCCATAAAAAGTCCTAATTTGAACTCTAGTCAGTCAACCAAGCCAAGAAGAGTCTAATTGTTATTTGAGCAAGAAAAAACTAACCTAGAGGCTAGTGAAGACACCTATTAAGTAATTTAAAAGTTTTAAAGTCATGAAAACTCAAAGGTAGTAATTAAGGGATGACACAAAATTGTACCAAACTTTAGATAATGAGGGAAGAGTCTTTAAAGATACTGACTTTGATAATGCAACATTAAACACAGGAAACAAAAAATGGTTTGAACTTTTCTAGACCATTGAGGAGATGTAATACATCATAGGGGAAGAGTAGAAGAATGTTATGATCCTCCATAGATATAATGACCTAGTCTCCATCTAGATGACCAATCTCCACTATGTTGTTGAAAAGCCTAAGGTATTGCATTGTATTGATTTTATTGCCCCCATTTTCATAGATTGCAAAATTGATTAGGATTGGATAGTTAATGAATGTACTTTTATAAAAGTATTATATATTTTCCCTCTTGCATTTGAAAGATACTACAAGCTAGGCAAGCCCTAGGTAAACTTACCTACAATCAAAACATGGGCTAGTAAGAATGATTTTAATGTTGTCCTTGACCCATGTCTACTTACTAGAACCCATGTAATCCAAGACCCCATTAGGAAGATCCCAATTTTCTAATTCAGGGAAGGAATCAAGATAATCATGACCTTGTTGAATAGATTATCTGGGGCCCCTTCCACCACACATGTTAATAAGATCTAGGTGACCTATGTGTACTTCATGGTAGAAAGGGACTCACTCCCCCAATAGGTGAGATGATTAACATTTATTTAAAAAAACAATTTTCATCCATTAAGAAGAAACCAAAAGCCACTTCTTCATGATTTCCTATCTTTTATATGCCTTCTTGGCCACAACCAAGATCCTTGACATAAATAATTGGTCACTTGATATGAGACACATTGTTTCCCATCACTATTTCAAATGGCACATATTCAAATATAGACATAATGTACAATTCATTTGTGATTGTGTATATCTAGCTTTGGTAAAAGTTACTATAGGGATCCCCATGGGTATAGTCAGCCCTCTAGTCAAGAAGTATGTGTAATTTATTGGAGACATCTGGTTATATCTAGATTACACAGTGATAAGAATAGAAGGGACCTTAGTCTGGCCCCTAAAACTACCAGTTCATGTGCCAACCAAATTGGTAGAATAAGAGGTTTCATACCAATTATTACATGGCATAAATGGAGTGTGCAAGAAAAAAAGGAAAGGAATCCTTCATCCCTATCCTTTGACCATCAACAAGACTGCACTATAAAATTGGGAGCATGTAGATGTCATCACCAAACATAGAGACTCTTTCAACTTATATCTAGATGATTTGAGGTAGTGGTACCCTCATGACAAGGTCACTAAACATTTTAAATAAAAAATAATGAACTACCCCTATGATCACAATCTTGGTGTTCATGACATGATGTATATCAGGGCCACTAATTTCATAAAAGTGTTAGCCAGGTTAAAGAATCATAACATTAGGCTTGAGGCCAAGATGGATAGGAATGAAAAACCCCCTGGTGAGATTTGGAAGATGAGGCCCTTGTAATATCACTTGTTGCATGGATCCTCTTCTAGGCCCCCTCTATAATAACCATAAATAGAACCACAAGGACCTAAGAAGGAGAAATTGGAAGAGAGACTTGGTGAAGGGGCATATTCTTCCACCCAACTTGAGAGGCCAAAGTACCCAATTGAGTTCCTTGACATGATTACACTAGGTCTTAGGGAGACAGTGGAAGATGCACTCAAAGTGATTACTGAGCGATATGGATCTGATGAAGAATAAGAATAGATTTAGGAGCCTCAAACCCAAGCTGAGGAATTAAAACATCAAAAGGGGAAGAAGATAGCTCTAGACCTAGTTTCTATTGCACCCTTGCACAAGAAGAAGGTTGAGTTGGCATTGGTCCTAATTACAAAGAAGAATCCAAAGTTAACCTTCATTCATACTTTGAGTCAAGTTAACTTGTTCAGTGATGAGAATCCCATTCATGGGTTAATCATACTTGAATGGTTCATTTATACGAAGATGCAAAATATTCAAACATTGCAACATTTATGGGCCATGACCAAGTCAATTAACATCACTATTCATGATGAACTAAAGCCATGGATAGTGGCTCTGATGAAATAAGAGGAAAGAAGGATGACCACCCTTAGAGGGTTAAGTGGAACTTAGGTAGAAACCCCTAGAGCCTCAGGTAGCACATAGATGGAGGTCCCAAAACCTCCAAAGATCATATAACCATTAGTAAGTGTGCAATTCAATCTAGTGATGGTAGGCGTAGAGAGAATACCAATAAAGAAGACCATGGTTGGGAATGAGGAGTTCACTTTTCAAATAATTGAACCTTTTATCGGCTTAACTCCAATAGGAGGTTAGGGACCTGGTGAACACCCAATCCATGAGGAAGACATAGATGGGATAGTTGATTCTCATTCAACCTAACTAAAATCAGACATCAAAGGCCTATATAAAAGGATAGAGAATCTACATAATAAAAAAGAAAATCTTAAGACATAGACTATCCTTTCAATCCCTAAAGAAATTATAAAGATGTTTGAGGCATATTTATATGACATGTTTAAATCCTTGAGGGAAATGAATACAAGGTAGAGTCCATTAGCTCACTAAGATGCAATAGCCAAGGGTTTTATGTCTTAATGGCATAATTCAAGAGATAAAGTTGATGATGGAAATCAACTGAACACATTGAAACTCTCTCTTGTAGCATGCTTAATAGCAGATTCAACAATGTTATTGAGTTTGAATTTGTATTATGTTGCCACATTTTTGTTTAAGGGATAAATATGCTCTATTTGAGTGACCAATGTAATTATTCAAGAAATTTATTTAAGTGCTAATCAAATAGGGTATATCAAGTCCAAATATATATTAGGTTCTTGTATTTATGTTTAATGGTCTCAATATGCCCTATTTAAGTTCCACATGTAATAAATTGAGTGATTAGTTACATGAGGCACTCAAATAAGGAATATCAAGTGTGAATTTACATTAGGCTATCACATTGTATTAAAGGATATTGATATTCCCTATTAGGAGTGCCTTGTACAACTAATCAAGTGAATGGTTTCATGAGGCACTTTGACAAGGCATATTGAGTCTAAAGTGATTTATTGCACATAGCATTCAAATAGGGCATATCAAGTGTGAATTTACATTAAAATATATCAAATTTATATTTATGGGCTTAATATGCCCTATTTGAGTTCCATGTGTAACTAATCAAGTGATTGGTTACATGAGGTACTCAAATAGTCCACATCGTGTATGAATTTACATTAATTTGTCACATTTATGTTTATGGGAATTTTTATCAATCAAATTTGAAACCTAAGGAGGTATAATTCATCCTCCTTAAATTTGATGTAACATGGAAACATCTCTCTAGTTGTGGGTGACCTATGAAAGATATGAGTCTCTAGATTGAAGGGCAAGCTCCCTTACATCACACCTATAAATAAACACTAATATAGTTAATTTGAAGGAAAAGGGATATAAGAATATTAAAAATAACTTAATAGAGGTGATACACCAAGATTAACTCCACAAGACTACCTGAACTTGCATTATGAAAGGGAAATTTACAAAACTAATCTCAACACCCAAGGTTCTTCTAGCAAAAGTGTTTCAACATAAAGGTAAGATGACATATATCTATCAAAGTAGATGAATATAAGGTTTGATTATAAACACTAGTACTCTTCCTTACACTTAAATACACACAAAACAATTAACTACACTTCATGTGACCTGCTAGAAGGTAGATTACTTGCACAAGCATGAGAGAGTGAGATGAATACAAGGAGAGATAACTATCACTTTCCATTCAACTATGAACTACTTCACACACTTAAAAAATAAGTTGATAACTTAAAAACATATTTAAATATTTTATTCAAAGGAAAAATAAATATTCAAACTAGTAGGGCTTCACCATACCAAATGCAGATATATTACAAGGCAAAAAATGGTTGCTTATATGGAGAATTAGGAAGAGAGAAAGAGGGGTGTAGGAGAAATAAATTTCCAAGTGTCCATGTGAGGGTTAAAAACAAGGAGTTACCTTGATCATCTTCTTGAAAACTACCCTTTTTTACATAAAAAGAGTGATAAATGGGATTATCAATAACCCATTTACCATGAATTACTTTATACATTATAATTTTACACCTCACCTTCACTTATAAACTCCTTTGATATGACATTTTAGTGGCACTCATCATTCATATGCCTAGGTGTCTTGAAATTCCTCATTTCCCACACCTAGTTTTGTCCAAGTGGCTCAAAACTTGACTAAATATTATAAAATGAACTATATATCAATGAAAGATATTAAAATACAATATCATACCTGAATCAATCCATTTTGGTTCATGGAATGACTCCAAAAACTCCATTTTGCTCTTCAAATTTGCATTAGGTCTATTTTCCTTATAGCTTAAAAAATCTGTAAACCTCCTTGTGTATGGAAGTGTACAGATGGTACTAAAAAAAAGGGAATGTTTGATTAACCAGTATGGATTTACAAATCCATGCCAATTTTTAGGTCTTAAGAGTGAGTGGAAATGCCTTTTTATGTCTTTCTCTCTCCTTAATTAGGCCTCCTTGTCTGGAAGCCTAAGTTTATGCTATAGATCTCTCCCTAAATGTGAAACCACAAAAAAAAATAGATTCAATATATCTATCATGTCAACAAAATCCATGTCAAATTTGAGGCCCTGAAACCTTATGGAAGTGTGAGAACCATGAAATGGCCTTGAAACTTAGTCTCATTTTAGCTCTGTTTGAGATTGCCTTAAAAAATGAGATTTATTTAATCAATTAAAAAATGTTAAATATGTATTTTTAGGATTTACTATGTGTAAATCATACCAAATTACCTCTCCCAATATTTTTCAATTTCTCCATTGCTTAAAACCCTTTTAAAACAACAAAAACCATGTAAAATAGTGTATTTATTGTAGACTATACAACTACAAATACATAAAAAAAAATCACAAAGAATCAAATTTTATTCCTCAATAATGTTTAGGAGTTTTAATGATCAAATCATGTCATATCTTATGTTTTATGGGCTCATCTCTCTCAACTAGTCTTTTCTAGGGTTTTAAGCATGTTCTATTATTAAGGATTGTTCATAAATAACATATCCTCTTTCTCTCTCTTAATGCTAAACTATTATGGTTAAGTTACCTATTGAAATCCTAAAAACACCATTGGGTCCCATGAAAAATCTCATTAAATTTATAAGTTAAATATGGTGTCTCTCGAATTGCAAGCAGGCCATTGGAGAGGGGTCCAAGCTCTTGAGCTTTGTTCATGAAGGTGATGGACTTAAACCAAAAATTGATGCCATGGGATTGAATTATGATGACTTTGATACCTCATATGAAAACCATATATCTCTATGCACATGGTCAATGTTATACCAAGTGAGATAAAGTTGCCTTTTATGTTGTAATCTGCTTTAAAAGAAGTTCAAGGAAGGTCTTATAGGCCTAATTGGCATTTTATTGATTTTACCCTATTTGTGATGATCATTGGAGGTTTATAATATTTATATAAACTTCTCAACACCTTAAAACCATCACCTTACCTCCAATAATCCACTTTGTTTATGACTATACCTATAACCCTGGGTGTGGTCTTAAACACGTTATTCCTAGGCATGGCTTGTCTTCATTATATCCTTGTTGTTAGGTCTGAGGGTTACTTGGAGTTATTTAATCACTGTGAAACCCTTATAGGAATAATTAGCATTTTCTTGATTTTACCTGTTTGTGATGATCATTTGAGGTTTGTACTATTTTTATAAACTTCTCAACACCTTAAAACCATCACTTTGCCTCTAATAATCCACTTTATTCATGACTATTACTATAGGCCTGTGGTCTTAAGTTCGTTAGTCCTAGATAGGGTATATCTTCATTCTATCCTTGTTTTTAGGTCTGAGGGTTACTTGGAGTTATTTAATCACTATTAAACCTTTCTCAAATGAATTGCCCTCCTCTCAAACACCACACAGACCCTCCTCTTGATTCAAATAGGAAAAGTATTATGTGTACATTAGAGCTTTGAAACATGCTTGACTTTTCTTGATAGCTCTCATCTACAGATAAGAGCAATTGAATGTTCAAGTCTTTTGGGGGAGGCAACTAGTTCCTTTGGCATACGCTCAAGTGGATGAAAAGGGGAAAACATGTCTCCAATGTAGACATATTCACCTATTTATTTAAGGTTTACTCTAACTTGGACTTTAAGGGCCTTTGTAAGCTCCTCTATTATTATCTTTAGGTATGTTGGCTAGAATAATGGACCCAAAACACAGTCATCATGTTCCTAGATCTATGTACTTTACAATAATAGCTCCAATCCTTCTCCATTTATGAACTACTAATCATGAACATATGGACTAACTTGATTTGTCTTCTTAAACATATTTGTAGGGATGATATTTAAGATAGATGGGTCTAATGTTGTGACTTCTTGAGGCAATTTGAGCTCACTTCTAGCCTCCAAAGGTATAGATATGTCTGTAGTTGAAGAGAGGAGTTGATAACCATATTTAAAAGGTCCAAACATGTCATCTCCTAAGAAAATAACTACTTCTAAAGGCCTATCTTTAAAATGTTGTAGATTGATTAGAACTTCTTCAGAAGCAAGTATGACAATGATTTGGTCACCATTATGAAGCTATTAGTCTTTTTTTGATATCTTAGCCTGGTTGGTCAAGATTGCTTTACCTTCATGTGGTGGAGAGGTGATGTGATTGCCAATCAGGTTTATTTCTTCCATGGAATCATGGTGTAACTAATGGCATGAATCCTCCTAATTTTCTTTCTCTTCATTTTATTTTCTCAAAATAAGCTCTTTCTAAATGGAGGGTGAGATGTCAGGCTGAGACTGCTTGAACTATTCCTCCTAACCTTCCCATTTTACTAATATATTTATCCACCACTAGATCAAGGTCTTCATCTCGAGTTTATTATGAAACATGTATATATCCCTTTATTATTAGATATTGACAACTTTAGCTTGGATATCGAGTGCTTCAAACTTGGATAAGACCTAATTTTAGTGACTGATTGGTAAATTGGGAATAATAGGGTAGCGAATTTAAATGTGAAAGTGTTTAAATATGTTTGATAAGTGCTTGTAAAATAGATGATAGGCATATAACTATTTTTTATTTTATATGGTATTCTTTTGGTACATTATCATGTTATTGACATATAAAACTTATGGGCTAATTGACAGGAATAATTTAAATTTTAAATGTGACCATTTATTTGCACAATATGAAATCATCAAACTCAGAATGTATTGTTAGATGGTATGTCATAAGCTTGATGTTAATTTATAAGAGAGTGCTTATCTAAATCTTGCATCTCTTCTACTACAAATACTTTAGATTCAAACTTAGGATTTAGTGATCTCAAAACCTTTTGGACAACAGTATACTATTTCACTTCTTCTCTCAATCCTCTAATGATATTTCCAAATTCATCAATCCTCAACAGGTAGGATACAAAGGTTTCATCTTCATTCATATTCAATCTTTCAAATAGTATTTTGTGAGTCTGCAACTTGGATAAATTCACCTTGGTGTCTCCTTCATAGATGGTCTTTAATTTATCCTATATATATTTGGCTAATATACAATGAATTACATTTTTAATCTCTACCTCGGATAGACCACACATAATGGCATTCTTTACCTCTCTCTAAACAAGAAAAAACTTCTCATGAACTTAGGCAGACCTGTGTATCTATTTAACTGTGTGGGCAGGGTTTATATCTCTAATTAGTCATCCTTCTCATATTTCTTTTGATTTATCATGACTTAAAATAGTTTATAGATTTCACCATCACTGGAGATAGATTCAAATATTTCATTTACATTGTTCCCCTTCTACAGGATTGAAAATAATAGGCATTGCCTTACAGACCTATATGTCTCTCCAACTCCACAATTGAGTTTTATTTTTGATCCTAAAGTACCAAGATAGTTTGAAATTTTTTTTTATAAGCCATGCATTCTTCACTCATTATAATTTACACCCAAAATACCATTCTCATACCTCATTGTCATTCATAGACTCTTCCTTATCTAAAGGTGGTTGTAGGTGTTGATTGGAGAAAGGTTTAAGCATGTGGTTTTGAGCTCAGCGTTCTCAACAAATCATGACACCTTAATAGTAGTCAAACCTATTTATAATCCCTTTCCCATTTTCATACAAGTATCATGACCTTTTAAAATCATTTCACAAACAAATACCTTTGTCTTCAAACTCAAACCTGTGCATGAGTGTTAAAGACTATGAACTTCGTCACACTAACCCTCATTATTGGCATAGTGTTATCATTGATGTCAATCTGATGTCACTAATGTCTAACTGTGTTGTCATTGATTTATAGATACACTCAATGAAGATGCATGGTGAGTGGTATTTTATGTATGAGCTTATGAGATTTATGTGACATGGTTGTTGTGAAGGCATGATGAGTTCTTATGCCAACATAGTAAGTATTGTTTCTATGAGAGAGAGTGTAATCATGATGAATAAGGTTGTTGTCAAGTAGTTGTTTTAAGACTCGTGTCTAGATGAACAAGGATATAGTAGTGTGTGTTATGATAAGATTATGAACATTGAAGGTATGTAGTGATTTCCATGAGAAATAAAGGTACAGGTCCAAGTGTCTTATATTTTCTTTGTTAATGTTGTGTTAAGGTCATGACATGGAAGGAATGGGTCAAGGCATCAATGTTTATTATAAAGCCTTGTCTAGACCTTGTAAGAAGGTATGTGGAGGTAGCATTGTAAAGTGAGTGAACTTAGGCATATGATAGTTTTTTTGGTATTGAATGTGATTGAGAGTTAGGTGTAGAAACCTTCAGAAGTGTTGTAAAGTAGGTAATTAAGGTTAAGTTCTTAAGTATCCTAAGCCTATCCATGTCATGAAGCGGCATGTGCATGATGAGAATGAAGATGTATGTGTAGAGGTATGAAATTGTTTGATAAGCATATGAGATATGTGATAAATCATCAAGGATAGTTTCAAGGTGAGCCTACATCGGTAGGACCTATAGACCTAGCATGCAACTAGACCACTTCTAGACCCTTCTTGGCCTAATAAGGCATCATGATATATTTTCAAGGCATATTAATGATATTTGACATTATTTAAGCATGTGATATTTTGTGTGAGCATGTAAATTAGGTGGAGATCACATGAAAAGAGGCACAAAGGTTAGTTTCAAGGCCTAATATGGTTTAAAGGTCAAGGTTTAAGTAATCAAAGAGAGAGATGGTAGCCAAATGAGGTATGAGGTTCAGTTTCTAAGGAAAGTATAATTATGTGATCATGGATATAGGTATGATATGTTTTTTAAATTATGTTCACAATTTCTAAGGTCATGGTTTTCAAGATAAGGCATGAAAATTGGTTTTAAGGTCTCTCATGTGCACGTAATGAAGGGTTATCAAATAGAGGAATTTTAGGTGTTCATTGGAATGTGTAAACTCTACATGTAAACCTAAGATATTAAAGAGATATTTAGAATGGTCCTAGCTAAGATTTATAGGCATTAATTTTGGAAATGAGGGGAAGTCCTTTATGAACAATCATTAACACTAAAAATAATATTAACCCTCTCTAAAACCCTAATAATGAATTGATGTGAAAGATATTTTTATAAATTGATTAGAATGGATTTAAGTTATTTAAGTGATTTAAGGTTGTATTCAAATCTCCTAGGCATCTCTAGGTGTGATTGGTTTTTCAAGTGAGTGAGTGGACCCTATAGGAAAGGCCTTGTTTCTTAAATATTTTCTATACTAGTCAGATTTGACCAAGTCAAAGTATGAAAATAATTGGATGGATAAGGTTGGGACTTATATTTGATTTCCATGGTGGTTTATAGGTAGGTTATATCCCTCAAGTGTGATAAACTGGTCATCCAAGATAACCTATCGCTAACATGCCTAATGATGCAAACAATGAGAAACCCAGACAAAAGTGAGAAGGTGATTAGGGATGTTTTATCATGGAATAATGATGAATCCAAGTGCATGGACAAGTTTTTAAATAATTTAATATATTTTCATGTTGGATATAAGTTTTAAATGTTAATGAATATGATGAAAATTTTGCTCATAATATGATCTATCTAGTACATATGAGACCATGGTGTACATTTATGAGATTGGTCTACAAGACCAATATTGTCATTTGAACACATTATCTATCTATAAAATAGTGGTATAATGATCAAATAGGATCATCCAAATGAATTAGGATCCTTTTAATTGGTCATAAAAATTTTTAAGGTCAAATTCACCATGATCTGTCTTAAAGGTAAACTGACAGTTCTGGGTAAGAAAGTTACAGTGATGAGTTTGAGAATCTATACCATGATTTCATGTATCTAATGCACATGATGTTTTTTTTGGGACTTTAATAACCTATCCATGATTTTTAGAAGCTTTAATTTTAGTGTAAGAAGTTGAATCATTGAAGCCAAAATGGCTTGACTAGTTAAGTAAGGTGTGTGAGAGAGAAGGGCAACAAATTGGTATACAAGACCAATAGTTCTATTAGATATTATGATGATTTTATTGGAGTTTGTTATGAATATGTTTTAAGATAATTTTAATTAATTTAAATTCCTTTATTTTTCTCTTTCAAGTGTCAAAATTTTAAGTTTTCATGACTATATTTTGAGGCTAGGTGGTAGTTCTAAGTGGGCTATTTGCAAAGAAGGGTTTGAGTCCTTTTGCCCTAAGTTTGGAAATCCAAAACATATGTTGATGACATTGAGGTCATAAATTTTTTGTATATGTGATTTTTTTCCATGGTTATTTATCTAATTGGTGTTTTATCTTCAATTTTATTAGATAGACTTTTTGGGTATGCATAGGCCTAATTGTGAATAGTATTAGTGGCATGTTTTAAGGAGTGGTTGGCTCCAAAAAGTGTTATGGAGCCTAGATGAGATTATCAGGGGTATATTTGAGTATTATATGATATTTTAATTATGCATGGGGTTTTTTAATGTGTTCTAATGAGATCAAAGGGTAATCTGTGCTAATGAAGACCTAATTGAATTAGATCTCTATAAGGCCTAAAAGAGTGGTCTTATATGCTATGACTGACATATTGTAGTGTTTGGTTCATGTATGAAACATGTTATATGACCTATTTAAATGGTAATCCAAGTATAAAAGTGCATATGGATGACCAAGGTGTGTAAGATCAAGTGACTTTTATAATAACAAGGCCTAATAGGCCTAATTTTGTGAGAAAAAAGTGAGAGATAGAAAAATTGAATATCAAGCTAGAAGAATAGAGCTAAGGATGTCAAGATGGATATAAAGCCATACCATAGAATAGTGTGATTTATTCTTATGATATAAACATTAAAATAAGGGTATAATTATGTAAATGAAAGATTATTAGAGAATTAGAGCAGAATCTATGAGACTATCATAGAAGAGTAGAGATGTGTTAGGAATCTAAGTATATTGATGAGACTTGTAATCACAAGATAAGGTTACTAATACAGAGATATGAAATATAGAGTTGTGTATGAATATTATAAGATAAGGAGAGATTAGAAATAGGACCATCATCTATTAAATATTGTAACAAGGTCAAAGATGGAAGGCAAAAATCTACTTAGCTGAGTGGGTACTTGGTCAAGAGGTGGTTGAGTTGGTGCTGAGCCACTAAGGGAGTTAGTACTTATTTTCAAGTGGGTGATTATTAAATAATATATCAATTTGGTTTTTTATAGACTGGGGTTGGTGCTCCAAATTGAGTGGATTATCAATTGAATTTGATTAATTGATTTATAGGACTATTTGTCCAAGCTATGATCAGTGGGTTTTATTCCTCATGAGGGTTTCCCACATATATGATGTGTTCATACTTTCTATGTGTATATTCTTATTATTATTTTGATATACTAGTTGATATTGCTCATATGATGATGTTTCTTGAATACTGATTAGAATATCTATTAAATTGAAAGTAAAAGTTTATAAGGACACTAATTCACCCTCCTCTCAGTGATCATATCTCCAATAACTAGTATCAGAGTAAGTCCTTTAAGATAGGCCTAGCAACCTAAAGTGATCCTAAGAAGCTCAAGCTAAGGAAAGTTATACCTAAAAGGTTAGTGTTCTACTAAATAATTAATACTAAAGAAGAATATTCTATGAAAACTTAGAGTATCAATAGTGATTGTTCAAGCCATATATCAGGTGATAAGAGAGGTCTTGATTCTCATGCGATTGATAAAAGTAGTAAGAGTGAAGAGTTGACTAAGAAGAATAAGGATGAGAAGATGAATCATGATTAACTCATAAACCAAGTTGGGTTGTTTTCTACTGAAGAGCATAAGTCAAATTTGAAATAATGTCAAGAGTATTCTTTGTTAGCTCAGAAGGATGATGAAGAGACCAAATCAAAGGTCAAGCCTAAGTTGATAGTCAAACCTAGAAGGATATTGAAGAATATTAAGTCTTGTGAGAGAATAGAGATATATGAATCTCCTAAATTTGTGTTATTATAGTGATATATGGAAGGGGGGACTCCATTAGGATTAATAAAGACACTCATTAGTAAGTGGAAGCATGGTGGATGCTTGTTGAGCTTTGACAAGTGTTGTATGTTAATAAGGTATGAAGACATGTTGAATATTATTGAGTCTAAGCTACAAGTGTGGTCTTATGGCATGTTAAAGGGTGCTTGATCTATGTTATATATGGTTTATGTGTATTATCGATTCATATGGTGATAAAGTTTTGAAGATAAAGGGGGAACATGGTTATGTAGTTTTGAATGATCTTTATTTGTTAAGTTATTGCATTGATTGATATATGCTTAGTATAAAGGGGAGCTTGGTATCTCTGAGTTCTTTGTCAAGAAATTAGTTCCAATTTTAAAATCTAAATAGATGTAAGCATGGAGTTAGGGGAACAGGATTTTTGAGATGTTTCATGATTCTATTTATTGAACTAGTTGTGAAGGAGAGTTGAGTGTTCTATGTGCATCAAGATGACCTCAAGGTCATAGAGAACCAAGGTAGATATTGTATAGTATTAGTTTTCATATCATAAAGAAGACAAGTATGATAGAGGTTTGTCATAATGAAGCATATAAGGATAGACCTAGTTGATAGAATGATGCAAAGAAGATGCCATGATGAGGTTTATGCCATGGTGGTTTGAGAAACATGAAGGAGATAGATTGATACAAGAACATCCCATATACCATATGGACATGACATGAGTGATCTCTGCTTCAGCATAAAGGACTAGATTGTTCCCTTGGAATAATATCTTTGATTATAGACATACCTAATAGACATGGTGGACAAGTATTGATTATAGAGATGTTTTAATCTCATATGCATTGAGTATGTTTTCTCTAGGAATTTGAATATGAACTTTGGGTCATGTATATATTCTTGATATGTCTTGGTTATGTGAGGTGAAGGTGATCAAGCAAGATAGAAGTCTAGTAGACAGTGAACTAGGTGTTTTATAGACCTAATAAGCAATGAAATAATACAAAAAAATTGATATGGATCTATGGATACAATTAATTTAAAGATGTAGATGACATAATAAGTATGGTTTATTGAGGAACAATTCAAGCATTCAAAAAATTGTCTACAATAATTTCTTGAAGTTCGGGTCTAAAGATTAGATAGTTGTTTATGGAAGACCCTTTATCATTAATGTCAAAGGGGAAGAAATATTAGTTTAGGGGATAAGAAATTGATCAGACATTAGTATGTTTTTACATCAATGACAAAGGGGGATGTTGTTGGCATAGTGTTCTCATTGATGTCAATCTAATATCATTATTGTGAAAGTGTGTTGTCATTGATGTCTAGATACATCTGGTGAAGATGCATGGTGAGTGGTCTTTCATGTATGATCTCATGATCCTAATGTGACAATGTTGTTGTGAAGGCATGATGAGTTCTTATGCCAACATAGTAAGTATTGTTGTTATGAGAGATATTGCAATCATGATGAATGAGGTTGATGTCAAGTAGTTGTTTTAAGACTAGTGTCTAGATGAACAAGGCCATTTGGCAGTGTGTGTTGTGATAAGATTATGAAAATTAAAGGTATGTAGTGATTTCCATGAGAGAGAAAGGTATAGGTATAAGTGTCTGATATATACTTGGTTGATGTTGTGTTAAGGTCATGACATGGAAGGAATAGGTCAAGGCATTAAGGTGTCTTATAAAGCCTTATCTAGACCTTGTGAGAAGGTTTATGCAGGTAACATGGTGAAGTGGGTGAAATTAAGCATGTGATAAGTTGTTTTGAATTATATGAGATTGAGAGTTAGGTGTATAAACCTTAAAAATTATTGTAAGGCAGCTCATTAAGTTCAAGTACATAAGTAGCCTAAGCCTAACCATGTAATGAAGAAGCATGTGCATGATGAGAATGAATATGTATGTGTAGAAGTATGTACAGAGGTATGGTATTATTTGATAATCATATGAGGCATTTTATAAAGCATCAAGGAGAGTTTCAAGGTGATATTATAGGTGTAGGACCTATAGACCTATCATGCAACTAGACCAATTCTAGACCCCGCTTGGCCTAATGAGGCATCATGATATATTTTCAAGGCATATGAAGGATGTTTGACATTTATTAAGCATGTGAGATGTTTTTTGAGCATGTAAGTGAGATGGAGAGCACATGTAAAAAGGCATGAAGGTCAGTTTCAAGGCCTAATGTGGTTTGTAGGTCAAAGTCTAAGTACGCAAAGAGAGAGATGGTGACCAAATGAGGTATGAGGTTTAGTTTCCAAGGTAATTGTAAGTATGTGATCATGTACATAGGTATGGTATGTTGTTTCAAGTATGTTCACAAGGTTTGAGGTCATGATTTTCAAGATAAGGCATGAAAAGTGGTTTTGAGGTCTCTCGTGTACACAGAATGAAGGGTTATCAACTTAAGAAGGACTTTTAGGTGTTCATTGGAATGTGTAACCTCATGGGAACTTGAGATGTTAAGGAGAGATTTGGAATGGTCCTATATAATATATCCAGGCATTATTTTTGGAAATGAGGGGTAGTCTTTTATGAATAATTGTTAACACCAAAAATAGTGTTAACCCTCTTTAAAACCCTAACAATGACTTGATGTGAAATGTCTTATTCTAAAGTACTCAGAATTAATTGGTATGGATATTTAAGTGATTGGAGGTTGTATTCAAATTTCCCAGGCATATCCAAGTGTGATTGGTTTGTTAGGTGAGTGAGTGGACCCTTTAGGAAAGGCCTTGTTTCTTGAAGATTTATTATAACATTCATAGTTGACCAAGTCAAAGTATAAAAATCATTGTATCGAGAAGGTTGAGACTTTTATTTTATATCCATGGTGGTTTTTGGGTAGGTCTATCCCTCAGTATGTTAAACTGGTCATCCAAGATAACCTGTCACTAATAGGCCTAATGATGTAAATAGTGAGAAACCCAAGTAGAAGTGAGAAGGTGATTAGGGATGTGTTCTCATGGAATAATGATGAATCCAAGTGAATGGATTAGTTTTTAAATAATTTTAATACATGTTCATTTTGGATATAATTTTTTGAGGTAAATGAATATGATGAAAATATTGATCATAAAATGACCTATCTAATACAGATGAGATAATGAAGGTGTAAATTTATGATATTGGTCTACAAGATAAATATTTCCATTTTACCACATTATATGTCTATCCAATAATGGTATAATGATAAAATAGGATCATCCATCCAAATGCATCAATATTATTTTAAATTTTTCATACAAACGTTGAAGGTCAAAATCACCATGATCGGTCTTCAAGGTAAATTGACAGTTCTAGGTAAGCAAGTTGCAGTGATGAGTTTTTGAGAATCTATGGCATGAGTTGATGTATATGATGAACATGATATTATTTTTTTATAATTTAATTACCTATACATTATTTTTATAATATTGGAAGTTAGTGTAAGAGGTTGAAACATTGAGTCCAAAATGACTTGACTAGTTGAGTAAGGTTTGTGAGAGAGAAGGTCAACAAATTGGTTTGCAAGACTAATAGTTGCCATTAGAGATTATGATATTTTTATTTGAGTTTTTTATAAGGATATTTTAATATCATTTTAATTAATTTAATTTCCTTTATTATTTTATTTCAAGTGTCATAAGTTCAAGTTTCCATGATTGTATTTTGAGGCTAGTTGGCAATTTTGAGTGGACTATTTGTAGAGAAGGATTTGAGTCCTTTTGCCCTAAGTTGTGAAGTATAAAGAATATGGTGATGAAAATAAGGTCATGAAACTTTTGTATATGTGATTTTTTCCATGGGTTTTTTTTTTTTATAAAAAATCTAATTGATGTTTTATCTTCAATTTTGTTAGACAGACTTTATAGGTATGCACAGGCTTAATTATGAACAATACTAGTGGCATGTTTCAAGGAGTCGTTGGATCTAAAAAGTATTATGAATACTAGATGAGTTTATTAGGGGTATATTTGAGTGGTATATGTTATTTTACTTATTTTTTATGTGTTTTAATGTGTTTTAAGGAGATCAAAGGGTAACATGTGCTAATGAAGGCCTAATTGAATTAGGTCTTGTTAAGGCCTAAAAGAGGTTTTGGTCCTATATGTTACGACCAACATATTTTAATTTTTGGTTCATGTATTAAAAATTTTATATGACATATTAAAATGGTAATACAAGTTTAAAATTTTATATGGATGACCAAGGTGTGTAATATCAAGTGACTTGTATAAGAACAAGGCCCAATAGGCCTAATTGTGTGAGAAAAAAGTGAGAGATAGAGAAGTTGAATATCAAGCTGGAAGAGTAGAGCATAGGATGTTGGGATGGATATAAATCCATAACATGGAATAATTTTATTGATTACTATGATAAGGGTTTGATAAAATGAAAGATAGTAAGAAGAGAATCAAAGCAAAATCTATGAGACTATCATAAAAGAGTAGAGATGTGTTAGGAATCTGAGTATATTGATGAGACTTGTGATCATAAGAGAAGGTGAATAATATGAAAATATGAAATAGAGAGTTGTGTTTGAATATAAAAGGACAAGGATAGATCATAAATAGGACCATCATCTATTGAAGATTGTAACAAGGACAAATATGGAAAGCAGAAGTCTACTTGGCTGAGTGGGTGCTTGGTCAAGAGGTGGCTGAGTTGGTGCTAAGTCACTAAGGGAGTTGGTGATTCCTTGAAAGTGGGATATTTATAAATAATATATCAATTTGGTGTTTGATATATTGGGGTTAGTGATCCAAATTGAGTTGGTGATCAACTAAATTTGATTCATTACTTTATAGGACTATTTGTCCAAGCTATGGTCAGTGGGTTTTATTTCCTATGAGGGTTTCCCACATATATGATGTGTTCATACTTCTTCTTCTTCTTCTTCTTCTTCTTCTTCTTCTTCTTATTATTATTATTATTATTATTATTATTATTATTATTATTATTATTATAATAATATACTAATTGATATTATTCATATGATGATGTTGCTTGATGAATGATTAGAAGATCTATTGAAGTGAAAGTAAAAGTTTATAAAGACACTAATTCACCCCCCTCTCAGTGATTGTATCTCCAAAACTCATTAGTTTTCAAATGGATCAGATGTACTCATATGCTTGTGTCCATTAATATGAATTTAAGTCATGTTTATTGGCTTTACCCTATTCTTTTTTTGAATACAATTGGATTTTATTATAAAATGAGGACTTATAGGTCTTGGGCTTGTAGGTGTTCATTTTACTTGTATGGACTACAAAGACAACCAACTTTTGAGTCTTTAAGTTTAAAGGTTTCATCAACTATTTTCAATTACTTATCACATTTAAAGAAGATTAAGCCTTATAAATAAACTTATGTTATCCTTAAGTTGTCTATTCACCTGTATGGATTATGTGTACAATCAACTTATGTGCAAGTTTTGTGTGTTGATGGTGAAAGTCTATGAGTCCATTGATGACTTTTGATGATACAATGGTGTCTATATAGGGTCACATGGTTGTTTAGGAGTTTTTAAATCAAACTTATCCACTACTTATACATTATCCACATAGAACTTAGGTCCCATGGATGTCCACTTATAGGTTTGCAGATCTGTGGATAGATAGAACACATTTCTACCTTGTTTGAGAATACAATTTGACCTCATCTCTCAACACCTTGAAATTCTAACCTTCTCCATAGTATTATATCATTCAACATTGGTTTCTTATTTCCACTTGGTCTAACATTTATGTTTATACTTGTAGAAGACCATTTATGCACAAACCATGCTTCCAAAGAGTGCAAAATAGGGTGTTTCTTGAGAAATTATTTGCAAAGAGATACTTATCAAGATAGAAAAAATGAATTACGGGAGAGTGAAATGGTTTTTAATTAATAATGAAGTAATTTAAAATTCTAAAAATGACAAAAGTTAGATAAACCAAACCAGACTTGTAGCAGGATGATATGCCTACACACTCAAGACACTTTTAATTTTGTTGAAGACACTTCATGGAATTGAATTGGATAATGAAAATAAAATTGAAAAGAGATATTTTACCTCTAAAAACATCCGTCAAAACATTCTTCTCCATCTAATTTTCAAGTGGAGATACAGGAGAAAAATTAGACCTTACTTAGATGGACAAGGCATAGTGACCTATTATCACTCTTAGTAATTGTTCATAAATGAGGGGCCATCAATTTGCAAACCAATACTACTAATTTAAATCTCATCAGTAATGAGATTTTTCAGAGTCTGCAAAATTAATCTAAAAATAATAAAACTAAATCATAGAGATGAATACATAGAGATAGATAAATATTTTAACACACTAATCATATTATATTATTCCTTATATCAATATACATGATATTAAAAAGTTATATAAAAAAAAAAATATTTCCTATAATTATGGAGATCATATCTCCATGTATCTCTCACATCCATATAATCTCTCAATATCTTATATGAGTAATATTATTATAGCATATAACAATATATCACAACTCACTACCCAAACAATATATTATAATAACTCACATAATATTATATTTGCCTCTCAAAAAATATCCAAAAGTAAATTCTAATGTAAAAAATAATTCCTAAACTCCCCACCACCGCCCCCCTCCCCCCCCCCTCCCCCCTCATTATTTTTTACGTGGTTAAAAAAAATCACACTCTTATCTATAGTATGTTGACCCTTGTGGCATGTCCAACTATTTAGCTCATGACCTTGATACAAAGAAAGGATCACTCCTTCCATGGTTTTAAACAGGTTAACCACAAACCTTAACATGAATGGGAACCTCATCAACTGTCCACCTCTAATGGTTTTCTAGATCTACCACAAACCTTTTTAATATCTATGAACTAACTTACATTGGTGCTTTTTGTTCTTTCACTATGTTTTCACATCAAAGAATTATGTTTAGAATTGCTTAATTACATACAAAAATGCACTTCACACAATAGAAAATATGAAAAAAACACACCACACATGTGATTAGGAATGCCCTTATGTTTATATTCAAACACACAAAAAAAATATGTCACCAAATCATCTAGGCCCCATTGTTGGTGACTAACAAGAGGATCTGAAACATCTAGCCTTTGTTTCCTCCAACCTCTAATAGATGAAGATGCTCACTCAACAAATATGTCGATGAAGCTTAGATGCATTAATTTTTCAAGGAGATATTCCCCCCCAAAGTTTGGATGTCGTGTACAAGTGATAATGCATCCTTTACAATATTAATTTTATTTGACATTGACTTATGTTAAAATGACTCTCTAAAATGACACTAAGATTTTTTGACATATTGAATCTTTTGACATAAAAAATATAGACATATTTGACTTGATTCAAATATTTTGAATTTTTAACTTTTGACAACTCAATTTTTCAAAATATAATTAAAGATTGAATTAGATAATCTAATTTGACACTTCTAAATTTTTGAATAGACCTTTTGACATGACACTACTTTATTGAGATAACACTATTATTTGATCAACAAACTTTAACATAACCTAAAATTGAATAACTTAACTCGGCTATAAGATTTTAATTAATTTTGACCTAGTATTGAATGATTTATATCTTAACTATTGACTTTACATAGACTAAAATATTGAGACACATATATACTTAAATATAACTTTGGTACAATGATGTAGAAGATATTTTATGGTTACATGTAGATTTGATGGGATGTATTAAAAAATAGATCAATATTTGCCAATATCATGCATGTTATCAACTACAGAACTACACATAAGGCTGAAGATGATGGATGAAGGACAAAAGATAATTGGATGCAAAAATTAAGACCCATGATCTAATGGAAAATATTTTGACTCGATAACCAACTACATGAACACCACGGTTCCACTATTTTACAATGAGGTCATGCCAGAAAAGGATGGATCTCAAATAATGATGCCAATAGAGTGATGTTAATGATATAGGGATCTAAGAAAATTAAACAAATACAATTCTAATTTAATGCAAAATATTTGATTCATTATGGCTAAATGGCATCGACTTGTGTAAATATAATGTTGTAGATATGGATCACCTCCACTGAAGAATGAAAAATATAGCTTAGAGTGATGGTTTGAATGGTTTGTTCATAGTGATAAATGATAGATCAGGCTCATATAAATAAAATTTCACAAAAGAAATAACTCCAAATAAATTTAATAGCCTAAAACATAATTATATCTAGAGTCTAAGTACCAACATAGATATCCAACCTGGTTATATGCTAAAAATAATGAATAATACTAAATTATTTTAATAGTTCAATATGTTGGTTACATGCATGCCTTAGAGTGCTTCGCTTGGTTCTTCTATATAGATTGAGGATGAAGCCACCTACGCCTAGTCAATATGCTTTCCTAGAATTTTCATTTTTTAGATTTGAATGCATTCTAGTGAAAAAAACAAGTTTGATGTTTAATTTGAATTTAAATGCAATGTAGAACACCAAATATAAATACCTTAAATCTAAGAACATCAGATCAAAACTATGCTAAAACTAAATCAAACTATCCTATAAAATTTTCAAAAAGTATTTTCTCTCATCAATCGGGGTAGCCATAGCTAAAAACGGATCTACCCTTTACAATGCTTAAGATCCCATACTAATTTGATAGCAGATAATGGGATTTATTAGAGTTTTCACAATTAATCTAGGAATAATAAAGCTAAAACATAGAGTTGAATACATAGAGATAGAAACATTTTAACAAATTGATCATATTATATTATTTCATATATCAATATATGAGATATTACAAAGTTATATAGGAAAACTCTTTCCTATAATTATGGAGATCATATCTCCATATATCTTTCACATCTCTATAATCTCTCAATCTCCTTTATGATTAATATTTTTATAACATATAACAATATATCATAACTGATTAACCAAATAATATATTCTAATAATGAACTCACACAATATTATATTTACCTCTTGGTAGATATCCAAAAGTAAATGTTAATGTAAAAACTAATTCCTAACAATTAGGACCCATAACAATGTATAAAGTTTCAACTCCCAACTCCCTCTCTCCTGGTCATACCATACATTTGGTTTTTGCCTTTCTAAGCTTTTGAAGGTAGTGATTGAGGAGAGAGAGAGTCTAATGCATATGTATGACCTAAAACTTGATCTAAATCCTAAAATTAATATTTGGATGCCCAAGGGATACTCTAAAACTATTTTCAATTGAAATATGGTCTTCTAAGGCTGTACAAGTGTTCACAAGTGCTTATAAAGGGGAATTTTACTTAGTTTAGGTATTGATCCTATAAATTTGTCATTATATGACCATTCCTAAACATTCCATGAAATCAGGTACATTGGTTAACTTCTTAAAACATTTAAATTTGAAGGTGGTATATTCAATTCCTCAAAAATGGGCCAAAAGGTGACTAAAATGATATTTTAGCACATAAGAACATAATAAAAGGTTAATACATGATATTATGGACTTAAAGACAACTTAATAACCTTTTATAATGAATCTAAACCATATCAAATGTTTTACCATATTTTAAAACACCAAGGCCTTATGAATGGATCCTAAGATTAGACAAGTACACATGAGACCAAACCTTAGACAAGGATATACAAGGAAAAAATAACCATATGGAGAACATTTAAGACCATTCCAAGACCACATACAAGTTTTGATAACCTTATGAAAGTTTCAACCTATAAGGGTTGACCATTTTGACTAGGGGTCAAAAATTGCTCAGTAAATTGGTGATTCACAAGGGTAGCATTCCTACAATGCTAATGTATCAGTGGCCTTATCCTTCCATTTGGAAATGGAGTCACTCCTATACTATAATTTGAAACTGACATGCCTTTAAAAGACTCAAACTCACACCAAACCACACAACAAGAATAAAACACACTATGTCAAAGGCATTTAGGGAAAACACACAATAAGAACACTAAAAAAAATACACCTAACCTATTATGTATATACCTCAAACAAATTTGAGTAATGCAATAGCCCCTCTTGATTCAACCAAGGTCAAAAAGAATGTTTCTAGAGTCACAACTACTCCATGAGAACAAATCACCATATGATGGATGTTTGTAAAAAAAAACTTTATTGTGAAGGTGACCAAATGACTTACCACTCATGAGACCTTTGATAGCTACAAATTCATCATCTGAGACTCTGTTGATTGATATTTTTATCTCTCCTTGAGGTCTGCTTGACATTGCAACCTATTTGGTCTCTTTCATGCTCCTTTTAAACTTGTATATTTTCTTTTGGAGTCATGATCTTGTTGTCAACTTCACCTTCATCTATATTATAATGTGATTGATGTTTATAAGCATCAAACTTTCCTTTTTTCTAGTCAAACACATATACAAGTGACTCAAGATCATATTGAGGCCTATGCCACTCCTTACTCATATAGACTTCTATCTTGACCTAATTACATTCCTCTAGGATGAAATAAACTTGATATTGGTTTCAAACTCTTCTTTGTGTTCATTAGGTTCACCATTAACTTCATGATCAAGCTTATGTTCCATTTGAAGAAGATTAGGTATACTTGTTTAAACTTTTCCATTATGACATGGTTTTTCTACCATGGATCATCATATTCATTTTGACTATCATACTCATGAACTTGTTCTTCTTAGGTAGGAAAAATTTCATCATATTCTTCATTATAATGTTTTAGTATACTTATAACATCATAATTATCATCCATATGTAAAAAATAGTTACCCCGTGCAACTTGTTGAAGGGCATCATCAAAGCTTACCTTAGGTAACTCATCATCTTCTTCATGCATGATATATGTGCCAAGACCAATCTCTTCAATGAGTTTTTATAGATCAAACCCATGTTGATCATCTCCACACTTATCAAGATAGAGGTCAATTATGCCATCAAGAGGTGTTAAAGGTTCTTGGTCATTAGGATAGTCTCCCTCATCACTGATAGTGAAGTTCACATTTGAATTATTAGGCACATAAGGCTCCACATGAAATTTAGACAATGGTTTAGAATTGATAGATACCTTAGAACCATATTTGGTTTTAAATTCCATATAGGACCAATATGAAATCAGTTACCCTCCAATCTTATTAGTAAAGTCACTTGACAAGCAAAGGGCAAAGTGAGGTGGAAAATATACAACCACCATGTATTAGGAGATATAAAATGTAGGACAAGCATGGAGAGTGAGTTTAAAATGTTTGATAATGCCAACCATTTTTGTAGTTGATCCATATAGCCAAAACACCCCCTTGGAGTGTGGCTCATACTTTAACTTTAGTTCGTATGAGACTTACTTAGGCATGATTGATGTATTTTGTCCACTATCAATCCAAAAATTATGTACTAATGAGTCTCCACTGATTATAGATAGATAAAATGGATGATTTTTATCCTTTATTTTAGTTTTTATTGGCTACCCATCCTTAGTCTTCACTTCATTTATCAAAACTACCCCTCTCTCACTAGGCTGCCTAGATGATGCATTGAGCTTGGAGAGCTCATTTTGGAGTAGGTCTCTTTGACCAAGTATGGATAATGTTTCCCACATTGGCATGTTACATGGGAATTTTTTTTTACATAATTACTATTTTTTATGGGACCGTTACCCTATATTAATAAGAAATATTACACAACATGCTAGGATAAAATGCCATGGCCAAGAAAAACTAATTACATCAAAAAACCACAAGGTTAAAAGTAACCAAATAACAAACCTATCTACCACCCAAAAATTGGTAGCCAAAAAATGTCATCGATTTATGGGAAATTAGTTTAAGAGGTTAGTTGTCTTACCTTTTTTACCTCCTACCACATTCCTTGCTCAAGATTCATCACAACTAATTATTTATCTGGATTTTGAGATTTTGAATTCCTATTTATGGACAAATCCTTGTCTAATTATAATTTTTGAGACTCATGTCCTATATTCACTCCCCCTACTAAATTTTTCAATGGATAATTATGAACAATTTTTGTTACCCTTTAGTTGGTTACTACTTCATTATTAGAAGTAAATTTTTCACCTCTCTTATTATTTCCCAAATCTACATTTTCTTGATTTTTTGAATCAATAAAATAGTCTTCAATCATATTGATGGATTTGGTGCACTCAATTTATTTTATTTGAACTTTCCCCCTTTTTATTCATCACTTGTGAATGCCCCTGAGGACAAGATGCATGAAACTGACATGGTACTTTGTAATTGTGACATCTAAATGTGGTATTATGATAATCTATAATTTAAACATGCTAAAATTTTCCATATTTTAAAGTGAATTTTTATGGAACCCCTTTGCTTAAATCAATCTCTACATAAGTTCTGGCATAAGTGCACAAACTTACAATTGCTATCCTATGATTAGTTTTTAAAAAGGACTCCAAAGCATTACCTATTTATTTATAAGCGTCCAAAAATGCAAAAGAAGATTAGGGACAAGGTTAAAATCTAGAAACTAGGGAATGATAAACAAACCTACATTGCCCCCAAAACCAAGGGCCTTCCAAAAGACATTTCTGATAATCTTGTTGATTATGAAACTAAAAAATAAAAAAACCTTTAGAACATTAAAATTTCACATTGATTTGACCATGTCTCATAAACCCATTGATATAAAGTGATTGAAGAAGGCAATAGACCATTAAATTTACAAATAATTGCATCTATAGCTAAAGAATGAAAATAATCATCCACTTCCTCATTCAAAATCTCCACAGAAGAGACCTCCTTCACTTGATCAAAAATATAGGCTTGAGGAGGGGGAGAACAATTTACTGAATTTGGATTGGAAGAAACATTTTTGATTTCATCTTTAAAGGATGCAATTTTGGGGTTAGATGTTTATTTTAACCCATCCTTACCTCCCCAAAATCTAGAAGCCATGATGATGACCAAATATTTTGCTAAATTATATCAATACAATGGTAAAACAATTGAAATTCCTTGCCCTGATGCACCAAACACTAAAATTCAATTGGAATAGCTAAAGAGGCCTCTAACCTATGTTTTGAATCTGATACAACATCTATCCCTTTCACCAAAAAGCATTTTTGTATTCCTAAAAGAGAGTGCACCTTTAATCGATACCCTAGCTGGTCAATTTTTGTATTCTTATATTCAATCATTTTTTCAAACATTTTATAGTAATCCTTAATAAAAACCCTAGCTACCATCTCTATTTTATTTAGATATTATTTAACCAAACAACTGAGCTTTTTGACAGGCACCCATATTTTTCCTTCTCTATAACCTCTACACCCACCACGATGATCACCATAGCTTTAGCCTCTATCTCCATGCTTGGACCCATGCTCAAATCCTCCTCTTTCTTCCATTATTTCCCAACCTATATAGATCAAAATTAGTTAAGAGTTGTTAGATGAACATGTATAGTATGTGTGGGCATTCCCATTGCCCATGGGAATGGATCTCTGATCTAACACCTTAAACCCTATCTACAGAATTGCCATCCATCTAGTTCCATCTTCTATCAATTTAATTTAAATTTTTAAAATAAAATACTTACATGGGCCTTATTCATTTTATCAATAATGTTAACAGGAGAGATGACAAATTTCTCATGTATTATAGAAGCCATAACACTGCCACTAGCCTGTGTCATTTGATTCATAGGAGAAGGCATCGAAGGAAATCTAAAATTTTGAGTTTTCTAGATTTACCTAAGATATGGGGGATGCATTTGACATACATAGTCATTGAGGTGCTTGAGAGTTCATATTTGGACCACCACTTATCCCTTGCACTTCCTCAACTTCTCTCTTTTTTGACCTTGTATTTGTAGCTATGGAGCTTGATCTAAAATTCAAGTTACCTTGGTATTTAAATACACATGAGTCTCCTTGAAGGTAATTAATCAAGGAAAAATTTTATTGGGATTCTCTTTTAATGTTATCTCCTCTAATAGGCATCTCTTATTGAGTCATATAAGGCATTGTTCCCCATTGAGCCATATAAGCTTGATTGAATTCATCATTTGTGTAAGTGGAAGAGTCATGAGGCTGGTTCCATGAAGGTTCTCTTCATTGTTTTGGATAGGTAAAATTGCTTTGGAAGTAGAAGGAGCATATAATTTTGTCCATTGTGTTGCCTCATTTGAGTTAACATCCCTTGTCCTTGGTATTGACCTTGAAAATGTTGTCTAGGATATTGATAAGATTGGTAGGGATGGTAAGATCCTTGAAAAGACCTCCATTTTTGCTATTGTAACTTGATATTAAGAGTTTAAACCTCTTCTCTAAGATCCTTAATCACATCTTCCTCCTTTTGCTTGCTTAGCTGATTAGGGGAAACTTGCTTATGCTTGGGTATAGGAGCAGGGGAAATGGTGGGCATATGAGCTTGCACACCAAGAAAAAAGGCATGGTATGTCTAGGGGATATCTTCCCAGCTTGAATAAGGTGATTCTTAGCCCTTAATTTAGTCTCATATTCATTAGGCAAATTATCCCCTCCCATGGATTGAATCATCATAAATATGTCACTATTGAAAACTTTGAGGAAATAAAGGAAAAAAAAATGGGTAGTAGGCCTTACCAAGAGTGGGATCACATCCTAAGTCTTTTTAAATCTTGTTTTTAAGTCTATAATGTCCTCTTAGGTACTCTTTTTATTGTATTCAATTTCTCAATCAAAGATAAGTGGACAAATTTATCTTTGAATCTCCTTCTCAAATACATCACCCAATTAATCCATTGTAGTGATAGATTTGGGAGCCAAAGTGTCATACCAATCAAGTTCCTTTCCCTTTAAATAAATATCCAAAAATCTTATATCAATGTCCTCTTCAGTGATATTATGTATATTGTAAAAATTGGAAATGTTTCTTATGTGTTCAATAGGAATCATGGTAGCTTCTCCCGTGTATGAAGGCACACTTTTGAGGGCTGACATAGGAATATAAATATAGTGAGAAAGTGATAAATAGATATGGCCATTTGAGGTAAAAAAAGGTAGGTTCCTTGGGGCTACCATATTGCAAGTTATACCCAAGAAAAGTATCCTAATAGGTAAGTGAGCAGCCAAAGATTTCTTGGAGTATGGATCAGTGTTAGAAACTCTTTTTAATCTAAGAGAATAGTAAAGTAGATATAAAAATTCAAATGGAATGAATTTAGTAGAAGATCTTGAATTTACCTTAGGCATGAAAATGAAGCACTAGTCTTAAACCAAGAGCTAATGAGTGCTTGAGTCAATAGATACTGCATGAAGGAAGCTTGACAACTTCAAATTTGCCAAAGTCAACATCTACCTTTGAAAAATTCTTGGAATATGAGTCCCATTGGGTGTGACAAAACTATTATTAGTCAAATTTTTACCCTAAATAGGTCTACTCTAGCCTCCTTAAATTTTATGTAACATGGAAATATCTCTGAAGTTGTGGGTGACCTATGGAAGAAATGAGTCTCTAGATTGAAGGGATATATCCCTTGTACCACACCTATAACTAACCACTAATATACTTGATTTGAAGGAAAAGGGATAGAATGAGATTAAAAATAATCTATCAGAGGTGATGTACCAACATTAACTCCATAATACTACCTGAACTTGCACTATGAAAGGGTGATTTACAAAACTGATCTCAACACCCAAGATTCTTCTAAAAAAAGTGTTTCAACATGAAGATAAGATGCCATGTATTTATCAAGGTAGATGAATATAAGGTCTGATTATAAATACTATTAATCTTCCTTACACTTAAATACACACAAAATGACTAACTACACTTCATGTGTCCTACTATAACACACATTAATTACACAAGCATGAGAGAGTGAGATAAACACAAGGAGAGATAACTATCACTTGACATTCAACTATGAACTATTTAACACAATTAAAAAAGTATATAAATTAAAACTAGATTTAAATATTTTTTGAAAGTCAAAATTAGTATTCAAACTAGCAGAGCTTCACCATATCAGATGTGGATATTATACAAGGCCAAAAATGGCTACTTATATAGAGAATTTAGAAGAGAGAGAGGGGCATAGAAGAATGATATTTCCAAGTGTCCATGTGAGAGTTAAAAACAAGGAGGAGTTATGAACCATATAAATATACTTATAAATACATGTGTCTCTCCTCTTAAGATGCTCCATCCTCTAAGTGGCATAGGAGTCAACATTTAGTTTGACACCTTGGTCATCTTCTTAAAAACTACCCTTCCTTGCATAAGAAGAGTGAAAAATGGGATTTTAAATCATAAATTCACCATTAATGACTTCATGCCTTCTCATTTGACAACTTAATTATACTTATAAACTCCTCTGATATGACATCTCAATGGCACTTGTCATTCATATGTATAGGTGTTTTGAAACTCTTCATTTCCCATGCCTAACTTTGTCCAAGTCTCTCAAAACTTGAGTTCATCTTATCCAACACACTCTATCTCCATGAAAGGTATTAAAATACCTTATTATACCTGAATTACTCCATTTTTTTCTTTGAATGACTCCCAAAACTCCATTTTTCTCCTCAAGCTCTCATTAAGTCTATTTTCCTTATAACCCTAAAAACCTATAAACCTCCTTGTGTAGGGTATTGTATAGATGGTAATGACAAAAAAGGGAATATTTGAGGACCTAGAATGTATTTACAACTCCATGCTAAGTTTTGGGTCTTGAAAGTGATTGGAAGTATCTTTTTCTACCTTTCTCTCTCCTCAATTAGGCCTCCTTGCCTAGAAGCATGATTTTCTACTCCAGATATCTCCCACACATGTGAAACCACCCAAAATCAATTGATTAACTTTAAATATCTTTTCTCCAACATCCATGTCAAATTTGAATCCCTGAGACCCTATAGAAGTGTGAGGACCATGAAATGGCCTTGAAACCTAATCTCATTTTAGGCTTGTTTGAGACTACCTTTAAAAATGAGATTTGTTTGATCAATTATACAATGTTCAGTAATTTTTTTTTGGCTTGAATAATTTTAATACATCCAAATTAAACAACATAAATAGTTGGAAAGTTGTCCATTACTCAAAACCCCTATAAAAACTAAAAACAATGCAAAATAATGCATTTATTACAGTCTATACAATTGCAAGTACAAAAAAATACTCATGGATAATATAATTGGAGTTCTCAATATTTTTTAGGAGGTTTTAGGAGAAAATAATCTTATATCATGTGATTTATGGGCTCATCTCTCTCAACTAGTCTTTCTTAGGGTTTTATGAGTGTTTTAGTCATGTTCCATTCTTAAGGATTGTTCATAAAGAACATATCCTCTTTATCTCTTTGAATGCCACAAGATTATGGTTAGGGGACATGTCCACCACATCCAAACATCACTGGGTCTCATGCAAGACCTCATGAAAGTTATAAGTGAAATATTATGTCTCTCGAGTTATAAGTAAGCCATTAGAGAGGGGTCTAAGCTCTTGAGATTTGTTAATGAACATGATGGAATTAAACCAACAACTGATGCAATGGGATTAAAGTATGATTAAATTTATACCTCCTTTAAAATCCATATATCTTCATGCATAGGTTTAATTTTATACCAAGTGAGATAAAGTTGCCTTTTGTGTTGTAATCTACTTTAAGAGCAGCTCAAGGAAGGTCTTATAGGCCTAATTAGATTTTTTTTTTAAATTTTCCCCTATTTGTGATGATCCTTGGAGGTATATACTATGTTCATAAACTTATAAAAACATTAAAACCATCATCTTACCTCCATTAGGCCACTTTGTTCATGATTTTACCTATAGGCTTATGTGTGGTCTTAAGCTCATTATGCCTAGATAGGGCTTGTCTTCATTTTATCCTTGTTGTTGGGTATAAGGGTTACTTGGAGTAATTACATCAATATTAAACCCTTATAAAATTATTTAAACTCCTCTTATAACCCACACAAACCCTTACCTCTCTCTAAATAATAAAAAACTTCTCATGAACTTAGGTAGGCCTATGTATCCATTTGACTATGTGGGCAAGGTTTAGAGATATGCTTATTCATATTTATCACATTTCTTTTGATTTCTCATGAATTCAAATAATTCATATATTTCATGATCACTTGAGATATATTCCAATGTTTTATATACATTCTTCCCCTTCCTCAGGCTTGAAACTAACATACATTGCCTAGCAGACCTATCCATCTCTCCAACTCCACAGCTGAGTTTTCTTTTTTGATACTAAAGTACTAAGATAGTTTGATAATGGTTAATATGAGACATGAGTGATTCACTAAATATAATTTCCACCCACACTAACATTCTCAGACCACATTGTAATTTATGTACTCTACCTTATCTAAAGGTGGTTGTATACGTTAATTAGAGAAAGGTTTGAACATGTGGTTTTGAGCTTGGCCTTCTCAAGGAATCATGACACCTTATTAATATTAAAACCTCTTTGTAATACATTTATAATTTTTATACAAGTCTCATGACATTTTCAAATAATTTCATAAACCTTTGCCTTTATCTTCAAACTCAAACCTATGCATGAGTGTTAAGGCCTATGAATTCAGTCATACTAACCCTAATTAGGTTTCAAATGGCTCAAGTGTCTTCATGAGCCTATGTACTCACTTAATATTTCATTGAATTAATGTTTCATTAATTGACCCTATTCTTATTTTGAAGACAATTGGCTTTTAGTCCAAAATGAGGACCTACAGGTCTTGGGCCTATAGGTATTTATTTTGCTTGTATGGATTGCAAATACAACCAAATTTTGAGTCTTGAATTTTAAAGGTTGAATAAAATATTTTCAATTCCTTATCACTTTTAAAAAATCCTAAACCTTATGACTAAGTATATTTTATCCTCAACTTGTTTATTCACTTGTACAGACATGTGTACAATCAACTTATGCACAAGGTTTGTGTGTTGACAGTGAAAGTCTATGAGTCCATTGATTCCTTTTGATGATAAAATGGTGTTTATGAAGGGTCACATGGATTTTTAGGATTATATATCACACTTATCCACTACTTAGACATAATATACATAGAACTTATGTCCCATGGATGTCCACCTACAAGTGTGTAGACCTGTGGGTGGCTAGAACACATTCCTACCTTGTTTGAGAGTAAAATTTGACCTCATATCTCAAAAACTTGAAAATTTGACTTTATCCATAGTATTATCTCATGATACATTGTTTTTTTATTTCCACTTGGGCCAACATTGATTTTCAAACCTATAGAAGAGCATTTATGCATAAACCATGCTTCTAAAGAGTGAAAAACAAGATGTTTCTTGAGAGACTATTTGTAAATATATAATTATCAATAGAAAACACAGGAATTATTATATATTTAGGAGGTTTTTAATTAATTAAGAAGTACTTAAAACCTTTGAAAATGAAAAACATCTCAGACAAACCAAAATAGATTTGTAGTTGGATGTTATGCCTACACACTTAAGACATTTTTCCTCTTATTGAAGACACTTCATAGATTTTAATTGAATAATTAAAATACCATTAATAATATATATTTTACCTGTGAAAACATCCCTCAAAACCATTCTTTTCCATTGAATTCTAAAGTGGAGAAACAAGAACAAAATAAAACCTTGCTTGGATGGACAAGGCATAGTGACTTACTATCACTCTTAGCAATTGTTCATAAATAAAGGGCCTTAAACATGAAAAATAATGCCAATAATTTCAATATCATTAGGACCCATAATAATTTCAAAATTTTCATCTCTCAACTCTCTCTCTCTCCTGGCCATACCACGCATCTAATTTTTTCCTTTCTAAGCTTGTGAAGGTAGCAATGGAGGAGAGAGTGTGTATGATGCATTTGTACAACCTAAAAATTGATCAAACACCTAAAATTGATCTAAGGAAGCCTAAGCGACACTCTAAAAATATTTTAAAATGCAATATGATCTTACAAGGCCATACAAGTGCCCAAAAGTGTTTGTAAATAGGAATTTTGCTTAGTTTAGACATTGATCTTGTAATTTTGTTAGTATCTCACCATTCCTAAACATTATATGAATCACTTACATTTGGTAACTTATTTAAACATTTAAATTTGAAGGTGGTATGTTAAATTCCTCAAAAATAGGCCAAAATTTGACTAAAATGACATTTTAACACATAAGAACATAATAAAAGGTTAATACATGATATTATGACCTTAAAGGCACATTAATAAAATTTTATAATGATTCTAAACCATATCAAACCTTTTACCACATTTGAAAAAACCAAGGCCTTATGAATGACCCTTAAGACTAGACAAGTATACATGAGACCAAACCTTGGACAAGGATTGACAAGGGCAAATATGACCATATGAAAAACATTTATGACCATGACAAGACCGCATACAAGTTTTGATAGCCATATGAAAGTTTTAATCTATAAGGGATGACCATTTTTGACTTTGGGTTAAAAATTGGTCAACAAGAATGATATATCCTATTTAAGTGCTATGTGTAACCAATAAAGTGATTGGTTACATAGGGCACTCAAATAAGGCATGTATCGAGTCTGAATTTAGATTAAATTTTCTCATTTAAGTTTAAGGGGATCCATATGACCTATTTCAATGCATCATGTAAATAATTTAGTGATTGGTTACGTGAGTCACTCAAATGGGTATATTGAGTCCAATTTTTACATTAAATTTATCATATTTGTGTTTGGGGGGCTCAATAACCCTAATTGATTTCAACATGTAGCCAATCAATAAATTTATTGCATGAGGCATTCAAATAGGTCATATCCAGTCTAAATTTCCATTATGTTATCATTGTTGTGTTTTAGGGGCTTGTTATTACCTACTTTAGATCACAATGCAATGAGTTAAGTGATTGGTTACCAATGCACTTAAACATCACATTAAGTTTGAATTTATATTAGGTTGTCAAATTTGTGTTTAAGGGGATCAATATACCATATTTTAATTCTCATGCAATGAATCAAGTGATTGGTTACATGAGACATTTAAATTAGACCTATTGACTCCTAATTTACATTAGGTTATTTCACTTATGTTTTGGGGGGATATATTTTTATTATTTGAGTGTTTTGTGTATGATAAAACTAGGTTTTTATGTGTATGATCACTTTAAAAAGATGGAATTAGGTCTGAATGTATAGTTTTGACCTTCAAAAATGTGTGAAAGACTTGAAAATAACTTCTTCAAGGTTGAAACCCTAATAAGGCATGTAATGATTGAAAATATTAAAATATAAAAGGATGGAGAATAATTAGTTGAGTTTATCTCAATAAACCCAACAATGACTAAATGTTGTCTACATGTCCAATACTCTAATGAGGGAATCAATCACACATAATTATCCCACTAAGTGTGCTTTGTACAATTGTGCATCTTTGACTATATGAATGTATCTCAAAATGAAATGAATATTTTATCATGATTTAATTTTATGGAGGTATAAACACTAAGATGAAGGGTAAATTAGTGTGTAAACTCTTATTTAAATTCTATATATAATCCATTAATCAAACAAATAGATCTAGAGATATGGAAATTCATAAATAATCATTCATATGAGCAAGAAGTGGAAACATAACAAATGAACATAAGATGTATGTGGGAAAATCTCATGGAGAATAAAACCGACTGATTCATAGCTTGTAATAAATTCCTATAATAAATGAATTAAACTTTTAGTGAGGCACCAACCCCACAAGGAGCACCAACCCCTTACTAGTCAACCACCAACTCATCTAGTCCTTTAGTAACCAACTCATAAGGAGGTTCCAAAACCTAGGTAACTCAACACCAACTTAGATACCTTGAATATATGATAAAATTTTAACACCTTTTACTCACATAACTAAATATTACCTCTTTATTTTTCTCTTCTCATTCTTATATCTCTCTTAAATATCCTATTAGGCCTTCTCGCTCAACTAACCCTTCCCTTGGTAGAATTAGGTCAAATGACCTTACTCTTCACCTATAGAAACATAGTTATATATTCATGTAATATTAATCAAACCTCTTATATGATATTAAATCCATTTAACTAATTTCTAAAAATCTATATCATTCATTCATTGTATTCAAATATTCTAACTAGTTAAATTAAGCCTATTAGACCTTTTATTTATACTTGACACTTTCTCTTACCCATATTGGTCAGAAAATAAACTCACCATAATTGTATAACCTTTGTAATAGATCAAAATACATGTTTCATAATTTAAACAACCATTACATAGGCAGTTATTACCCTTAAGATCCAAAACCACCATTAGGCCTAATAGAGACCTAATGCAATTAGGCCTTCTCTAAGCACATGTTTCACTTAGGCCTCCTTAGAACACCTTGAGCCTCCAAAAATTAATGAAAAAATTCATACATGATTAATTTATACCCCTTATAATCCCACCTTATGTCCTCAACACCATTTAGCTTATTTCACTCTTTGAACCACACAATTAGGTCTCCTCGCCATTAGGACTTCTTACTGCCAAAAAGTCTATCTTGAAAATATAAAACATACACTCAAATTTTACACATAAAAATAATAAAAAATAAAATTTATGTAATATACATGACTTTATTTTAAACATAATTTTCATTAAATTTCATCAAATAGGCAAAAGACCTCTAACTGATCAACTTTATATGTTCACTCATAATTGCACACAGGCCTTAAGAACCTAGTCAAAAGCCTTTGAATTTTCACACTTCATATAAGTTTATAATTAATAAAAATGTGTTAAAATTAACCTATGAGACTTTATTAAAAACTTCATGTGCATTGGATTCATCAAATCTAAGAAAAAAGACTCAAGAACAACATTCTCACTCATATACAAAAAATTGCATGTAGTATCAAAAACACAGTCAAGAAGATCAAGTATTAAAACACATATGGGAACACTTTTACAATATTAAAATGGGTTTAAATTAAAATTAAAAATACTTATATCATATTTTAAAATATATATTACAAGGGTCAATATCAATATTGGTCTTACAGACCAATCTCACATCTTCACTCTACACAGACTTCACTATGTTAAATAGATCATTTTGAGAATTTTTTTTAGAATGTTTGTGTGCATAAAAAAAATTATTAAAAAAATTAATATGACTTATATTTATTTAAAAATTACTCCATGAATTTGGATCCATCCCTAATCCTCTACAACCAATCCCTAATCTCTTTTTCACTACTACCTAGTTTTCTCATTGTCTTGTTCATTAGGCACTTTTAGTGATAGGCCAAATTCCATGACCAGTTTAGCACATTTTAGGTCTAAAAAATGCTCATAAAATTACATGGGCACAAAATATAATTCTCACACATCATCCTTCATCCATTTACATGTTTTAACTTGGTCAACCCTACTTGCTACATCAAAATTTTGAGAAATATGGGGTTTCTTGTAGTTTCTACTTACTCTTATGTAAAAACAAAACCACATGGAGAAACCTATAAGAGTCCTTTACATGTTCCAAACGTAAAACTAGGTTAAAAAAATCCATTTTGAGCCATAATTGACAAAATCTTTACTATTAGGTCATCACGAGGGTTTTATGAGGGTTTTGATTGGTTTTCATTCTTAGAAATAATTCATAAAGGATTGCCCCTAAATTAAAAAAATAATGACTTTAAATTAAAGATAGGAACCTTCCAAAAATTCCATGAACTAATCAGGATCTCATGCAAAGGTTGCATCTATCAATGAGCATAAGAAGTTCCTTCTTGGGTCTGTAAAAGCCCATTCTATGCACATATAAAAACTTAACTCCAATTTTCATGATTTTTCCTTTAGGATATGACTTAAAACTTGGTAAACACACATAAAACAACATATCACACATTTTTAAATTATCTAAATATATTTTATACCTTGGGAAATGATCTTAACCCCTCATTATACCACATTAGGTCACTTTACACTTTAGGCCTTGAACTGCCAATCATACTTAGATGATGATCATACCTTGAAACCTCTTATAATATTATAAAAAACTCATTATAATGTTTAATTACATCATACCTTGCTCACACACTTCCACCCATAAACTCTCAAGTCTCATACCACTTACCTCATCATGCTACCAAGCCTATGCCTGCTCACTAGGTTCTCTCAAGTACATGGCTTATGAACACAACATCAAGTACAATAATTAAAACTTAGAATAACATAAATTACAATTTAATGAAATAAATGATAAATTTATTCATACCTTAGAACACATTCTCAACAATCTCCACCTTTGTCATTGATGGTAACCACTCATTAATGGCACCCACTCAGAAAAGTTTCTCTTACTGGGATATATCTCCCCAATGTAGATCAGTCTCCCCCTTTGACATTAATGAAAAATCACTACCTATAATAACTCTTCAATATAAAATAATGAAATATAATATCAATAATATCCCCTTATCTCATTTCATACCTTAGACATCTTCTTCTTGACAAACTGATATGACTCCCCCTTTGACCTTACAGCTTGTGCACTTCTTTCCTATTCTTTGGAGCTAAAGCACCTCATTATTAGTTCCCCCTAAGAAATTTAACTTGCTCAGTAACTACTACAAACAAGAATCACACCTAATTCTTATCTCAAATGTTCAAAAGTATCCTTTAGAAGAGGCTTAGTTAAGATATGTACAATCTGATCCTTGGTAGACATAAATTTAAGCTTAATACTTTATTCACTCACATTTTATCTTAATAAATGATACGTTATAATAATGTTCTTGGTCCTTGAATTCATGAAAAGACTCTTTGAAACACTTATGACATTAGTATTATCACAAAAAATAGGAATAAGACCATCAAACTCCACCTTGTAGTTTCTCAAGGTTTTTCTCATCCATAAAACTTGAGTGTAACATGAAGCTACTGTAATGTACTATGATTCACAAGTAGATAAAGCCATTGATGGTTGTTTCTTGATTAACCATGAGGCTAGGCACTTACCTTATAAAAAGTCTCCTCCACTAGTGTTCTTTCTGTCATCTAGACTCCCATCCCAATCTACATTTGTATAGGCTACTAGATCAAAATTATCGCTCCTTAGGTACAATAAAACATAATTCATAATTCCTTTGAGATACCTAAGTATCCTCTTGACTACTTGTAGATGAGTTTCCTTAGGATCTAATTGAAATATTCCCACAAGACCTAATGCTTCGATGATGTCAGTCTAGAGGTAGTAGTATACAACAAACTCCTAATCATGGATCTATATTTTATCTAATTGACCCTTGAGGATTCATCCCCATTTATTATCTTGCATCATGTAACCATATGTGTACTTACAGCCTTACAATCTTCTATTTCAAACTTCTTTAACATTTCTTTGATATATTTGACCTATGAAATGAACATACCTTTTTAAGATTGATTGATTTGAAGTCCAAGAAATAAGTAAAATTATCCAAACAAACATTTCACATTATGAATTCATCACCTCTTCAAAATCCTTGGTCATGTTCTCATTAGTTCCACTAAATATGATATCATCCACATAGACAACCACTATCAACTAATGATCATTTTCAATCTTGATATATAGGTTACTATCTGTAACTCCTCTCTTGAAACCTTGGTCCAAAAGGTACTTGTCTATTCTATCATACCAAGCTCATTTTAGACCATAAAGGGCCTTCTTCAACTTGAAAAAATAGTCCTTTTTATCAATCAATAGGAAACCCTCAAGGTATTCAATGTATACTTATTCTAATTTCCCATTTAGGAAAGCTGACTTGACATCCACATGGTATATCTTGAAGCCTTTGAAACTTTCATAGGCAATAAACATATTAATGGACTCTAAACTTGCTACATTATCAAAGGTTTCCTCATATTCCACTCCTTCTACTTTATCATATCCTTTGAACACAAGTCTAGCCTTGTTTCTAGTGACTTCTCCATTCTTATTCAAATTGTTCCTAAATACCCATTTTGTACCAATGATGTTTTTGTCTTTAGGCCTAGGTAGTAACTCCCAAGTTTCAGTTTTCTCAATTTTATTTAACTCCTCATTCATTACATCTAACCAAAAATAATCTTCACTTGATTCTACATAGCTTTTAGGTTCAAATTTTTAAAGTAAAGCACTATTTTCTTGATTTGCATCACTCACCATTCTTCTCCTTATTTGTATACCTACACTTTTATTTCTAATGATCTAAGATTCATGATGATCCTTTTGAATTTGCCTAGAAGGACATTTTGAATCCTTTATTTTCTCAATTTCTTCTTCATCCTCATCTATCTCTATTTTTCCTTCATCATTCTTTGACTAAGAATATGATTTATTTGTCTCATCAACCTTCACATTTGTACTCTCCACTATATTTTGTAACATCTTGTTATAACGTATGTAGATAACACTTACTAATGAATATCCCAAGAAAATTCCTTCATCAGACCTTGAGTCAAATTTGCCTAAGTCCTCATCATCTCTCTTGATATAACATTTGTTCCCAAAGACCTTAAAATGTTCAAAACTTGCAGGTATGCCATTCCATAATTCATATGGAGTCTTATCACCATTGATCCTAATCTAACCTTTTTTCAAAGTGTAAATTATAGTACTCACAACTTCTCTCCAGTAGTGATCATATAACTTGGATTCATTCAACATGGTCCTTGACATTTCTTGAACTATTCTATTATTTCTTTCAGCCACCCCATTTTTTTGAGGTGTTTTAGCAGTTGAGAACTATATTCTTATTCTATTAACCTCACAAAAATCATAAAAATAATTTGACCAAAAAACTCCTCCTTTTTTAGACCTAATACACTTGATCTTCACATTCATCTTATTTTCAATCAAAGCTTTGAAAGTTTTGAACTTACCTAGAGATTTTGACTTCTCTTTCAAGAATAATACCCAAGTCCTTCTTATGAAGTCATCTATAAGCAACATGAAGTAGCTATCACCTTGAATGATTTGAATCCTTGTAGGACCACATAGATTAGTATGAACTAGTTATAAAGGTTTAGTAGTAGAATATTATTTAGACTTGAATTTCCTCCTAGTCTGCTTACCATGTTTACATTCCTTGCAAAGAGCATCTGTAGGTCTAGATATTTTTGGCATATTCTTCATAGATCCCTTGGAGTTGATATTGAATATATTTTTAAAGTTCATATGACCTAACCTCCTATTCCATATCCAAATTTTCATCTACCTTGCTTACTCTTTTATGATTTCATTTAGCACATAAAGATTGTTCTCAGTTCTCTTAGCTTTGGCAATCAACCTTCCTAATTTTTCTCTCTTTATCTCACATCATTTTTCATGAATATTTATGGTATGTCCTTGAGTGCATATTTGACTTACACTCAACAAGTTTTGTTTCAATCCATCTACATATAAAACATTTTCTATCTTGGTCTTCCCATTATCCAAGTTCAAAGTACCTTTGCCAACTATATTAACAGATGTGTTATATCCAAACCTTATTGAACCTATGGCATTCTTATTCAAAGTGATGATTTTGATTTTATCTCCTGTCTTGTGACTTAGAAATCCACTGTCGATGTACCACTTCAAATCTTCATTCTGAGTATGAAAAGCAATTTGGGCTATCATAAATTCTTCTCCTCTAGATTCCTACTTCTATTTCAATTTACCCATAGGGTCTACTTTCTTGACCCATTATTTAGTATCATGAATCCATATATTATCAAAATGATTGGTTTTACGTATATATCTTATCTTACACTCTCTTGAAATATGTCCTCTTTGGTTTTAGTTATAACACAAGATTCTACTTCTCCATCTACAATTAATAGCTCTATGTCCAAATTTACCACAAGAAAAATAATAACCAATGAAGGAATCTACATACTATGATTGTTTAACCTTATTTGTATTTTTATAATCATAGGATGATACACCAATGCTTTTTATATCCTTTGATGGAGTAAAACCCTTCTTGGCTTGTTAGTGATTGACTTCAAACTTGACTACTTTTGCATAGGTCTTGATTTTACCAGATTCATCATTCCTTGACTAATCAATGTCTTTTGGAAGCTAAATCTTCTTGAAATAATTTTGTTTTTCTATGAATATAAGTCCTATAATATCATAAAAGGATATTTGACTATCTAAAATATGGTTAAGATTTCCATTAATTTCCCCAAACTTTTAATAAGTCCTTATCTTAATTAAAAATTGCTCAAATTGTGCCTATAAATTCTTTGCTTTCATTCTAAGCTGGGTGAATTATTCCATGTGATTATTCTATTTTTAACAACATTCATAAGATATTTTAATGACCATGGATATATCCTCATTGTAATCATAGAAAACACTTTCATGATCAAAACCTATACCTGTGCTCCAAAGATCTCCCTTAGATTGTTAAGTTTACATAGGGGATGAGGATTTGATACTAATTATTGTAGGTATAACTAATGAGAGGGGTGGTTAATTAGTGTGAAAACTCTTCTTTCAATTCCATATATCATCCATTAATAAAATAAATAGATCTAGAGATATGGTAATGCATAAACGATCATTCATATGAGCAAGAAGTGGAAACATAACACATGAACACAAGATTTATGTGGGAAAACCTCATGGGTAACAAAACCCAATGATTCACAACTTTTAATACAGTCATATAAGAAATTAATCAAACTTTTAGTGAGGCACCAACGCCACAAGGAGTACCAACCCCTCACTAGTCAAGTACCAACATGCAAGGAGGCTCCAATCCCATAGTTAAATCAACATAAAAATCATATATCTTGAATATATGATCAAATTTAAACACTTGTTTCTCACCCAATTAAATATTACCTCCTTATTTTTCTTTTTTCACTCTTCTATCTCTCTCAAATAACCTATTAGGCCTTCTCACTCAACTAACCCTTCCCTTGGCAGAATTAGTTAAAATGACCTTGCTCATCACCTATAGAAAAATAATTACATATTCATGGAATATTAATCACACCTACCTAATGAAATTAAATCCATTTACCTAGTTTCAAAGACTTTCTATCATTTGGTCATTGTATTCAAATATTCTAACTAGTCAAAATAGGCATATTAAACCTTTTCTTTATACTTGAATCTTGCTCTTACCCATATTGGTTATCAAAGAACATTAACATAATTGAAAAAAATTGGAATATATAAAAAACATGTTTCATAATTGTAACAACCATTACATATATTGATCATTACCCTTAAGATCCAAAACCACCATTAGGCCTAATAGAGACCTAAGGTAATTAGGCCTTCTCTAAGCACACATTTCACTTAAGCCTCCTTGGAACACCTTGATCCTCAAAAAATGAATTAAAAAATTCATAAAATATTAAATTATACCCTTGATAATATAAAATTATGTCCCCAACACCATTTATATCATTTCACTCTTTGAACTGCATAATTAGGTATACTCGCCATTAGGCCTTCTTACTGCCAAAAAGTTTGTCTTGCGAATATGAAACATACACCAAAATTTTCCACATAAAAATACCAAAAAATAACATGGATATAATACAAATGACCCCAGGATAAACATAATGTTCATTATTCATCAAACATGGCAAAAGACCTCTAACTGATCATCTTTATATGCTCACTCAAAACTACACAAGGGCCTTAAGAACCTAGTCAAAAACCTTTGAATTTTCAAACTTTCATAGAAGTTTATCATGAATGAAATGTGTTAAAATTAACATATGATACCTTAGTAAAAACTTCATATGCATTTTATTCATCAAATCTAAGCAAAAATACTCAAGAACAACATTCTCACTCATACACAGAAAACCGCCTATAACATCAAAAACATAGTCAAGAAGATCTAGTCTTAGAACACCTATGGGAGTAATTTTATGATATTAAAATTGGTTTAAATTAAACTTAATAATAATTAAGTCATCTTGATAAAAAAATTACAAGTTTGAACATCAATATTGGTCTTATAGACCAATCTCACATCTTCACTCTTCACAGACTTCATTATGTTAGACATATCATTTTGAGAACAACTTTTAGAATTTTTGTGTGAATAAAAAGAAGTTATAAACAAAGGAGATATGAGGTATATTTATTTAAAAATCACCCCATGAATTTATATCCATCCCTAATCCTTTTCAACCAATCCCTAATCTCTTTCTCACTATTGCCTAGTTTTCTCATTATCTTGCTCATTAGGCCCTTTTAGCGATAACCCAACTTACATGATAGGTTTAACACATTTTAGTTTTTAAACCTACTCAAAAAATTACATGGTCACAAAATATAAGTATCAAACATCATCCTTCATCCATTTTCATGTTTTGACTTGGTCAACCCTACCTTCTACATTAAAATTATGAGAAATAAGGGGTTTCATGTAGCTTCTACTTACTCTTATGAAAAAAAAACCACCTAGATAAATATATAAGAGTAATTTAAATGTTAAAAACATAAAAATAGGTTAAAAAAACCATTCTGATCAAGAACCAAAAATAATGCTAAGAAATTAAATATAATAAAATTACATAACTTCCATAATCTGATCAAGATCTCATTAAAATGCTTCACATACAAATGAGCATAATAAATTCCTTCTCGGGTCTGCAACACCCCATTCTATGCACACAAAAAAACTTAACACCAATTTTCATGTTTTATCATTTAGGATATGAACTCAAACTTGGTAAAACCACTTAACATAACCTATTAAACCTATGTCAATTATCTCACTAGATTTTTCACCTTTGGAAATGATCTTGACCCCTTATTAGACCATATTAAGTCACTTTGCACACTAGGCCTTGAACTGTCAGTCATACTTAGACCATGATCATAATTTTAAACCTCATGTAATATTATTAATAAATAATTATCATGTAAAATGACCTCATACCTTATTCAAATACTACCACCCATAAAATCTCAAGTCGCATACTGATTACCTCATCATGCTACCTAGTTTGTGCCTCCTCACTAGGTTCTCTCAAGTACATGGTTTATGAACTCAACATCAAGAATACCAATGAAAAATAAAAATGACATCAATGACACTTTCATGACATAAATGAAAAATTTATTCATACCTTATAACACATTATAAACATACTTTAGGGATGGATAAAACATACTTGTGACTTCACTGACTACTATTTTTAGTGACCGAAAGTAGAATTAGGAAGAATAGGGAAATTTTTCTAAATGTGTAGTAGTGTGAATATGCCTCTATGTTAAAATTTACAAGTGGTATAATAAGTTACTTGAGTGTTCCTTTATAGAAATCCAAAACTAGAAACCACATGCTATGGATCATAAAAACATAGATGACAAGATAAGAGAGGGTTTATTTAAAAAAATTGAATGTAAGATACCAAGGGACATGATCAACCCATAGGGACAAACCCTACTACCATTATTTATCCTACTAGTTGATCTTGTCCTTTAGGGAAAAACATGAAACTTGGATTTGGGTTTGACCATACAAATTCTTAAGGATTTTTTTTGCAATCAAAACACTTGTGTATGTGACAAATAACAATTTGGAACATAAAAATCCTACATATATGAGATAATTTTACATCATTTGATAGAGACCAAGGTTCACTTTACTAATTAGAGGTGATTCTAAGATATGATTTCTTGACATGCATAGTATTGGAAAGGCATATGATTTTAGATGGATTTATGAGATGATTCTTTTTTGACTTCTAATGTCTGGTAATAAGCTCAAGAGGGATTCAATAGGTATTAAGCTACAATTTAGTACTAAAGAGAACACTCAACCACTTAATACTATATAAATTGATTGGTAATAGACCTATTGAGTATTGTCCATAAAGAACACTCACCTTCTTACACACACACACACACACACACACACACACACACACACACACACACACACACACACACACACACACACACACACACACACACACACACACACACACACACATACACACACACATTATTGAGCACTTGAACCCACTCTCCATATGGTATGGGGAGAGGGAGATAGTGATATGTTTGATTTTGATATGAGCCTAAGAAAATAAGGTTTGAAATAAATCTCCTCCACCCCAAATAGTAGTGGTACTGTCATATGCAATTTTTAAATGCTATGAGATGGTTATGTTCTATACGAGTCTAGAATAAAAAAGTCAAGTCATGCATACATGAGATTATAATTGATGCATATGTGGATTGGCCCATCTATTTGACATTTGTTTTAGAGTGAGTTTTATATTTTTATAATGAATTTTAAATGGTGTTTTGATTCATTCTATTCTAATAGAGTGTACCAAGGTGATTATCCCCATTCATGTCTTGTAGATTAGGGAGGGCCATGCTAGATTAATCTAAAGATATTGTCATAGGATTTCCATGAAGGAATAAGATAATATTGAGTTGATCGTGTTATTTAAGTGATAAACATTGGAGTGATTACCATGGATCCATCAATGAGCAAGGAAAAATGTTCAAATGATTAGATTCATGTGCACATAGGATCATGCAGTTATGAATGTCCACATAAGATCCATCATCAGATCAAACTATTCCATTTCAAGACTATGAATGAGTCACAATGGGGTGAGCAAGTCAATATCTTTACTACTAAGAGATTGAAGAAAACCAATTTTGATCTATAGACCTAAATTTTTATCTCTTGACTATAGTGTATAAATGTTATCTCTGTCTACATAAATGGTTGAGTGCTTGAATAGGCACATAAATGTTATCTATGTCTCCCCCATACAAAGATATAAATGTGACATGTAAAATGTTATCCCCATCTAGACAAATATATCTATTTATGGGAAGTGGGTGGCATATAAATGACCTAACTCAACATGTAGTCATCATTTTAGTGCTCTAATCAATCAACCCTTATCATGACCTATGGGAGGTCAAGGCCCAAATGTCATCTCCCAATTCCTTAATGATTCATATGTTATACACATTTCATGTTACATAGATAATAGCTTGATTATAATTTTATCCATTTTCTTTAGTGAATAAGTGACTGAGTCTCATGAGAGCTATGAGACTATATCATGACTATAGGTATGATATAGGTTGTATGATACAAGTCAATCATTTATGCATATTGATTCCATTGATAAAAAAATAAACAAAGTATTTAGAATTTTGGATTGAATCTATCATTTCATTTATTTTTATAACCCACCATGAATAACATGATTATGATATGGGAATAGCACCACCTAGACTAGCATGGTTATGATATAATAATAGCACCACCTATAATTTCATTAGATTTACAACCTAGACCATGAATATAATATGGTAATAAAGGTATATGTAGGTTAAGAATATAATATATATGGGAAGGGAAGGTCAATTTCAAATGGTCAAATCACTGATCCATTGATGGTGTCATTTCTCAGTTGACTTGAGAGATCTAGATCCAAATAACTAGTTCACTGAGAAATCATAAATAGGTGGGAGATGTCATTTATGGAATAAGGTCATTTGCTTTGATGGATAAGAATTTCTTGACCTACCTAGGTAGAGTGTGTGTGTGAAAGAGAGAGTATCCAAGAAGTAAGGGTCAAAGAAGTACATTGACATAATGGGTTAGTAACTGAATGGTCAATGAGTGAATGGACTGCGCTATTATGTATAAATAACCTCAACCTACATGCATAATTTATCATTATAATGAATTGACTTGGATCTCACTATAATGAATTCATCTAAATATTAATAGTATGGTAACATGATTACATGGATGTGATTACAATAATCATCTTACCAACATGATATCAAATGGGTTGAGTGCATAAATGCCATATATAGAGAAATGGCTTATGCTAACATGGATGTAACATATACGTAATATGATGGGAAGGAGCATGTATAAATACATCCAACTTTGTCAACTGAAATATCCAACCCTTAGAAAAAATATGATGACTTAGAATTCACTTATTTATTTTCACCTTTGGATATTTGCATTTGGGGGAATCTATCATTTATTAAAATAAAGGTAAAGGAAGAGCTGGGTTGTGGGCTAACCCTCCAAATCACTTTCGAAACCTAGCATAAATGTAGATCCAAAGATATGATTTCACTAATTAGGAGGTGGGAGAGAAATATATAGAAGTGAGTAACTCTATTAATCCCATCCATTGATATAAAGATAGAATGAGTACTGCCTTACCTATCCCATCCTATGACCATTCCTTTCACTAAAGCATAGAAACAATATAGATCATGAGATCATATAGACCCAATTTTCATTACCTCATTAGTGAACCTCAACATTTATAGGTGTTAATCCAAATAATCAGGGTTTGACATATGTGCTACTACCCATGATCATGCACTCATCGACCCCCACACAATATTAATGTTGTTTCTTAGCTAACTCATTGATCAATACACCATAAACTATTTTTCCCATTTTACTATTGTTATAATTCATGATAAATTCCTAAATAATTTATGGGATATTTGATCAATGGTTTGATCAATATGCATACATGATCAGTTTGTAGCATGCAACATGCAGTATACCTATAGTCATGATGTGGTCCTTTAGATCTTGTGAGAACTAGTCACATCGATTCATTGATGAAAATAGATAGAAGTGTGATCTATCGATTAACTACATAACATAAAAGGTATATAACAAATTTATCATGTGGGGATTGAGAGATATAATTTATAGCTTGACCTCTCATAGTTTATGATAGGGGTCGATCGAGTAGATCATTCAACCAATGACTATAAGTTGAGCCATGTCATTTATGTGCTACCCACTTTGCATAAATAGATAGATAAATTGATATGGGGATACAATTTTATTGAGATGATACATATGATTGAGATGTTACATATCAATCCAATTCATAGTGCCAGACTATACACGTAAAATATCACTTCTTCAATATCTTAGAATTAGCTCTAATGACAAAAGTAAACTTTGGTCTCTACCAAATGATGTTGTAAACTTATCTCATGTATGTAAGAGTTTTTTATTCCAAATTTTTTATTTGTCACCTACATAAGTGTTCTCATTTATAAAAATACCTTAAACATATATATGACCAAACCCACATCTAAAGTTCATATGTTTTACCTAAAGGATAATAGTGGCAATATGATTTATTCATATGGGTTGATCTTATCCCTTAGTCCTCTAATAGGTATTTAAAATAGTGATAACTAATAGGGACAATAGTGAAAATAGGATTTATTCCTATGGGTTGATCTTATCCCTTAGTCCTCTAATTGATGGTTTAAAATATAAATCAAGGGATATGATCGACCCACAAGGACAAATCCTACTGCCATTATATTCCCTATTGGTCAATCTTATCCTTTAGTGAAATGTATGAAATTTAGATATGAGTTTGGTTTTACAAATTATTAAGGGAATTTTTAATAATTAGAACACTTCTATAGGTAACAAATACTAATTTGGAAATGAAAATCGAGACATATATGATAAAAGTTTACAACATCATTTGGTAGAGACCAATGTTCACTTTGGGACCACTGGAGCTAATTCTAAGAGATTAAAGAAGTGATATTTTTCATGTATAGTATAAATCTATAGATTGGATTGATAAGTAGCATCTTAATCATATAGATATGATCTCCTTAGCAAGATGTCATAGACCTACAAAGGTACAATGTCATAAGTGATGGTGTCCTTTTTAGTCTTGAATTTGAACTAGAAGGTGCATTATAATCAGACTTGTATAACCTTTATGTACACACCTTAAGGATTATGCCTTATCATGCATGGTAGTAGAAAGGCATAGGATTTTGGATGTGCCTTGTGAGATGATGTTATTTTAACTTCCAATGTCTGGTACTAAGTTTGAGAGGGAGTCAATAAGC